>VZSC01009134.1:257381-304517 GCA_013398225.1 Steatornis caripensis
CCCGGCCCCCGAGCAGCGGGCGCTGACAGCTGCAGGCAGCCGCCACCGCCCCCCCGGCTCCTGCCGCCGCCGCCCCTGCGCCCGCCCCGTGCTCCCCTCCCACCCGCCGCCCCGCCCAACATGGCGGCTCCCCCTTCTTCTCCCACAAGCTCCCGCGCGCCCTTCTTTCCCACCGTCGCCCCCCCGCCAATGACGTCATCCCTCCCCCCTCGGCGGGGAGCGGGAGAGCGTGGGCGGTGGCGGGGAGAGCGCGAGCGCAACAGCCCCCAGCCCCCCCACCCCTCCGCCTTGCTGCGGCCCAGCCTCCCCGCCGCTCCGCTCCGCTCAGCGTAGCGCAGCTCCCGCCTGCTGCTGCTCCCGCCCCGGTAGCGCGGGGCTGCGCGGCTCCGAGGCGGCCCTCGACAGCCGCCGGGCGCCCGGGAGGGAGAGGAGGGATGCTGAGGAGGGATGCTGAGGCAAGGCGTTCAGCGGTTCAGGTGCGAGGCTGCCGGGGCAGGCGGGCGGAGGCTGCGCTAAACCTCGCTAAGGCCTCGTCTGCTGAGGGGTGGGTGCGTCGGTGGAGAGCAGAGCCCGGCGTTCCCCCAGGGCACCCTCCGGCGACACTGAGGTGGTTTTGCTGCAGGGCGGAGTACCACTGCGGATACTTTCCATGGTGGTTGTTCTGAGTGTCCTGCCTGGAAAGAATCCCAGGATTTTGCTCCCGTAAAGCAGGCTAACGGTAGGGCTTGTAAAGCCGATGCTCCCATCTCAGCTGAACCTGTGGGACAAACGGGTACGAAGAGCTCTACAGCGTGCACTGTGCAAGTTACATGGGGGAAACGGGCTGAAGTGCAAATTCTGGGCTCCTCAGGGCTAATTATGCTCTGCTAATACATTTCAACGCCCTTGTCTTTGTTCCACGTTGAACTAAGTGAAAGATCCCTACTCTTCTACAGGTTTACATGTAAGAAGCGAGGCTTCCATGAGAAGTCGGTGGCACTTGTCACAAGAAATATTTCTTTGCAGCTTCCAGTTTCATTCCCACTGTCGCAAGAGAAAGAGGAGCAGTCACAGTATTTTCTTCATCTTGCTTGATATTCCACTACGTAGAAGTTAAGCCCAGAAAAGAAAGATGTAAGAAACTGAGGTCTAAGATGGAAAACAAAAATGCAGCAAAGCAGTAAAATGTACATTGGAAATCATCGGGCAGCAGTGACAGCCTAACTGTAATAGAGTTATTAATGTTTGGGCAGAATATTATGATGCATTATCATTTGAGCTCCACGTACAATAGAACAGTTCAGTTGGAAGTGACCTGCAACTATCATCTAGTCCAACTGCCTGTGTAACTCCTGCAGTACATACAGGGTATGAATAATAAGCTAATAGAAACATACAGAGGTATAGTGGTAAATCAAAATGTGCAGCCTCACCTAAATGCCAATATCTAAAATACACAAGGAAAACATGGCTTACATCAGTTTGCCCTCACATACAATATTAAGCAAGTCTACAGAATGGCAGATACGAGAACAGAAGTCAGGTGAGAAAGCAAGGCTCCTAAGAAGCAGCAGGAAGACAGAAGATTAATCAAAGTTAATGCTTTTGTCAAAGAGGCAGAAGAACAGGAAAAGTCAGAAGCCCACAAGAAACAAAACAAAGTTAGGGGAACATGGATAGTCTGCAGACTGCAAAGACAGAGTCACTGTTGGATTTGAAAAGCTGAGGGAACTGAAGCACACTTTCTGAATACCACTCACTGATTCATACCTTACAGAGGTCAAGCTGTCCAACAAACAACCCAACTGTGATACTAGTATTTCAAAGCAGCAGCTTTTGTATTCATCTCCATTTAAAACATTTCTTTGGCAATTTTGTATTAATGGTTCATCATCATATTTTCGTTTTGAGAGGCAATACAGGCTAATGATGTATAATAACATGAAATATATGTTTGTACAGTAATATGAAAGGAGAAAAAAAGATTGAAGGGCATTCCTTTATGCAAATTACATTTTAA
This sequence comes from Steatornis caripensis, assembly GCA_013398225.1. Taxonomy (NCBI): domain Eukaryota; kingdom Metazoa; phylum Chordata; class Aves; order Caprimulgiformes; family Steatornithidae; genus Steatornis; species Steatornis caripensis. The sequence goes on from VZSC01009134.1 coordinate 259,381, forward strand.
AAGTAAGAGTCATGCCAGCTGGTACACAGGTTCAGAGAATTTTCATGAATATGCAAGAGATTTAATTAAAAATAGAACATGCCCTAATTACATAATTATACAAGAGAACTGATTCAAAGGAACCACTCCTGTCTTTTGAATAAACAATATTCATTGCTTTCTTCCTATCACACATTTGCTTTAAAAGATTTCCTGCAATTAGCTGCTTACCCGAGGGACCTGAGCATCTCTGAACAAAGCAACTACTCCAGCTATGACCCTGATTCATAATACGCTGGCTAATCAAGTGTACACATGCTGGCAATTTCCCACATAAGCAGCACACACTATAAGCTCCCTCCTGCAGGAAGGTTGATTATCTCAGTGGGACTAAAGTGCAGTATTACTCCCCTCTGTTTATGGCGCACAGCAGAAGATAGACTCAGAAGAGACTTGGTGAGTGTGCTGCTTCCTCAGCCTTCTGCCTGACTTGAAATATCATAAGAGTTCCTCTCCATGTGGATCGTGTTTTTCCTGTCCCATCTACCCAAGAGCTATCCAAGTTCATCTAGCAGTAAAAACTACTTACTGCCCACATTTCCATCTTCTCTTAGGGACCTTGTTATGCCATATGCCCCGCTTTTAGGATGAAGTGCTCTAGACACGCTGTCTCTAGAATAATCTTTGTTTGCCACCAACAAGGTCACCGTGATTTTCTGCAGACATCTGAGTGGATATTAAAACAAAACCCCAAAACACATTATTTGCAATGTTGGATTCTTTATTCTCAATGTACCAATTTCCCTCCTCTCCCAGAAAAGAGAGGGAGGTTTGTAATTCACAGTGGGAGAGAAAAAAGCAAACCGTTCAAATAATGCAGCACAAAGCTCTTAGGTTTTTGAGGTGCAACAGTGTGAGAAATACACACAGCAAACTAGGATTCCATTTGACTGACATCCACAAATAGAGCAAGTTTCTATTAAAAAATTCAGGTTCACTTCATTTAAAAAGTGTGGGTCGTTATATTGTACCATTGTTATTAAAATAATCTCCTCCTGGCTTAGAGAATCTTCCCTGCAAAAGAGACAAAAGTTTTTAAAAACTAATCCTACAGTCTATAAAACCTATGACTTCATTTTATAAATATGGGCTACAATAAAGCACTACATTGGAATAATTTCAACTGCTGATAAAGTGCTGTTTAAAAGCATCCTGGCAATAATAAATATTGAAAGGCCAGATTCAGCAGCCTGTCTGGCTTTTCATCACAATCACTTGACAGGTGCCTATGCTTTTGGCTTATATTTCCTACAACAATGTCCTTTATGGAAGACAGGAAACATAAAAATTGGTGCTCAAGAGTCAAAAGTGTCAAGTACGGAGTCCCAGGCACAGTTTTAGCCTAACTCCTTTGTGCATATGTGCAATTAATGCATGCAGAGCTACCTTGTTATCAGGGAGTTCAGGCACTTTGGCGTAAAAGGACAGTATTAGTTCGACTGACTCATTGTCATCATCAAGATGTCTGAGCGTACCATCGGGAACCCATTGTTGGGCATGGCATTAAAGTACTACGTGAAATAAACCCTGATAATGATCCCGCTTCTCCAGTCAATAAGCTCTATTTACATGGAAGTGAATTCTCCTTATTCAGAGTCACAAGGATTTCTAGAAAGCTGTAACAAATGAAAGCCAGTGTCTGTTTCCCTGCTGTTTTCTATCCACAGAGAAATAACTAGGAAATAAAACTTGCAGTGTTAATTCAACAATTAACAGGCCATTTCATTAGTTGATTTCTGTTATTTTTTTAAAACAGAGCAGGATGCTTGCTGTGGACATTAACATTTTGCTAACCAGAATTCTTTTCATCTCTATTGCAGAGCTGTGCTATTGTTAAAGCCCAAAAGATACTGAAAGGTTTAAGAAACCCATTCAGTTAGTTTTAAAACATTTCTGTTATGAAAAACAGACTTTAAAACCTCAGGTAATACAGTTAAAGTAATCAATTGAAAGCTAGAAACTATTAGAGAATTTGCATGCCAATGTTAATGTGAAGATAAAGATAAATACTAGACAATCTCAGTACCACAGCTATATTTACATATCCGAGTTTTCACTGTGATCTTCAAAGTAGTAAGCAATCAAGGAGCTAAGAATTGCACCCTTTGACAAACTACAATACTCTATGCTATACAAATCTAGACACTGTCAGTATTTTCCCAGATACTACTTTTAAACATCAAAATTCCCAACAGGTTAAGGAGTTGCAGGGAGCTTACAATGATAATTAGACTTTGGTCTTTACTCCCTGCTTTCCAAGACTAGGTTCCTGCCTCTTGGAGGGAATGCTCACACCGATACATACTTTGCTCTACCAGCATTTTCTGTTCCTTCTTTGCTTCTGCCATACCTCTCATTTCATTGAAAGATGAAGCAACTTTCTTCCTTGCTTGTTCTGTTCCTCTCCATGTTCTGTAGTCAGCTGATAGTTAACTACCAGCACCTTTCTAGTTTGGAAAGACTCCTCTCTGTATTCACTCTGCGTGATTTTTAGTGCTTATACATGGAGAAAGATAGCATTCCATTTACGCTCCTCCTTTCCTTCCTCTATACTCTCACTTTCTAGTGAGTTTATTCTCTCTTGGGGTTTGTCAGTTGCTCATTCAAGGTTATGAGAATTATTAATCGCTGTATTTGAGTCACAGGAAGTTACATTTATCACCTACCTCAGTCACGGAACCATCACAGAAGTGTATTAAATCCTTCAGAGGAAATAAAAACCCCACCCTGTTGGTGGAATATCACAATCTTGGCCCCTACTAGAGTAAGAACATTCAGTGTGTGATACAGTACTTCCCTTCACCCTCCCATATCTTTACTTCCCAACTATGACTGTGCTTCTTTCTTTACCTTTCAACTGACATAAGGCCTAGTATTGACAGGAAAGAAGTTTATTCCACAAACACAACAAACAGACTCTTCCAAGCAGAAAATCTTTGATAGTCTGTGTTCAAACCCAGGAACACTTCGCTAAAAGCAGAAGACAAAAGGATCACCTCTACTGCTTTCTAAATGCCTGCTTTATGACTACTTACATGATCCCCTTCCCTTTCTTTGAATACCAGCTGTTTGTTACCTACATGGTGTGTCAGCATTCCTTTATGGAGATTTGCTAACTCATCAGGCTTTGCTGCCAGATTACTTGCAATTAGATTAGGTGAGACTCTTACCTTGATAATCTTTGTAGTCATTGTAGGGTTTTTTCCATGGCGAAGGAGACTTTTAGGTACCTTTTTCTCATTAAATTCTCCAGAGTTTCATTATGAAAAGTGTTTTTTCCCTAAAAAAAGCCTTTGAGGGTTGTGATTTTAATTTCAGTCATACCTCAGTGTAAATCTGGGATAATTTTCTTAACCAGTATGAATTTTTTTTTTTTTTTTTTGAGAAGTGACTCTTCGAAAGCGTAAGAAAGGCATTCTTTTTTCCAACCAACATTAGGCAGAGGCACAGACGAACATAAACTTGTCTCGGCATCAGGGAAACTAGTGTTTCCTCATAGAGATATAGAAGATGTATTTTCTTTATTCTAAGATTCCTACATACATTTACAAAAGAAGGAAGTTGTGATTTTTCAGACGCTGCCTTTTATTAAAGCTCATGCGTATGCAAATCACAAGAAATGCAAACACCAGCATATGCCTGTGTGTGACCTTTTCCAAGCAGAAATTTACACCTACTGATGAAAGAGAACTAAGTCTCAAAAGTCTAAAAGGCATTACAAATAACCACCTCATCCGGTCTTTTTCCAAATGTAATTATCAAGCCCTATTGAAAACCAAGCAGGCGTCTTGCCCTTCCTGCCCAAGAACCTCACTCCTCCAGTGTTGAGTCTCGAGGGTAATATATACATATAGATATTGTGCCAAATCGTGTCCTTTCTTTCCAGCTCTTTTCGCTTGCTAGTGATTAGCCCAATTTCTCTATGTGTTTGCATTTCTAAGGAGGTCCTCAAATGTAACATTTCTCTTTTATGTTTGATTAAATTATTTTAGAGAAAGAAGATTCTTCCCTGGGTAACCCTTTTAGCTGGTCCTTCCTCCACTCATCTGTCTAGGAGAGCCTGCACTCCTGCCCCACCCCGACCATCAATTTGCTTGGCTAAACAAACTTGTACTCTTAATCTCTTTAAGAGAGATTCTCCATCTCCCTGATTCTTCATCTCACCCTTTGCTGCTCCCATTTGCTTCATCTTTCTCGAGCCTCATGTGCTGCAATTGTTTGTGCCGTGGTCACTGTTGAAAATGATTGTTCCTAAGTCTGATTTATCAGTAACCTCCCTTTCACTTGATGTATTCCTTTACTGCGCATGCCGCAATAATTGCCAAACCCTTATTCCCCCTTTCAGTTCTTGTTAAATGCTTTTCTCTCCTCCTCAACTAATACTCTATATGGAATTACACCAAATTAACGTGGCATCCAAGGTTGATTGGAATTTCTCTTTTTTTTATGGGAGGCCATTTTACATCCGCTTTTCATCATTGGAGTTTGCCTTGGCTAACATAGTATTCAAACCAAGGCAGTACTCAGCTGCCCTGGACTGGGGAATTAATGGTCATACAGTTTGCCCCAAGGGAAAGGGAAATGTTTCTGCTGTGTGACAACTGTTTCTGTAGTTTCTGTGCCAATGACCAATTATGTCTCTACAGAAAATGGCTTCTGTGAATACGCCTGTGGCTAGATGGATGGTGTACAGTATGTGGGGCTGAGAAGGGCAGAGCCACTCTAGAAATCAATAGGAAACAGAACTGCCTGTGCTAGGTATTTTGTTCCTCATCCTGTCTCCTGGGAAATAGAGCAGATGCAGGATAGAGAGAGATGATTTTATTCCCAGCGGTTTAGATATGAATTCTCTCTTCTTGCTGCCTCCCTCTTCCCACAGCAAGTACGTACTGTGAACTTTTTGCTTTGGTTTCAGATGTTGTAATTCATATATTTTCTGTTGTAATTCTACCTTTTAAAATCTGCTTTAATGAAACATTTTCTTGCCAGTTCACACAGAAATCCATTGAAAAGTATTAAGTCCAAAGACATGCCATGGACATACTGTTCACTTCTGTAGCTTCACAATGATAAAGGAAACAAGATATGTACATCACTGCTATCAAGTCTTAGACTTAAAACATTAGTAGAGATGATTGCATAATTCACTCCTACAGGATGAATGGTGTGTTTTATCTCTATGGGATTGTCTGTCAGTTACTTGAGAGCAAATATGAAGAACTCGATCCATGGACAGTCTCCAAAAGGTCTAGAGAGTCTGATGCCAATAGCCCAGATGAGAAGGGGTTGAGAGAACTGTTTTCAATCATCTTTGTGCCTTCCCAATCCTATACTATTCCCAGCTCCCTGTGTGATTTAGACAACCACAAGGACCTGGCTTCCACGGTGATAGTTCTGCCCAGAACCTCCACAGGGTCCATCTGTAACCTAGCCTGTCCACACTTAGTACACCCCCTGTATTAGGGGATGTGAAAGGAGGCCTCAGCAGCTAGCCTTGTAGGTGTCAATTTCTGAAGAAAGGAATTCTTCATGTATCTGTGTATAGGTGTTTTAGAGACTAGTATATAAAAAAAACAGTGAGGAGATGCATTAATTAGTCAAGTTTGGCAGATACTGCTGTATCACATCATGTTCTGAAGGTTTTCCTTGTGCCAAAAGACTAGACTCAATTTAGTAAGTTGTAATTTGTGCAGAAACTGGCTAAGAAGGAAGTTACCTCATCAGTATGTAGATTAGCACAGATATTCTGAGGCTAGGACAAATAGTTAAAGACAGGAATTTAAAGCAGGACTCCTTGACTTTTGACTGTGGTGGGCAGCTGGGCATAGTACAATCCACAGAAAGCAGAGCTTGTAGTAATTTATTTCAAGGAAAAACCTGTGCCATCATGGTTCTCTAAAACACCAGTATCACCTAAAATGCCTGGACTGTTTGAGGTGTTTTGATGACACAGAGCAGTTCACTCCATCACATCAGTTAACAATAGTCTCCCAGGGAAGCTCTGGGGAACTGCTGAAACATGCCATATGCAGTACTTTAGATTTTGAATCTGTGTATTCTAACATAAAATTATTCCTTAATATTTACAATAATTATGTTTTAATGAAAGCTGAAATACATTGAAATTGTTTCAAAGATATACATAGTGCAGTTGTACATAGTTATCAAACCCTACATATAGAAAATAATGTAACTGTAAACAGGAACTGAAACATGCCTCAATAAACACCAGGAGAAAGCTGGGAACAAGCGATACATATAAATTAGCCATGAAAGTGAAATGCACCACCTACACTGTGTTGCACTGGTTATTAGATGCTGAAGGGCCACAGAGCGCACCATTACCATATGTTTGAAAACCGTCATGACTCACATGGAACAGGCTGGCAATAATAATAGTATCTTCCTTCATCAGTGTGTAACACTGATCAGAAATCTACGCAGTAAATGGTTCTGTTGTGGGCAGCGATTTAACATGCCCCATATCCTTATCATTAACAACACAACCATAAAAAAATGTTACCGCCAGGTTTATCATGCACCAATGCAGAGAGCACTCTAAATATTTTAAAAGGAAGGTTCACACCTTTGTCATTCCCCATCCCACTCATTTTGCAACCACAGGAGGCTGGAATGCTGTTACCAGCATTCTCAATTTCACTTCTCTTCTTTCTCTTTGAATTTTTGGTTGTGAACTTTGTCGCGTAGTGCCCCAAAACAAAGTTCATATTGTAAATAAGTGAGATTGCATTTCTAATTTACATGTAAACATATAATAGAACTAAAAGGTGAAATGATTGTTAATTACATATGAAATTGAACATTGAGTGCTAAGTGGCTGTTAGATAGTATCTGTAAATGATACACTCAAGACAGTAAGTAATAAACTGCTTTGCTGCTTTGCGAGAAAGCGTGAACCTCATGATTCAAAAGCCTGAGAAAAATCTTCCTAAGATGGAAACGTGTTCTGTCCAGTGGCAACTCTTCAGCCACATTCTCGCAGCATCAGACTATTTTACTCAGTCCTATGGCAATCAATCAGATTTATGGCTGTGATGCCATGGTAACTGTTAAGCATGCCCAGCAAGTCTCCAGGTGTCACACTGAATAGACCTCCTCTTTTCCCAACAGCAAAAGCAGCACCAGGGAAGAAGCAGCAGAGGAGTGTAGCGAATGAATTAATTTGGAGCATCTCTTGTCAATTAAAATTGCTCTATTATATCCGATGGCAAAGCTGATTTTTTCTTTGAACTGAGCCTGAATTCTCCTTTGACACAAATTAGCACTTGTGGCTATTTACTTGTATGTCAGCTTAGTATTTTGTTCTGTTTTTCATGGTGGAATTTTTCATGGGGCCTGAGGAAACTGGACATTTTCCAGACATGACATTAAAAGTGAAATATTTTGGTAAATGTGAGAAGAAGATTGGTAAATCCAGAAGACGTTTTGTTACACTGGAGTTTAGTTTCTGTTTTGTCTTTCAGTCTCATACAATTTTGGACAAATAAGATGTTTCTACCTAATTATTTATAGTTTCTACAGCTACTAAGGTCAGAACTGTCTTGACTTGGTTTGTTACAGAATATTTATGCTGTGTCATACCATCTATTTTCTATATGACACTCTAGAATAATAAAGTCCCTTGGAAAGCAATCAAGGCAGTCAATTAATCTCTTTTGAAATTTGCAATGCATGGATTTTGTCTTCTAATACAGCCTTGACTACAAAATCTGTTTTGCAAAACACCCTCCCCCCAAGAATCTAGACTTCTAATTATTCAAATCATTCTAGAAATGAAAATCTGTAACTTTTCTGGAATCCTTTAAAAACAGCCAATGTATGCTACACACTGATCATCACGTGAAAAATTTTCCACAGCAGGGATTTATTACAAAGATGCAGCTCAAACTTGTCAACAGGAAGTTCTTTAGCAATGAGATATGAATAGCGACCTGAATTTCTTGTGATTCTAAAACTTGCTTTTTGCCTGTTAATGCGTTTTGGCTCAGCTGATGAAAGTTATCACAGCCAGTTCTGCAGCTGAATGGTATCTGCGGGTTCTTTGGAAGCAGCAGTGTGAACAGAGTACTGCCAAATGCCAGCAATTCTTGAGTGGCATGGGGGCTGCTGGAAACTCATGCCAGTCATGGTCCATCAAAGCAGTGTCAGGACTACCCAGCTCAGGCTGAGCACTAATTGCCTCCTGGCAGTCTCAGGAGATGCATACAGTCATTCTTGCTGCCTCCTGCCATCTCAGCCCCCAGTCACAACACAGCTGGGGCCACCCCTAAGGATGAGAACCTGCATACACCAGAAAGCAAAATCGCCATGCCTTTCCCTGCAAAATTTAAGAAACTCAGTTAAATGGGTACCTATCCTGTTTGAACTAGTAAAAACACAAGTAGCTGTATGAAACAGGGACCCTGTCTTCAGAACATTTACGTGGCTTCTAAAACTGATTTTTGCTGTGGGTAGTACTATAAAATAACGTTTCTCCCGAGGAAGATCACACTTAAAAAGGATCATGTAATGTTTTGCCTTGCCTGTTTCTAGCCAAAAGTACTGCTTTTCACAGTATCTGCTATTTGATATATCAGTCAACTAAATCTCCTAATACTTGGGTAAATCTTAGTCCACTAATGAATGCAAATTCAAGGCACAAAGAAGTGATTTATATAATAATGACTATTAATGAGTATGTATTTCAAGATGATTACATTCCATGTACTTATAAACTCTTTTTAAGAAATAAACTCATAAGAAAGAAATAACTTGTGTTTCTGGGGATTTTTTTTGAGAAACGAACCTGAATATTCAATGATGGGGTTATTACTCTGTGAATCAAGTGTACGGCAATCAGTAGATGTAATTTTTAATCTGAAAATGTTATTCATGCATATCACAGTTCCAGGCATGTATTATCCTTTCCTGAAAATATTTCAATCTCCCAGTCTTTATGCAAAAGACAGGCCCGTGGGCTCTGCGCGGGATGTAAATTAAGTCCTCATTTGGCTAAATCTGATTGCCCTACAGGATACCAATCTTGCTTAGTGATAGTGGAACTTACAAACTGCAAGCGGAACAGTCTCCTTGAATTGGGGCCAGGAAGGGTCAGCTTCTAAACAGAAATCTCAGTTTTGAACTAAATTTTAATTTTATTACCAAGAATGTTCAGTTAAACATAGAAGCTATCTCCTCAGTAGTTGCTACCATGACTTTTAAAACTCCTTATGGATTGAGAAATGCATTTATGTTTTTTAAGATGTACAGTTCTTTACTAATCATATATAAAGGTGCTACAATCACTTCAACCCAACCTTTGGTTGGTCTGCCTCTCAATCTCCATTTGACATGTCCTCTTATTCCTCTCACATTCTGTTGAAATTAATGCTCCAGTAGAGAAATTCAGTGAACAGCAAAACCCCACACAATCAGAACATAACCACCCCAAGTCAATACAAACTATCTAAAACTACTTGAATATTACCAAAATACTGTTGCTTTATTATGCACTTACTGGGTGCATGACACAGAGTAAAAAGGCACATGGTGAAACTACTAAATATGAAATACTGCTATTCCTTCTGACAGGATTAGCTAAATACCTAAATGATAAGAACACCCCCCTGTCTTTTTCCTATACTTAGAATATGTGCACAGAAAAGTCACTTTGATCTATTTCACTAGCTTCAGTTACTGTAGCAGGCCTTTGTATACATAAAACATTTATTTTTAGTAGTCTGTGGCAGCTCCTTATTCTTCCTTTGATCTATAAAGGATTTATGATCACTAATATCTGAAAGCAGTTGGCATTATTACAACTGCTCTGAGTCAAGAAAAATATCAGAAGTAATGCAACACAGGCAAAAACGATACGGCTTTTGGCAGTTCAGAAAATGTAATTATCTCAGTAAATGTATGTGGCTTTGGTAATGAGACTCAAAATTTCGGATGGATTACTTTTAATAACATCTTTTCACAGTGGCTTTATTGGCTATTCTAAATCAGAGCTCAACACTTACCTAATAGACTCCTTCAACAGGCTTCAGATGAAGGGACCTGCACTCCACTCACAATCCTAATGAAGGCAATGCCATAAAGGCAGGAACTTTACCTACAAGCAGCTCAGAGCAAAATCCTAGCATGACCCATCGTATGCTGATTACATTATTTTTGGGTGACCAATATGAAAATTACATGTTCAGAAAACAGTTTCGTTTCACCTGTGAATTGACTGAAGAGCAATCCAAACCTTCCATCTGAATTCCCACATCTCCCTCATGCCAACAGTAGAACATACAGGCATGATGAGGCATATCAATTGGACTGACATCTAACACTTTCTTCCTTGGATTAGTTCTAGTAGTGAACCAATTTGCTGATCTGGTTCAGCAGGCAGACACAAAAATATCTGTGTTAATAAAAGTGGGCAGCTCAGAAGATGAAAATGCTTCTTTTGATTGACCTCTACCCACTTAAAGCGTATGTGAAACGACCTTAGGGACCTTGGGCACAGGCTGTCAGAACACATGGCTATCAACTACCAGTCCATTGGGGTTCTGGTTTCTGCGCTTCAGAGATGTTTTCTTATATTATCCGATCATTCTTTTACATTGGAACTATTTATTAAAGTGTGCATTTGCATTGTGGTCAAAGCTTATATACTCTAAGATATGATTTACTGTAAAGCCCTGAAGAATTGCATTACAGACCCACAGTAGTCTATTTCAAAAATTTATTTTCCTGAAGAAACACGGCATTTTGTAACTTTTAAATAAATATATACCTTTTACAGTACTGATGCAGTAAATAACATTCACAAATAATATTTTCCTAGCAGTGTTGGTTATGACCTCCGCAAACACTATTAATGACTGTTTTCGTTCACTAATAACACAACAATTAAAACCACAATTCAGTGACTGTTTTAGCCCCAACGATTATATCATCATTGTATGAAACAGTGCGATCCGCTACTATATCATTAATATTTATTTCATCTTGCAAAGGAATTATTACATTTGATACTATCAAAGCTCTTTCTGCTCTAGCTGAAAAAGCCTGTGAATAAATCATGTCATATTTAGATACAAAAAACAGGTCAATAGCTACTGAGCTGACATTTCCAAAAGCAGAACCTTCCTTCCCTACAGCATAGCTTCAGGAAAACATGCTTCATTTGACAACATACACTCTGTTTAACAGAATCCTCTTAGTAGGTCCTGTATCCAAAAAATCATTTAACTGTATAAATGGATAGGAAGAACACTCTGAGGAATGGAACTTCTTTTAAATTACAGATACGCAGCATAACATTTTAAGACTTTATTTAAATCAACCTCCTTCCAATTGATGTTACATACCTTGAGGCCAGAAAAACCTCCCTCAGGCGATTTCTTTCGAGTGCCTCAGAGAAACTGGTGAAAATAGCACATTTTTTGAAAGAAATGAACCAATAAAAAGCAGTGCATATTAGTACTAATGCTTTCTTCTCCATACAGCCAAGTAGCAGTTTCCTTTCCTACTAAGAGTAAGTGACTGGCAATGGATCTGTTTTATTGCTCAGCAACTAAAATCTTTACCAATTACAGGTTAGAGGAACTCTCGTCCAAGGCAGGCATATTTCTTTTAATTAAAACAAAATTATCTAAGAAGATCCAATTCATTAGTAATTTATATGAAATCAAATCCTTATTAGAAATGGGAAACAGACACTTGAAAAAGAAGATTATTCTAAATTGATTGCATATATACTCACAAATCGTACTTGTTCCTTCAGCCATGTTGTATTACTTGTGGATAGCGACTGTCCCAGACAGACAACAGCCACAAAATGAGGCACCTTTGTCTTTATATACTAGTATGGCTGGTGGAGACATGATTCTCTGACCCAAGTTCAGGCACAGCATACTGAATCACATGTTATTTAGGAGCTATGACTCTGTGGTAAAGACGTGGCAGTTGTGATCCTTTTCATATAATGTAAACGAGGAACAGCTTTTGATATTTTTTCTCTGGTGTGTTTTGGTTGGGAAATATTTCAGATGTTCTTGGAATACAAAGTAAAGGAAATCTACATAGTGATAATAAATTAAGACCAATGGCAACTTTCATTTACATAGTTTAACAAATGGATTCAAGCAATTATTACATTAGTCATTCAGATTCTGAACATCACTACAAACAACAAGTTTACAGCAGGCCTAGCAACTGTTGCATTCTTCATGGAGCTGTGATTAATTTCCAACATTTTTCTTTTTCCAACGAAGCCACCTCAGAGCTCTCACCAGTGCTACTTGTCCCATGAGGAATGTGATAGTAAAGTTACGTTTATACCAATCTCTAGGATTCCAAAGCCAGGAAAGTCATCAGCACACAGAACAAGAACAGGAGAAAGGTACATGATTATATTAAAATATCCTTTGGCATTGACAAATGACAGTTCAGTGACAACATGCTTTTCCATTCTGTGTGGCAACACTTTTCCTGCCTAATTAGAGTTTAATAACCTAGGAAAAGGACTATGTGAATATCCACACCCATGAACAGATCACATGTAAACTATGGGGCTACAACCATTGAGAACTTAACAGTAAAAGAGTTAAGGGATGGGTAGTTTTACGACCAATTGTATCTGGAATCAGATACGATAAAATAATTGTAACCTTATCTTGTGTTTCAGAGGTAAAGCTGATCATCAAGCTATCTGGAAGAATTTCCTGCCAGTGCTGTGCTATGTATAAGATTTGGTTGTGCATGTATGAAGATGCGTGTGTTGGAAAGAGCATAGTTAGTCATCTATAAAGGGGGGAGAGGGGAAATAAAATGACACTTCAAACACTGATTATATAACCCAATAAAAGAAACATTCGGTTTCTAAAGCAGTATCCTTTAAAGATGATGCCTTTAATCTTGCCAAAGTTGATGTTCACATCTCGAAATAGTTTTTATGCAGTATGCATAACTTCTGGAGCCAACTCAAGACATAGATAAGACAGTCCGTCTCAGCCCTTTTTAACCTCTGAGAACTTGCTTCAAATTCTTGCCCCTGTTACAAACTAATTTCATAATTTCTTTCTAGTTTTCAACAAGGATCACTCTCCCATTTTGTAAAATGCTGCACAAGAAGCAATAGAATACACTTATTGTAGAACTAACAAGAATATTAAACACTGGGATTTAGGTCTTCTCTTGAGATCTCTTGTGGGAAACCTCGTATGTATAGATCTAACATAAACCTGAGATACCAGCCTCTCGGTAAGGACAGTAGCCAAAATCATGCTGAACAGGCAGCACTGAGCTACCCCCTCAAATGTCACATTAAATCAAAATATCACGCTAATTGCAACTGTTTCTTTTCCCCTTTCATGTCTCATTTTTTATACTCTTCTTGATTTTGTTTTTCCCTAAACTAGACTGTATTTCTAGTCTAAGTACCTTAACTAGATATTCATGGCGTCTACGCACAGTCTTTGTTTCAACTGTAACTAAACTTTAGAACGTGCAACACTTCAGTGGCCACAATGTTCAGGCCAGCTGGCAACACTGCAAAAGAACATACAGCTGAATGCATAAACAGTATATGCACAATACGTACAAAGAACACTAAACCACCATTTGTTATAGATCAGTTATAGCAATGGCAGAATTCTCACCAGCATTACACCATTAGAAACCCAGTAACACTTGACACCTTTGAGCCCAATCAACTTTCAATCCAGTACAGAGAAGAAACTGAAGTTGTGGTTTCATAGAATCACAGAATGATTTGGGTTGGAAGGGACCTTAAAGACCATCTAGTTCCGACCTCTTTGCCATGGGCAGGGACACCTTCCACTAGACCGGGTTGCTCAAAGCCCCATCCAACCCGGCCTTGAACACTTCCAGGGAGGGGGCGTCCATGACTTCTCCGGGCAACCTGTGCCACTGTCTCACCACCCTCAGCACGAAGAATTTCTTCCTAAAATCCGACCCAAATTTACCCTCTTTCAGTTTAAAACTGTTACCCCTCATCCTGTCACTATGTGCCCTTGTAAAAAGTCCTTCTCCAGCTCTCTTGCAGGCTCCTCCAGGTACTGGTAGGCTGCTATAAAGTCTCCCCGGAGCATTCTCTTCTCCAGACTGAATAATCCCAACTCTCTCAGCCTGTCTTCATAGGAGAGGTGCTCCAGCCCCTTGATCATCCTCACGGCCCTCCTCTGGACTCGCTCCAACAGGTTCATGTCCTTCTTATGTCGGGGCCCCACAGCTGGATGCAGTACTGCAGGTGGGGCCTCACAAGAAGAGTAGAGGGGAAGAATCACCTCCCTCGACCTGCTGGCCACATTTTTGCTGCAGCCCAAGACACATCTGGCCTTCTGGGCTGTGAGTGTGCATTGCTGGCTCACGTTGAGTTTCTCATATTCAGCTCTCATATTCAATGGACAGTACTCCCATAGCTGGATTAAGTACTATCCTCCTCCAGCTTCCCATGTCTTCATTTCTAAACCTCTACTAAGTGTGCACAGCTACTTGCAGGGTAATGTGCGTTTGCAAGTCATTTTTCAGTTGTTTCAAATTACCAATCCAGTTTATCAAGTTGTACAAACAGTAACACTGAAACAATGCAGTAGATGTTGCGAAGGGGCATGGTGGATGTGGACTTAGTCAGCTGTAGCTGAGGTTCTACACAGGATGAGTTCAGGCAATCATTTTACTAATGCTTCGCCACACAAAAATCCCTCAAACTCAAGGCTAATCACTTCCAATTTTACTATATGCTTGCAAAATAATAAACCCAAGAATACTAGATATTATTCTCATTAAACAATTTTCCTTTAAGATTAATCACATTTACTAGTTCTTACTTAACAGTTAGAATCTGTTCTGTATAAATTTCAACTTTTACTCGCATGTTTATCAGTTCCAATTAGCTGCTTGGAAAGACCCATGCCGTAACAGAAAAAAACTGAGTGCCTGATCTTGTCTCTCTGAATCTGACATGAGATTCAGCTCACCACTAAATCAACAATAAGCAGTAGAGCTCAAATTATAATGCAAATTTCTGTCAAATGCTAATAATAACATTTAAGAAAATAATTTTCTAAAATGATAGCTTTAAGTGTTGCTTCACCAGCTATGGAAAAAAGTCTTCAAAATTTAAATTTCATCTTATGCCTTAGACTGTAATGTGTAACTGCCAACATAAGTACCTTCTACATACCTGTTGTACTGCATATGCTTTCTAAAATTTTTACGTAGAAAGTCCTTGTAAAAGTCAGCCATTTCTTCTGCATTCAGTGTTGCTTTTTGACCTGAAAATAAGTTTTGGCATAACAATGTCAAGATAATTCTTTGGATTAAAACATTGGGTTCAGATGCAGGAGAGCTAGGTCTGACTCCTTGCTCCTACAAGCTTCCTGTGCAACCCTGAACAAATTAATACGCTTTTATCTTCCAACCTTTTAAAACTTAGGTAATACAGCAGATTAAAAATACTGGTCATCTTGAAGCTGGCATAACTCTTATGCCCTTATTACTTCTGAAAGTGATTATGCTTATCAGGTCTTAGATTATTTAGGGAACTAGTGGACCCATATGAAAAAGTCCACAGATCCAGGAGTATCTATCCTTCGAGTAAAATTAATCTCTCACAGGGTTGAAGTCCAAAGAGCACCAGTAAGAGCACTTAGTAATTTAAATTTCCCCCTAAGGCAAGTCAGTAAATATAGAAAGAACACTATCCAAGCCTGACATCATATTTTCTGATGTACATTTTTTCTGTTGCTGTTGATAAATTTCACATAACTTATACCAAGGAGTATTAAATGTACTGAGATGTCAGATTCATTAACAGTATAGTAGACAACTATTCTGTGAAGATGCAAGTACGCCACACTCATAAGCAGAATATAAGAGGAGAAAGATTCTCTCCACAGAACAAGAAATGAGAACCTGTGGCTACAGCACAGATACAGAATTCTGAGAACCAGCAAATATTCCCAGCTCTACCAGATAATTCCTATACAAACTTTCTGGCACTTTCAATGTTTCTAAAATGAAGGTCAAATTTCAATGTCCCAGGTGATATGGATGTGAGGAGGGAGATGGAATTGTGATATTCAACTTCTCCAAAATGCGTTTAAAAGCTCCTGAGACTGATCACAGAAATGTAAATTACTGATCAGTTCAACTTGCCATTATTTATAAATCTAATATATTACAATGGATTAACATACTATGGGATAAATTTACTCTAAGACTATTTGAAGGCTGCCTACTTAACACCTATAGTTAATTTGTTTCTTCACATTGTTTTGTTCCAACTGTTTACTGTTATTACTCTTGTTTTTATATACACGAGCTGTATTACAGAACAGTTAATCAACACATGCAGCCAATATAATTTTATTTCTAAGGGATGTACATGCTTACTATTTTTAATTTTATTTCTAGGATATAAAAACCAAACCAAACCAAATCAGCCATATAAAAGAAGTGTCTTCTAAACAACACAGAACTTCATTATTTCTCATCCACACACTGATCACCAGGATAGAAGCAGAAGAGAAAAATAATGGTCTGTGATACACAGAACATCAGAGCAGATGCTTTACTAAACTCAAACAGATTATTATTCTATGAACGAAATGTTCAACCTCATACTACAATGCCAAATTCACTGTTATTATGAAGGCATCTTGTTTTCAGTTTCACATAATGAATTAGAGGGACGACTATTTTACAGCAATCGTGGTCAGGCAAAGACAGGCAGGTAGCAGCTGCTGTCTCCTCAGAAGCTGTCTTGTTCTTCCTCAAGGAAAAATATTGTATTCATTGTATACACTATGTACCTGAACCCAAACAGTGTGAATTTATTCACCTAACCATAATATGCACTTGAGGCAAATGCTCTGAATGTTTAGCTCAGCTATCTCACTGGGTTACAAGGTGTGAAAGGAAAAAGCCCCTTCCTCTTTAGACTACAGAACGGTTATACTGCATGGCTAGCATTTCAGCGCATTCCCTCCAGCTGCGGGGAAGGAACTGGGGGAACAACAGTGCAACAGAAGATCTGACCCACACATGCACACCTCTGAAGAGCTCCTCCTCTCTTTTTTTATCATGCTCCTGAAAACACTTCTAAGTCCTACCCTCAGGATTTATTTGTGACAGAACACAAAGAGCATAAACTAACAAAATTCAAAGAAAAACAGAATTCAGAATGCATCCTGAACTATAAACAAATATCTCACTAACCTGTTTCATCTCTCATTTCCATACCCTTGGCTTTCAGTCTTGAATAAATAAATTCTTCTTTTTCCTAAAACATGTTTTTCCACATTAGAATCTGACGTACTCAGTCCTTGAAGTTAACCATTGTTTTTAATCACATAGCAGTGTAGTGCTTGACACTCTCTGAAATAACAGGCAATACTCATTATACTTGGAAATGTCAACAAAATGTTTTCCTGAATCCAGTGAGTTAGTTATACCAGTAACTTTGTCACTTAGATCCTGCTACTTGCGTGCATCAATTAATTCATGCAAGTGTTCTACTGAAACATATAAAACGGATTTGTGGAGTAAAGTTACAGCCGAGCTTCTGTATTGTTCAACAGGATCTGAACCTTCAGTTTATAAGAGAAACTATGAAGACGTGCTGTATAACTGAGAATTTGAGCATAGAGAAAAACATGCAGACTTAAAAAATTGAAATTACTTGTTTGTACATAAGTTTTTCAAACTTAAAAAGCAGTTCTACAGAATTAAAAAACAAGCTTTGTTTTTTCTGAGATCTTCGCAAGTTTTGAGAGGATATGATGATCAAAGATCATCACAAATGATCATGAATTACTGAACCATTACTGTTCTTGTGACAAGATTGTGTCTCCTAACCAATGCTGCATTCAGGAAAGAAGACAGACCATGACTGAAAAGTCCCCACTTTTAGCCTTGTTGGGATCCACTGCCAGTGAAAGAGAGCAAGTCTCTCATTTACCCCTCGTGATTATACCTAATTTCTCTCACTTATGACACCAAGAGCTGCAGAATCATTTTCAACAGCCACTCTGGTCACAGATAGGTCTTGCTTGTAAGGTGGCTACAACTTTCTATTTTCAGTGCAAGATAGGAAAAAGGCGAGTATCATTATGGGCCACTAAACAGCAACAAAAGATGCAGGCTCTTTAGTTTTGTAGGCCATTTTAAAGAAATGAATGACAAAAAAGTAATTTCCATGAAAACACTGTGCATATTAAAAGAAACAGTATCAATTACCAGCCAGTAATGGTGGGCATAACTGAACCCTACCTCACGGAGACCAAATCCCCTGATTTTGGGTGTCAGACGAGCGGCACCAGGCATCGCAGCGGGCTCACCTGGCGGAAGGCGCGGTTGTGCCGTTCCCAGAAGTGCTGGTTGCAGGCCTGGGCCTCCTGCCGTGCCTCCCGCAGCCGCCGCTCCAGGGGCGACTCCTCAGGGGGCACGTAGAATATGACCGGCCGCAGGTTGGAGTGCTTGTCGGGGGGGCCGATCCAGTCATTACGGGAGTGTGCGGGGGGGCTGAAACCCAGGCCCTTGAAAACACAGACAGAAATCATTATGACTATCTTAGCAGTGTTTTTGAAGAATGTCTCAATTTTAAATAAATTCCAAAACTCCACACAACCTTAAAGCAGATAAGCTTAACAAGTTCAGAAATTATGCAAGTTCATTTACCCTGACTGAAAATGATGTGATACACCTAAAATTTACTGTTATTTAGAAACGCACTATGGAGAAGATACCTTTGACTCTTCCAATAGACATGAATCATGATTTTTTTTTTAAGCAACATTTTTTTTTCGTTTTTGTACCTCTGATATTCCACTCCGCTAAAACAGTTGATGGCAAGAACTAGCAAGTACACAAGTTCTCCTCAGCGCTGCCTTCTTCGTGCATCCTTGT
Organism: Steatornis caripensis; assembly: GCA_013398225.1. Classification (NCBI taxonomy): domain Eukaryota; kingdom Metazoa; phylum Chordata; class Aves; order Caprimulgiformes; family Steatornithidae; genus Steatornis; species Steatornis caripensis. The sequence continues at coordinate 278,347 of VZSC01009134.1, forward strand.
GAACGCGCACAGGCGTGCGGCCTTTGAGGCCGGGCTTGGGAAGGCCGGGCTCTACCAGCCCCTAACTCACCGCTGCCTTCGTCAAAGCGCTTTATTCCCCCGGCGCCCCGCACGCACCGCGTGCCCACTCGTCGCCAACACCGAGGGCGTTGGAAAATACACAAACAACGAGAGGCCGCGGCAAACGCGGGCTTCTGTCGGGACGCACCCGCCCAGCGACGCTGACAGTGACGGCGGGGGCAGCCAGGGCAGCGGCCTCCCCCGCGCCCCGCTCAGAGCTCCGCAGGGCCGGGACACCCCGCGGCCTCCCCCGCGGCAGGCCGGCTCCGGGACGCAGAAGCTGCCCCCGCATCCCCCGCCCGGATTTACCGCGCTCTCCTGCCGTTCCCCGCGCTCGGCGGTGGGGCCACCGCCGGATGAGGAGGAGAAGGACGAGGATGAGGAGGAGAAGGAGAGAAGGTGACGGTGGCAGCCNGTTTGTTGTGCCGTGCCTTCAGCTGCAGGGCAGGCGGGAAAGGGAGGGCCGGAGGTTGCAGGTAAACGCTGAGAGCTGGCGGTGTGTGTGGCAGCGTCACCCCTGCAGCCCGAGCGGGTGAGAGCGGTCTGAAACCGTGGAGGAATGGCTGTGAAACATCAGCCAAGTGTTTTCTTCCTGCTGCTAGCGATATTTAAAATAGCTGTAACGCTGAGGTGCTTCAGGGCGTCGCGGAAGTTGTGACGTGACCTTTCATAGCACTTAATTAATCGCACATCTTGTTCTGGCTTTTCCTTGANCCCGCGCCCCGCTCAGAGCTCCGCAGGGCCGGGACACCCCGCGGCCTCCCCCGCGGCAGGCCGGCTCCGGGACGCAGAAGCTGCCCCCGCATCCCCCGCCCGGATTTACCGCGCTCTCCTGCCGTTCCCCGCGCTCGGCGGTGGGGCCACCGCCGGATGAGGAGGAGAAGGACGAGGATGAGGAGGAGAAGGAGAGAAGGTGACGGTGGCAGCCGCCCCACCGCAGCGCCCGGGCCACCGCCATCACCCGCGTCCTGCCGGCGACTGGCGCTTTACGGCGATGTCGCAAAAGCAAGTCCGCCCGGTGTGCGGCGCCGCGGTCGGGGGCGGTGCCGGGGAAGGGGCCGCGTCCCTCGTCCGCCCCGTTNTGGAGGAATGGCTGTGAAACATCAGCCAAGTGTTTTCTTCCTGCTGCTAGCGATATTTAAAATAGCTGTAACGCTGAGGTGCTTCAGGGCGTCGCGGAAGTTGTGACGTGACCTTTCATAGCACTTAATTAATCGCACATCTTGTTCTGGCTTTTCCTTGAAGTTCATCTGAAACTGGACGAAAGAAGAGAATGGATATGGGTAACCAACACCCATCCATAAAACGGTTGCACGAAATACAGAAAGAAGTCAAAGAGATTGAACAGCAAGTGGTTGTCTTCAGCGGCCTGTCTACGGATCGAGATTACAAGAAACTAGAAAGAAGTCTTACTAAACAGCTTTTTGAAATAGATTCTGTCGACACCGAAGGAAAGGGGGATATTCAGCAAGCCAGGAAGCGAGCTGCTCAGGAAACGGAGAGGCTGCTTAAGGAACTGGAACAAAATGCAAACCATCCACGCAGACTGGAAATAGAGGCTATTTTCAAGGAGGCACAGTCACTTGTGGAACGTGAGATTACACCTTTTTACAAAGGAGGTAACTGTATAAGTGACGAATTTGAAGAAGGTATTCAGGACATCGTATTGAGGCTTACCCAGGTGAAAACTGGAGGGAAAGTTTCTTTACGCAAAGCAAGATACCGCACTCTGACAAAAGTATGTGCTGTTCAGGAGATTATAGAAAGCTGTGTAAAGCAACAGCTGTCCCTGCCACTCTCTAATGATGCGCATCCTTCTGTCTCCAAAATTAACTCTGTAATGTGTGATGTGAACAAAGCAAGAGGAACTCTTATTGCGCTTCTAATGGGAGTGAGTAGTAATGATACCTGCAGGCATCTATCCTGTGTGCTTACAGGCCTCATTGCTGATTTGGATGCTTTAGATGTCTGCGGTCGCACGGAAATAAGAAATTACAGAAAGGAAGTAGTGGAAGAGATCAATAAATTGCAGAAATACCTGGACTTGGAAGAAGAAGCAAATTCTACTCACGCCTACGATTTGGCGCAAAATCAATCCATTCTAAAAATAGAAGAGATCCGCAAGAAAATGAAGGAAGTTAATTCTTTACTTTTAAAAACAGAGAATGCTTCTGATTTGTATTTGGGATCCAAAGCAGAATTGCAGGGATTAATTGCCCACCTAGATGAGGTGAGTCCAGGAAAAAACCCCTGTATTAGAGAAGCCAGGAGAAGAGCAGTAATAGAAGTTCAGACTCTTATTACATATATTGATTTGAAGGAAGCACTTGAAAAAAGGCAAATGTATCCTGAGCAAACTGCTGCTGAACATCAGTCTCATAAAGCAGTTTGGACTGTTCTTGGAAACCTGTCTCAAATTCAGCAGGAGGTGATTTCATTTGATGGAAACAGAACGGATAAAAATTACATGAGACTGGAAGAACTTCTTACAAAACAACTTCTAGCACTTGATGCTGTTGATCCTCAAGGTGACGAGCGGTGTAAGGCTGCCAGAAAGCAAGCGGTAAAGCTTGCGCAGAATATTCTTTACTATCTGGACATGAAAACAGATGAATGGGAATACTGAAACAGCCATGGCCTAACACAGAAGAACATTTTTTCCTTTGGCACTTTATGCAGATCATTGGCAGCACATTACAAAAGCAGTGTGTTCTGTGCTTGCTTAAATCACGGAGATTGCATAAGTGGTTGACTTGGCTATATGTCTGCTATCCCACGCAGTCACCCACTTGCCATGGCAACTGTCAGTACAACATCAGCAACTCTGGTCATTGCTATAAGCAAAGAAGTGATATTCTCTGAAGGAACAGCTTAATACTCGATCAAATGGCCTCTTTTTTTCCCCCGTTTTTGTTTTAATAAACTTGTGCAATGTTCAGTAATGCAGATTGTTCAAAGATGCAGAAACTTCCTTTTGGTATAGTACTGGCAAAACCATTTAAAGAAGTCTGGACATGAAAATTAGTACTCAAGCATGAGGCTCCATCCAGCAACTTCATAGCAGTCTGGATATACTCTTGATGTGCTGTCACGACGGAAAGTATTAAGGGAAAAAAACCTGCTGGCTTTTGGGTTGTACTTGATTTATTCCATCCATCACACCTTCTGGGTGTTCAGATTTCTCAGTTGATGGAGCTGTAATGCCAGCTGCAAATTAGCATTGACATAGGCAAAGCCAATTACGTCTATTTTTTGTAATACCTGAGCCCTCTGATTTGCAAAAACAGGTCTTTTGTTGGTGGAAACTCTTTCAAATTACTGCTTTAACGTACTGAGACTTGGAGAGGAAAATCTGTACATATATACTGACCAGATAAATGGGATTTCGAGGATTTCACGCTGCCATCCATAAACCCCTGAAAACTGCACTGAACTTTGTTTAGTGGCTGCTTAGGTGTCTTTTTAAGCTCTGCTGTTAGATCTGGTTTTGACTTGTCTTTTCACATTCGGTGAAAATAGAAACAGAATTCACTTTGAAGTGAATGAGCATTTTGGAATTATTTTTGTAAAGTTAGGTAGCTAGCTGTAAAGATGTCCCTAATTATGTAAATGCATGTTAATATATTTCATACTCGTCAGGTGTGGCTTCAAGCGTGTCTTGGAAAAGACTTGTGGCAAATGTCTCTCCTTGCAACTCATCGTTTAATTGTTTTAGTAACTTCATAAATAAGCTTGCTTGTACTATTGTATGCACCTATCTTTTTATTTGTGGCTGCTAGTGCCAATCACATTTCTACTATAGCATGTTTTTTGGTATTTTTTTGAGAGCATGGCATTAAAATGAATTAATTATATATATATAATTATGGATACTTTGCACTTAGCTCTTTCGTGTTGAATTAATGATTTATTGTTCTATAGATGATGATTTGCACCACTTTAAGGAGTAAAAAGCATTTCGTATGTTGAAATAAATATTTTTTGATCTATTTTTGACTGATTAGAGAAGACAATACTGTCTATGAGAGACAAGTGCCTTTATGACACCACTAATTTGCACCGTTGTATGTAGATACAGGAAGCGTTTACTGACAGCTTGATACATTTGTAATCTTTGCAAACTGGATTTCTCACATGTACATAATTCTACTATAATATATGCTACATAATAGGATAGGTGACAATTGTTCTATGGGGTCCTGAGAATGAGTACCAGATTTGGGAAGTACGGATTCTGCTTAAAAAGGAACGCATTGATGTGGAGATGGGGGACTTTGGGCACGTCTTCTGTGCCTTTTGCTACAAGAAGGGAGAGAATATGTTTGCTCCATAACATGCTTTGAGATGTTGATGAAAGGCTGCTTAACTTCAGGGTGTGAATATATATTGTTTGTGATTGTACAGATGACTGCTTTGCGAATTTACTTGCCAAAAATGATCTATTTTTTCATTTGAATACAGTGCCTAAGGCACAATTTGGCAATGACAGAATGTTTGTTGGAGGATTCTCTCTGCTCCCTCAGAGATACAGCCCTGTTGAATTTATCTCTCCTTACCTCAAAAAATCCCTTCCCCGAGTTAAAATTCCAGTCTATGTTTATATCTTACGTGGCTAACCCAGAATATTAATAATGTTATACACCTGAATTATTTTACTCATTTCAAGCTTTCTTCATGTTTGAACTACAACTTCTGATTTGCACTTACAATTTTAGGAAATAGAAGAATTTGATAGTGTAACGATATTACTCATTTTTCTTCAGTTTTGCTGTCAGGTCTGCAGTGGTTACTTGTAGATTGTTTAACAGTTTAGTGTCCGTATTCCTTGGAGGTTGCATGTAGCTTTATACATGTTTGAACCTCTTATGGAAAAATGAGTAAGTATAGTTTTCAGATCTGTTCTGTTTTAAATTTGTATGTATTTTATGTTTTCTGGATACATTGTTACACCTGCATCTCTAAGGAGGCAAATGTATAAGGTTAGTGTAGTATTGACTAACTGAGTAGAGTTCAGTAGCAAGATACTGTGTGGGTTATGCTTCTTTTCCATTGTTCTGTAATCTAAGAAATTGACTATTCAAATTGTATGGTAAAATCCTCATCTGGAATGGGATTAATTCACAGTTTTTGCATGAACGAAAATAATAAACTAAATATGCTTAACCAAAAAAATAATGCACAGATTTCTCAAAATCTTGCTTTTGTGCTGAAGAATGTAATTTCTCTGTTTTTTATATCCAAAGATTGAGGGACACACAACTTTTCTTTCCTATACAACAGGCTAAAATAATCAGGAAAATGTAAATGGACCAAATTGCAAAAGCCTGCATTTTAGTACTATACTGAAATATAGTAACTTTTCTCTGTGCTCTGTAATCTACCTTAGAGCAAAATAAATTATTGGGTATTTGGGGGAGAGGTAATTGTGCGTTGTGATTCCTATTTGTTAATTGTATTTGTTTTTAAGCTAGTTTTCTTCAGTTATTTCAGTGTTTATTTTTGTTGTTTACCACTCAGTGGTTTTTCTGTGTTACCAGTTTGGAAGAGTTTTTTGTTAAATATGGTTCCTACTTTTTCATTTTAACAGAAATTAGCGTACGTGCTGTTTAGGGTGTATATGTCTGGATTTATTGCTGTGTAGGAGATGGCATTTGTATATACAAACTCAAGATTAAATATTGCAGTGTTATATTCTTGATTATTAATAAAAATACTACCTTTTACTAGGTATTCATTTGAATGTTATGCCCTACTGCCTTTCTCTATTTATTTTTGAATGTGAGTTATCAGAATGTAAATGATTTTTGTCTTAGAAAAAGTGTTTTTATTGAACATATAGACATAAGGCTCTCTTTTTTCCCCTCCTTCTTTAAAAGTTTGCTTTTTCACTGCTATATTTATGACAATAAAGTCCTTTGTGTGGAAACCGCTCCTGCCTCTGCTTGCTAAATCTGGTGCCTTTTGGTTTTCTCTGCATTCAGCCTTGCATTACAATAATTACATCAGTCGTTGCCTGCATTCTTCCTTCAGCACTAGCTTTGTGGACTCTGGGGCTTCAGCCCGATGCTCAGTGCAAAAATGCTTGTGGCTCTTTTAAGATCGTGTCACTTTTCTGTTGAAGGATGCTGCCTTAACAGATGAGCTTGCAAAACTGATGGTAGGAAGTCTCTTCATGTGCAAAGTCAATGTGGATTAAAGAACCGTTAGTAGGAGTTAAGCTCATCTGGTTTTAAACTGTGTAGATGAGGCATGTTCACATGATTGTTCTGATGGCTCAGTGTGTTTTCTCAAGATGCAGTGAGCCAAGTTAACAGCTCGCTGCTGATGGAAATTCTATTTCTGCCCAGAAAGCTGCTGGCTTTGTGCAGTTTCTGCTGCTTGGCCAACTGCTATGAGCTGCTTTAATCCAATAAAATGGGAGAAAACAAAACTTAACAGAAATGGAGGACGGAGTTTTCTGTGGGTTCATTGAGTCAAATTGGCTTGTAGAAAGGCATGTGAGCCAGAGCTACGGCAAAACGAACGGCTGGGTCATGTGGCCATGGGCTAGGGAGCAAATGTTAAGATTTTCAGCAGCACTAAGTCGTTAGATCAACATTCTGTGTAGTTACATTTTTGGAGGAGAAAGGAGAGAAGGTGGCAGTATCAGATCCTACAGACAAGTAAGAATTCGCTGCTTTAGTAATGGGGTATGATGAAGGCAATACAAATGAATCCTGTATGGAAAATAAACCTGTTGCTTTCAATTGCTCTTTTGTGTTACCTGGTAAGTGTTCATGCAATAAAAAGCACAAGTGGTCATGTCGAAGTACAGTACACAATGTGGAAAATTCTTACCCAGAAAACAACAGATAAGGATAAGGTTTATAAAGGTTGCATGTTCCTATAGGTAACAAGTTCACTGTATCTTCTTTCTCTCCCTTTTAACAACATAGCTTATTTGAAGGAAGTAACATTCTTCAAAGACCGGTAAATCATCCAGGCAATGGCCCTAGGTGTTGCTCAGCTAGTTGCTGTCCTGTTTGCCTTGATCAGCTGTTTGCTCGTCAAAGAAGAGGATTTGCCTTGCTGAGAATATTTTTGTGTGTGTTTGGGACAGGCAGATTTTGGTGCCTGAAATGGTTTAACTGGAAAAACTCTGTGGTTTATTTCCATATAGTCATATCCTCTCTTTGCAGAATTCTCAGCTGAGAACTTGAAGGAGTAGAAGAACTTCAGTACTGCACTCATGGATCAAAGACCTGGCGGTTTAAGCTGGCTGCCAGCAGGAGACGTTTCAACAGCAGGATCCAGGAAAACATTCCTGCTAGAGGAAACTGCTAGCAGAGACATGACCAAATGTTCAGAGCTGCTGTTTTGAGTGAGCTCTGTGCCTCTTCCCCTGTTGCTTATGAGCTTTCATTGAGAAAGTGGATTCTTGGAATATTCCCTGAAATAGTCAGGCCTTTTGTTTTAGATCAAACTGAGAAATTGTGTTTAAAGATTTTGCTGAGCCGCACTGGGGCATGTACTAGTTGTTGGCCTGTCTGGATATCATTCTGTTTTGCTATGTGAAACAATAGTATATGTAATGCTCTCAGTTATATTAGTAGGCACGTCCATGTCAGCTGAAAGCTGGTCGTTCACTGAAGAAGCTGAGGATGAGGCGTGCTTTTGTGGAAGGCTTTGCACAGCGCTTGTCCTTTCTCTCTGCAGCATTTGGTTCTCGGGACTGCCAAACACAGATGAATGCATGAGTGGCACTGCTTGTCAGTTCAAAAATAATGAGGACCCTTTCTAAGTCTGCAAACTCTTCCTACAGGACATAAGTTGTAGCAGTTTGCCATTAGAAATGGAAAAGTGCAATGAGTTTCTTAATTGGGCCATTTCTCCTCAATTAGTTTTGCCAGACAAACTTCTGCGCCACAGGAGTTCCTTGTGAAACCTGTATTTCAGGCAGCTAATCAAAAGCATCTCATGAGGGAAGAAACACAATGATGCAGTGCAATGTCCTTAATAAAGTCCTGTCTTATTTAGCTCCCCAGTTGTATAGATTCCAGAACAGATAGATACCCAAAACCAAATCTGTGATCATGACCACTGAGAGGTCTATAAGCCAAATAAAAACCCCAAAGAAGCAGAGAGGCCAGAAAGGCTGGAGGAAAAAGAAGTCATCAGGCTGTTGTTTGACTGACTTTTAGTTTTACAATGTAAGAAAAGCGAACAAAGCAAAGCTCCCTTTTGTCTTGTTATAGCTATAGCTGGTCTACACCCTGCAGTTCAACATCATTTTCCACTCTTAAGTGCTCCTCCTGGATGTGATACAACCTCTAGCAGATGGGGGTTAGCCTCGGTGTGCCCTTCGGCGAAACGGTGCCACTGATCTCTAGGGGTGCTGTAATTACTCTCATTCTCCCTGAAATGTCTGGTCATGGCAACTCTCAGCATGCACTTGCAGTATCAACGTGGCTTGCAGAAGACAGTGTGCAACATGAAGGCTATATCCCATAGTAAACTGATAATTGGAAGGGATAGTGTAATAATTGGTAGCAAGTCTGAGTGAGATACCATTCGTGTAGGTTTTTATGCTAAATTTGTTAGGTTTTTAAAAAGAAAATTCTTCATAACATTCTTTTATTCAAATCAATCTGTAGCCTATGATCGAGTGCCTACTTCTTACCTTCCGGGTGCCTCATGTTAATACCACATGAAAAGGAAGTTTGAAGTGCTCCACTGACTACGGATATTAATGAATGGTGTCTGCTCGCTTTCAGACATCTAGTAAAAGCCAGGTTTTCCAGAATACTCAGCATCCCAAAGTTCCCACTGTGACAAGTAAGGCCGTGTTTTGAAAAGGAGCCCATCCATAGACCCACGCACCCGTTCATTTCTTGTCACGGACGACTATGGGATCATCCCTGTAGCTAATCAAGCCGCAACTTAAAATGGCTTTGCCTCATGCCCCCAGTGGAAGTTTGTTCCAAAGCATCATTGCTGTGAGGATTGAGTAACCTAATTTCCAGCATAAACATATTCATGAGAAGCTTTTCTTCTCTGCTAGTGTGTAGTCTAGAATATATTTATAGGCCACAGCTGAATTGTCTCTCAGCTCCTGTTTTCCTTGGCTAACAAGCAAATACACCCAAACAGGCTGAGCTCCTTTGAGAATCTCTACTCTCTGAATCCAAAGCAAATCCTTACTAGTCCTTTTCAATTTTTTCAGGAGTTTTTCCAGTTCCAAACATATCTAAGACTAAAAGTTCCAACGTGAAGTAGGAATGCATTGATACATTTTTTTCAAAGGAAGTCTAAGAAAAATGAATACCATGTCTGTAGCTGTGCAATTGTAAAAAACTGAACTATGTATTTTTAGTACTTCATGGCATCGTCTTCAAGCCCAGCCTGCTTTGCCATTTGGATATTCTAGCAGGCAATAAATTTTAGTGACCTGCAGAAAGGGAGTGGAAAAAATTTCAACCCCTACTAAGTTTTTTTTTCATCAATGGTAGATGTGTTATTGAAGGAGCCACACATGAGTGTTTTTAGATCTGAAGCTATCACTGATCATTCCACTTGGCTGGAAGTATGAGTTAATTTAGGTAAATGCAATACTATCCAAACTAGATTAAAAGCTTTCCCCAGGGAGAATTCACCCCAATTCATGACAAAGAAAGATCTCAGAAATAATCAGTTAAAACAGGAGAATGCTTATGAAGCGTGGCCTTGGCGCAGAAGGGTGATTTACATTGAAATAACATATATATGTGCTTTCATATTTGAATTATTAGGAGTACTAAGCTCTTAAGAAATAATAACTAATAACCTACAAAACACCTCACTGAACATATATACACAAGCTAACATTCATGTGGTGTATGTGCTGTGGTTTCCAACCTCCTTCAAATTATAAACTCAAAAAAATACATATGGCAAATCAAAATCTACTGACAGCAGTTGCCTTTTGGGAGCTTCCAAAGGAATGCTGGGGATCCTTGGAAATCTCCAGCATACAAGTTGTAAGGTGGCTCCCTGCAAGTGTTAAATAAATTTACAGCAATGAGGGCAAATAATCTCTTTTGAAAAGAAGATTACTGAAATGCAGTAAAGCCGGTGGCTGCTTTAGGAAGCCTCAGAACGACCTCATTCCAAGTCAGTGTTTTGGAACATTTCTCAATATCTCTGTTTTCAGAGCAGAAGCCAATTTATTATCTCTTTTAGTTCTACAGCAGTATTGTGTTTCTGATGTATTTTGTCTCTGTCTTTAGTTACAAACCTTTAATTCAGTTTTATGGTAAATTTCTTCATTTCTGGTTCTGGTTCACCTTGTTCTTCCCAAGCACAAGTTGCTTCCCAAGTTACTAATTCTTTTGTGGACATCATTTCCACCACTTAACCAATGGCTGAATTCTTCCTCTGTCCTGGTGGAAACCTTACAGCTTACATCCAGGATGCATTTGTTAGTTGATGTCTATGGCAAAGATCAATTTTACTCAGTTGGTCAGACCTGGAGACTCTGAAAAAATACATGCATGACACATGAGTTCCTGTGTCATGGGTCTCTGGGACCAAGGCTCTGGTAATTGTGAAGAAACTGTTTAAACTAAGACACAAGACAGCTGGGAGGGCTTTTATGAGTGTAATTCCTGGTACAGAATAAGAGGACATTACGAGGTTGTAACAACGAGATAAAAAACCATGAGAGAGTAGAATAATAGCCAACATGGTGAGTAGAAAATACTACTGCTGATATATGCTCAACTGATGGAAGGAGTTGGGGGACAAGATGGAGAATGGGATGGGGTGCCAGGAGCCAGCGTGAGAGCGGGGCAGAGCAGATTCTGTGACAATATCCAGGCTCCACCACTAGTCCAGATTGCCAGACAAGTCTGCTGATGAGGCAGGTCTGAGGTTAAGCCAGGTCTGAGGTTAAGCCAGGAGCTTACCAGTGGGTTGGGTTCAAGGCCCTGATCAGTGAGCCCAAATAATCAAGGATGGTAATAGTCAAAGATGACCATGTTTTAAACAGGTTTTGCTAAGCAGTTACGGCATCACTGAAGAGTTGATAATGGAAAATAATCAGGGATTTGGTGAGCATGAGGATAAACCATGGAAAACTAGTTTTTGATCTCAGCTTATGAAGCTGCATTCCTATAAATTCAGTGAGCTGTTCAGCAAAGTCAGCTGCTGAATATCTCAAGGACATGAGCATGTAAATGTCTGGACTTTCAGTAACTATGCAACTTCTGATCATATGATACAACAACAGATACACACCAGCACATCCACTAGTTCATGATGCAATTGCATTCCCACTTGCTTACTGTGGAATGGTGCTACATAGTATGACGCAGTATGACTAAAGACTAGCAGATGCAATATTTATATTTAATGCAGGGCTGGTTGATCTTGACTCACACAAGCTACACAGAACTTCACGTGGAAATTTGAGTGCTCACTGCAGTATTGCTCACAGAGAGTTTTCTGGAGGATTTCGACACATCTATCCCTGTGGTATGGCCACAAAGAAGACGAAGATGTTCCTACAATGCACCACATACATTATCTCCAGTACAGAAAAGGAAGCATTACTGTCATTGCACAGGGCAGTAGAGAAACCTTCTTTGAAATATCACATGCACTTCTTCTGGTCACTCCCACTCAGGGAAGCTTAATGACTATGAGAGGTGCAAAACAGACCAGGAGAATGAAGGACCTGCTTTAGTGGAAGGCATTAAAAGAGCTGGGGTTTGTAGCCCAGCAAAATGAAAGCTGAGAAAAGAACGTAAGATTACTCTCTAAATAGTAGGGTAAGTATCAAAGATGAAAAGGCAATTACTTAAGCTAATGGATGGTGTGGGCAGAAATACAAATGGATATAAATTAGCCAGGCTGGAAATGAGAGGAAGAGAGAATTTCTGAAGGAAGCTATATGAGATGTTGCCTTGACTTGATTGCCCCAAAGACACCTTGGAGTCCTTGAGTATCTTCATTCTTAAGTCTTCTGTGGATGTGCTAGTACACGTCACATATTTCTATTTACCTTACTCTTCTTTGGAAATTAATGCACCATTCACTTTAGAGGAGCTTTAAGGTTCTATTAAATTCTTACAGACAAGAAGCCACGCTATGGTAGTAATGTGGCTAAGTAAAGCCCTCAAAGCGACCTCAAAACTTAGGAAGTGTACTTTAACTTAGGAAATGCACTTTACTTCAGCTGCCCGATGCACAAAGGTTGTGATTACCCTTTTTTAAGAATGCATGAAAAGTTATTCAATATTTCTTTTGAAGCCCCTTATTCAAAATCTGTGTTCACATTTATATTATTTCCTGCAAATAATATAAATCCTACTGTGACTATACCATTACTAATTTCATCACAGCCTTAGCAGATTTCACTGACATCGATGAGTTGGATTTCAGAGCACCCATGAAAGCTCAGGTTGTGTTATTGTGTTCTTTGTCCCTAGCTAGCTTTGGAGACCAGTTGGTGTGAGAGGCTGCACTATACTTAGTGCACAGGATGTGAAAATTTAGATAGGCACCTCTAACATACCTTCACAGACTGTGTGGGAGCACACTTTTCAGGAGCCCGCAGCCATCAAATGAAAGCATTTTTTTATAGGAAGCACAGAAATCAGATGTCTGGCAGGCAGTAAGTCACAGAATCAGCTCTGGAGGGACCTAGGGAGATCATCTCATAAAACCCCTTTGCATTAAGAGAGGATTAATATCAACAGATCATGAGTGACCAATGTTTGTGTAACCTCAGAGAATCCACATCCTCTGCAGGTAGCCTGTTCTAGGTCATTACCACTTCTATAGTTAGCAAGTTTCTGCTAACAGCTTGACTCTTCATCTAAAGATTTAAAAAATACTGATTTTTTTTTCTTCTTACTCTATCCCCATGAATCTGGAGAGCAATTAAGTAATCATTAGTAATAAATAACTAATCCCTTATTAGTCACAGACAGTAGCTGTTTTCCTAACTCCCCTTTTAGCATTTGCTTTTATAGATTAAGCACCCAAACAGCTTCAGTCTTCCATCACAGAACAACATCACATGTTATTTAAATTTCTGCTGCTGACTTGGCCGTCCCATAGATGCTCACCACGGGCCTATTTCTTGAAGTACTATTTCCAAAAATGGACACAGGACTACAACTGGGGAGTCATTAGCAATTAGTAGCATGGGATAATTGTCTGTCATATTTTTGCTATTACAGTCCTATAAATACAGCCAAGAACACCTTCCTCGCAAGAGCATCACACAGTTGATTCATGTTCAGCATATGATCCTGCATAAGTCCGGACCTGTCTGATCTCACACATCAAGAGCAGGACTCATGCCACTGGCTTCTGCCTCTGGCCTGCCTGCAGCTAGGGCAAGAGCATGTATTTGCAGTGCCAGGCACAGCCTTGTGCCTGCACCATGGCTCTGCACGCCAGCCAAGGCTAGTTGCCACTGTCTGTGATTCATTGACCAAGGCCGTGCCAACTCTCAGCCAGCCCCCCGAGAAGACGACCGCTCCTGTTGCAGACTGGAGCTGTGCCCGCTGCCCCATCATGTGAATGGAGGTGCCAGATAGCTCCTGCCCAGCCAGGCATCCTGATGTGCCACTAATTTAGGTGGATGCTTGAAAAGTCTGCAACCCCTAGATTCTTTCCTACACCCCTTCTGATCTTGTGACCTTCTCAAAGTTCAACATGCAGAATGCACTCAGATGGAAGCTTCAGTTCCCTGAATTATCAAGGTTGGCAACTGGAGGGATGGTCTTTAACCAAGGGAGGAGACATATTTCAGCTACTCGATCTGAAACCTCCAGAAGAGGCCTCATTCAGAGATAGTTCCCAGAGATTTAGAGCAGCTCTGAGGAGAAGGACTTGGGGGTGTTGGTTGATGAGAAGCTCAACATGAGCCGGCAATGCACACTTGCAGCCCAGATGGCCAACCACGCCCTAGGCTGCATCAAAAGGGTTGTGGCCAGCAGGTTGAGGGAGATGATTCTCCCCCTCTGCTCCGCTCTCGTGAGACCCCACCTGGAGTACTGCGTCCAGCTGTGGGGCCTACAACATAAGAGGACAGGGACCTGTTGGAGTGAGTCCAGAGGAGGGCCACAAAGATGATCAGGAGGCTGGAGCACCTCTCCTATGAAGACAGTCTGAGAGAGTTGGGGTTGTTCAGTCTGAAGAAGAGAAGGCTCCGGGGAGACCTTATNAGTACTGCCCAGAGAGTTCTAACAGGACACTTAAAAAGATCTCCATACTCATTAGAAACACATGAAAGTCTTCGTGCTTTTCATGTTGCTGAGCTGTCTCCTGATTCCCACACCCTTCCTTAGTTTTACGTGTTCAGCTGCTGAAAATAGGAGTGCCTTCTGCTTTATAGCATGCTAGTCTTCTCATGCAATGAAGAGCGCTCATTCTCTGGGGTTTTATAGGCTTGTGTAGCTCTCCGACAATGAACACATTCTATTCCACATAATCTAGATTAAGGTAGACAGTGCATTGCATCACTTATATTAGTGATTGCCAGGATGTGTTTTAAGGTGAAGTTTTCTCTGTGTGCTCTCTATTTCTGATCTGTGTTCTAGCTTGGAAGGGAATAATATTTCAAAGTAAGAAGACGTGGGTTGCAATCATTACCACAGGCCTGGGAAAATCTTGTTTTGATATCTGGCGCTTGAGTTGCCAGTTCCTGGGTTAGTGATTAGATCTTTCTATGTATTGGTTCAATAACCAGCACAGTGAGGATTTAGATTGGTGACACTGGGGAGTAGGGTAGATGGCTATGCATGACTTGGGTACCTGTCTCAGTCTGAACCCATGAGAGGAACTGGAGTTTCCAGCCTGACATCAGTGGTCCAACTCAGCTCCAACCCTGGGTATGTCTGGATGGAGGCACTGCGAAGATAAGCCACCACAAGAAACAGCGGAGCAACCTTCCCCAGGAGTAATGCAATTCGCAGATCACTGACTCTGTTTTTAATATGATTTTTAAATGTAAGTATTAAGATGTTAGCTTTGATCCCTCCAAGGCCTTTCTGTGAGGTACACACCCTCCCATCAAACACTTGCACCACAATCCCTACCTGTAATCGCCAACCTTAGCTTGAACTCAGCCCCTCCCTCAGATGAAGTCCTCCTTAGGGAGAAGATCCTTTCCTGGTGGGTCCCCACCCCCTGTGGGAGCAGAAGACCATCAGCCCACCTGGCGAAACGAGCTAACACACGAGTGCGAGGCGACCCTAGCCATTTGTGCGACTCGTATGGATAAAGCTACCCCTTTCCTCATGTCAAAGGGCATTTCTTTGCAACAGGCGCTTGGATACTTCCAGCCATTGTATGAGCGACTGGGTGTGTTGGGAGTGCCTGTTGTCTCTGTGGACCATTGTTCTTTCTTTCAAGGCAGCAGATCACTCTCTGCTGCAGGTTGTCTCATCCCTCCTTCTCCCTGTGGGTGGTAAAACCACCTTTTGCAGGGTCTTGTGCAGCTCCTTGATTTTCTTTCTGATTTGATACTTGCTGTGACTTTTTAATCTCACCAGGATGGTTCTGCTTTGAAGCAGGAAGCCACACTCTTCCTTAGTTGCAGTGTTATTGCAGTTGGATGGAAGTAGGTTTCATTTGGGAAGGAACGGGGAGGGATGGTACCAGTTTTCTATTTCTGTACACTGCTCCAGATCCTCGATCTCCACCACAAATGGCTGCTGCCTTGCAGGGTGTGAGCAATTCCACTTCTTCCCTTCTCTACTTACCCATTTTGTCTGACGTGCTCCTGTGCTTGGTCACCAGACTCGTACCTGGTCCCTTAAATCTCATGAGGGTCTTGAAAGAAACAGGGCACCACCTAATCTGCTGTTTTCTATATATAACTGGAGTGCATGACACACTTCCCAAAATAAGCTGCAGGACTTAGCGACTACTGTATTGTCGTGAGGTACAGAATAGGAAATACAGTTCCTCAGCTTTCAAAAGGGCTCTTATTGCTAACCTGACTTGTTACTTTTCTAACTCAGAGCAGCAGGGCTTTGACTTCTTGTTGGCTTTACCTTTTTACAAAACAGCTAGTAGAACAAATAAAATAAACACAGTTTAATGGCATTTTGGCTGAAGTCAGCCAAAGAAGTCAGAAGGATTATTGCCCATGGATTTGTAGAGAGGAGGATTCAGCTGCATCATTCAGCTAGAGAACCCAGCTCTGACTTTCGTCTCGCAACACATGGTTCTCCAAAGCTATCAGGGATGCAACCTTGCAAAATCTTTGGCCCCTCCTCACTTCAGGTGGCCCAGCCTGTGTGGAGGGAGAGGCCAGCCTGTCTGCTCACAGCGCCAAGAACGCACTGGCAGATGTTTATAGGGTGCTGATACATCTTCAGCCGCTGGTGTTAAATTCACGAAGACGTGAGGCCGTGAGGTGTCTGATAAACCGCTCAGACAGTGCGCTGCAGCTGTTCTCATTGACTGCCCAGTGAAGAAAAGATTGTGATTTTGCAAAAATGAAACCATAAAATGGAAGTAGAGGAATGTGTCTGCATATTTCTTCAGTACAGCTCATCAACATAAATGCTGGCATGTAAGGCATTTTTTAAAAGCCCTTCACAAATGTAAACGGTAGGAGAAGTACTAAGAAGCTCAGTGAGTAAGAGGAGGTTTAAGTTAGTAAGAGTTCTTTCGAAAAATATAATGAAACTAATGCTTAGACACCTTTTTTTTTTCTTTTTGTCTCTCAGTTGTTTCTGGCTGTATAAATGTAAACTCCATGACTTCAGCCAGCAAAGTCATTTGCATGTGCAAATCCATGCTCAGGAGACCGGATGAAAGGCAAAATGCTGACTGCATTACAACTTGCTTAGAACAAACACTGCCTGGGACTATGAGTTTTACCTCAGGGTCAATATGACCTGAAGACCCAACCTGAACCAGCTCTTACCAGCTGAGAACACCCCATGCGAACGATAATACAATACAATACAATACTTACCTTTCAACAACAACAAAATATAACCACAGGCAGAACAGCAGTGGAAGTCTCGGTGAAAAATTTGACCCCAAGTTTCTGCTTGACAGACACTTGTGAACTCTGATGTGCTGACCCGGGGCTTTTGTTCTTCCGCTCTTGGTGGTTTAGCACACGGAGAAGGGCTGCATTTCCCAGAATTGCTTTCCATCTTGTTTTTATAGCAGGTTAAGCAAATGAAGGCAATTTCAGGCCCTCGGTCCCTGCAATAGGCATTGGGCCACACCCAGGGCACCGTTCCAGCCCCTCCACCGCACTATCGCTGGCAAACAGCTCCACAGCTGCCAGACGTGAGCGCAGCCCCTTCACACAAAACCAACTGGAGCGGCATGCGGGCTTGTGGCNATCACTGACTCTGTTTTTAATATGATTTTTAAATGTAAGTATTAAGATGTTAGCTTTGATCCCTCCAAGGCCTTTCTGTGAGGTACACACCCTCCCATCAAACACTTGCACCACAATCCCTACCTGTAATCGCCAACCTTAGCTTGAACTCAGCCCCTCCCTCAGATGAAGTCCTCCTTAGGGAGAAGATCCTTTCCTGGTGGGTCCCCACCCCCTGTGGGAGCAGAAGACCATCAGCCCACCTGGCGAAACGAGCTAACACACGAGTGCGAGGCGACCCTAGCCATTTGTGCGACTCGTATGGATAAAGCTACCCCTTTCCTCATGTCAAAGGGCATTTCTTTGCAACAGGCGCTTGGATACTTCCAGCCATTGTATGAGCGACTGGGTGTGTTGGGAGTGCCTGTTGTCTCTGTGGACCATTGTTCTTTCTTTCAAGGCAGCAGATCACTCTCTGCTGCAGGTTGTCTCATCCCTCCTTCTCCCTGTGGGTGGTAAAACCACCTTTTGCAGGGTCTTGTGCAGCTCCTTGATTTTCTTTCTGATTTGATACTTGCTGTGACTTTTTAATCTCACCAGGATGGTTCTGCTTTGAAGCAGGAAGCCACACTCTTCCTTAGTTGCAGTGTTATTGCAGTTGGATGGAAGTAGGTTTCATTTGGGAAGGAACGGGGAGGGATGGTACCAGTTTTCTATTTCTGTACACTGCTCCAGATCCTCGATCTCCACCACAAATGGCTGCTGCCTTGCAGGGTGTGAGCAATTCCACTTCTTCCCTTCTCTACTTACCCATTTTGTCTGACGTGCTCCTGTGCTTGGTCACCAGACTCGTACCTGGTCCCTTAAATCTCATGAGGGTCTTGAAAGAAACAGGGCACCACCTAATCTGCTGTTTTCTATATATAACTGGAGTGCATGACACACTTCCCAAAATAAGCTGCAGGACTTAGCGACTACTGTATTGTCGTGAGGTACAGAATAGGAAATACAGTTCCTCAGCTTTCAAAAGGGCTCTTATTGCTAACCTGACTTGTTACTTTTCTAACTCAGAGCAGCAGGGCTTTGACTTCTTGTTGGCTTTACCTTTTTACAAAACAGCTAGTAGAACAAATAAAATAAACACAGTTTAATGGCATTTTGGCTGAAGTCAGCCAAAGAAGTCAGAAGGATTATTGCCCATGGATTTGTAGAGAGGAGGATTCAGCTGCATCATTCAGCTAGAGAACCCAGCTCTGACTTTCGTCTCGCAACACATGGTTCTCCAAAGCTATCAGGGATGCAACCTTGCAAAATCTTTGGCCCCTCCTCACTTCAGGTGGCCCAGCCTGTGTGGAGGGAGAGGCCAGCCTGTCTGCTCACAGCGCCAAGAACGCACTGGCAGATGTTTATAGGGTGCTGATACATCTTCAGCCGCTGGTGTTAAATTCACGAAGACGTGAGGCCGTGAGGTGTCTGATAAACCGCTCAGACAGTGCGCTGCAGCTGTTCTCATTGACTGCCCAGTGAAGAAAAGATTGTGATTTTGCAAAAATGAAACCATAAAATGGAAGTAGAGGAATGTGTCTGCATATTTCTTCAGTACAGCTCATCAACATAAATGCTGGCATGTAAGGCATTTTTTAAAAGCCCTTCACAAATGTAAACGGTAGGAGAAGTACTAAGAAGCTCAGTGAGTAAGAGGAGGTTTAAGTTAGTAAGAGTTCTTTCGAAAAATATAATGAAACTAATGCTTAGACACCTTTTTTTTTTCTTTTTGTCTCTCAGTTGTTTCTGGCTGTATAAATGTAAACTCCATGACTTCAGCCAGCAAAGTCATTTGCATGTGCAAATCCATGCTCAGGAGACCGGATGAAAGGCAAAATGCTGACTGCATTACAACTTGCTTAGAACAAACACTGCCTGGGACTATGAGTTTTACCTCAGGGTCAATATGACCTGAAGACCCAACCTGAACCAGCTCTTACCAGCTGAGAACACCCCATGCGAACGATAATACAATACAATACAATACTTACCTTTCAACAACAACAAAATATAACCACAGGCAGAACAGCAGTGGAAGTCTCGGTGAAAAATTTGACCCCAAGTTTCTGCTTGACAGACACTTGTGAACTCTGATGTGCTGACCCGGGGCTTTTGTTCTTCCGCTCTTGGTGGTTTAGCACACGGAGAAGGGCTGCATTTCCCAGAATTGCTTTCCATCTTGTTTTTATAGCAGGTTAAGCAAATGAAGGCAATTTCAGGCCCTCGGTCCCTGCAATAGGCATTGGGCCACACCCAGGGCACCGTTCCAGCCCCTCCACCGCACTATCGCTGGCAAACAGCTCCACAGCTGCCAGACGTGAGCGCAGCCCCTTCACACAAAACCAACTGGAGCGGCATGCGGGCTTGTGGCCAGGCACAGAGGTTAGCCACAGGGTAGGCACCGTCTTTTGCTTTTGCAGGGGCAGAGCGAACATGCAGCAGCACCGCACTGGCCTGCATTTTGTGGGTCGCTGCCTGCTGAGCCTGGCTATTGCAAACACCGCTTTGTACAAATCCTCTCCTTAAGACTCATCAAGCCTCCTCCTGTAATGGATTATTTTTGCTCTGCTCCATTCTCAAACCTCCCAACTAGTCGCAGTCTCACAGTGTCCTGCCTAAGATTGCTGACGACCAGTTTATAACCATCCGTCCTCATGCTGGCTTTGTCCTTTAGCTTCAAAAACATGGCTTGCCCTGGGTAGGTTTGTGTTTGCATGGCAGCCCTTCCCGGCAGGGTTTGTGCAGGGTTGCCTCGGGGTCTCTGTCTTCAGGCACATGGGCACATTTCCCCAGCCCAGATGTGCTAAGGCTTTTCCTCAATAAACAACCTTCTCACTTTTCTCCAGAGGTCTCTCATGTTTCATCAGAAAGAGTTTTATCTGTGCATTAAGTCATTCCTGGCTGCTTTGCCTACTACGATCTCCAGTCTGTCTTTCTGAGTTCAGGCCACGTCACACCGGCCATTCCAGGAGCGTTAGTTAACATTCACATGGAGGTGTTCCTGCTCTCCACTGCGTCCCTGCTGCCCTGGGAGACCCCAAGCCTTGCCTCCCATTCATCCCTCTGCGATGACGACCTGGCTGCACACAGCTGCTGTTGCCCAGGGCACTGAGAAAACTAAGTCCTGTCTGTCCTGCACAGGACGCTGGAAAACTGCCCACTTCCTCTGGAGATGCTGAATGTAAGCCGGTAGGTGTGAGGGGTGCAGCTGCTGTAACAGGGCCACTGTTTCAAGAACCAGACCTGCTGTGTGGAGACAGCTCCAGGATTTTGTGTTTGCAGTATTTGGGTCAGAGAAGAGTAATAAAAATAGGGTTGTACAGGGCTTACCGCAGAGGATGTACTGCCGTCACACATGTACCTGCACACAGCACTGTTCAACATTCATCTCCCCTTGTCGATCCTGCATTTGCTAATTTTTTACCCCACCAGTGCCCACCCTCTCCAGAGCAGTATTTAATGTGTGAGGGCTGGATTTGGCTTCTGACTTTCTTTGCAGCATGCAGTGATGCAGCTCTTGATGAGGTGAATCCTAATTTAGGAGTATTTCCTTGTGAAGCAAATGATTTTTCATTTGATAAAAAGCACCTGGCCAAATAGCTGAGCGCTGTTTTCTTTCTAGACATTTCTCAGAAGCAAAAAGCAGCTGATATCCTTGTGTTGAGCAGTCTCTAACAATATAAAAATCTAGCAGCTATCGATCTCCACAAATTTTGCCAGTAAGCATTTTTTTTCTGTTTTTTTAAGCTCCTTGAATAAAAGCAAATAGGGGAGGCAGTGATTTTCCACCTCTCTGCCAATGTTGATCTGCCTCGGGGACCAGGCAGGACAAGTGACAGCCAGGCATGACAGTCCTCTGTCTGCAAAACAACACGAGATGGTACAAAGTCCTTCAGCAGGGTCACTCCGCCTGCAAGGAGAGAGGGGGGCATTCATGCTCCTGCTGTGGCATCAGTGCGGTCGTGGCTCAGGGCTTCCCTCAGGAAGAGGGAAATCCAAATTCCCTGCTTAGCCATGGAGCTTTTTAGAGCTCTGGTGATAGATGCTGAAAGCAGCCTGGAAGTGGGCACCCATGGTCTGGCAGATAACAGCCAGTCCACTTGTTTCTATGAGTGCCCTCTGCAACGTCACAGTCTTTTGTGCTGGGTTTTTCCTCTCTGAGCATTGGGACTATTCATTGTGCAAGCTGTGGCTCCAGCGGGAACCACGGTGTGTGTTTGCACCTTTGAGTGCCAGGTAAGGGAGACTGGATGAATGGAGAGAGAGCAGAGCATCATTTGTGTGGCTCAGATGGAGATGAAGCAGATCAGACCTTGCAAATGTCAGGGGAGAATGGCTCATCTTCGCCTTCTCCCTCTGGTGTGCAACCAAGTGAGGTCGGGAAGGAAAAAAAAACTGTTCCTGGATTTTTCCCCATGGCTGAAATCTGAAAGCATTTACATTTTTTTATGTACTTATTTTGAGGAATAAACTAAAGCAAATCTGTGTCCGTCCTCCACTTTACATGTATTTGATTTTTTTTTGCAAATTCAACTGCTAACAAATCAGCAGGCTAAGTCTCAATGCCCTGCCTCCCTTCCCGAGGCCAGCAGCAGCAGCAGCCGTAGCAGTAAGCAGCTGCTAGCTTTCAGTTGCTCTTCTGCATTCATGGATCTCAAAGCATTTTGCAGAGAGAACACTGCCATCACCTCTCTTTTCCAAGGAGGTAACCACAATACAAGCAGGGGAAGTGATGGGTGCGAGCCCCACGACCCTTCAGCTCGCAGGAGGTGGAGGATGCTCCGGGGGACTGGGGCTTCCAACCACTTGGGACACGAGGGCCCCGGCTCTCCTGGGGTTGCACTAGCCATGCAGGCAGCCCCAGCAGATGCCCTTTTCTCTTGTTTCCTGCAATGAAAAGGGAACTCAGAAACACCAGCTCTGCACAAAGTAAACATTTACCCACATGCCCTGAGCTGCACCAATACATTCATGTTTCCCTAAATCCCAATACTGGCATTTTCTGCACTGTGCTTCGCATGAGTCCAGACTTACATCCTTCAGGTTAAGTGCACTTTTTATCCACTGTATTTTCCACCCTAAGAGCTTTCTATCTCCTAAGCCCCTAAGATAAAGTTCTGCAGCAATTCCTTAGTACTGAATGCAACCAATGTAATGTCCCCTCTGGTTTTGAGACAATTACCTGGAACTGCTCAGCAGTCTTGAATTAAACAGCAAAATCAGTGGCAGATATGACAGATGCTTTCTAGTAGTGTTTAATCAAGGTATTTAGGTCCACAAGACTCACACCCAAGCAAGCCACCATGCCACTGCAACCCTGGTCCCCTCAGCCACCTGCCTTTGTCCCCTGCAACATTTCCACCTCCTCCCACAGCTCTTTTGGCAAGCCTAGAGCTGGGTGAGAAGAGCTGCACTGGGACTTACATGTGCTCTGACAGCCCCAAATGGAGGGGCTGTGTCCCGGGCCCTGGGTGAGCTCAGCCCTGTGCTGGTGGCATGATGGCTGGTGGGGTCCATGGGACCCTTGGGATGCTTGAAGAAGAAGCACAAACTGTCCATGCCTTCTGCCCTTGTACATGTTGTACAGGTTATTGGCTCATCCACAGACTTTTCAGAATTGAGGATTAGCAGGGGGATTGCTGAAATAATTTATAAACTTTTTCTGCAGATACATTAATACTTCTGCAGCCAGTGCCTGCCTTTGCAGCATACCTGTGCACCACCAGCTCCTGTGCGCATCTCTCCCCATTACTATTTCACTTCCACTGAGGCAAGGGCTGTGACTTTCAGAGACGCCTTGCGGCTGTTAGTGCAAGCTAATGGAAAGAAGTCAAGTCAGTTATAAAGTCAGCTGTCGCATGACTGGTACTTGCTTTGGCTTGCATGAAGGACACCGTGTTTCAGCTGGCAGGTTTGTTTTCGATGGTGCTTTGATGAGGAGAGAATGTCAGCAAACACAAGCCCTTAGCGAGCTGTGTCTGAGTGAACATGCCTCCAGAAATGCCAGGGACACCGCGACAGGCTCGTCTCCTCCCTTCACCTCCATTAAAACCTCTATTAAAACCTCAAGATTTCTGAAGAAGAACAAGGTGTCAGCTGGTGGCTCTGCTGGTCACTCTCTTCTCAGAGGGGATCTGAAAGGTCAGTGCATTGCCAAATATTTTGGTGACCTCGTTGAGGAAGAATGGTGACCATTTGATGACCATGGTGACATTGCCAGAAGTTGATGTGTCCCAGTACCTCTGAAGATTTTTGCTAGCTGAGGAAGCTGGTCTACTCAATAGACATTTAATTAATATCTGATCATGACACACAGCCCATTTATTTTCCTTGCTAGTAACTCTACGTGATGTAGCATGTCACGAGCTTGAGTCCCAGAAGATACACATTACACAACAAGGGAAATATAATTCCCTCTGCTGCACAGGTTAGTGGCAGAGACTCTGGCTTGTGCTATGCAGCAGTCACGCCAGAGTGCCGCAATGGTCCCTCTGGTTTCCACAGTCTCTGAATCATGTCTGGCAGCAAGAGAGTAATTTAAGCAACGTCACAAGAGTAGGCAGCAGGTGCTGTTAGTCCTAATCTAGCCTGGTCCTCATGGACCTCAGTGAGGGGGACCCTGCAGCAGCAGAATCGGGGAGTGGTCCAGTCTGCCCTGCCTTCAGCACGTGCCTGGCCATGGGCTGTGTGCTGAGGAATGACTGCTCACTCTGTCTTGCACCAGCATGTTGAAATCTGTGAGGTTAACCATTGTCCATAAGGGGACACTGAGTGTCCTCTAAGGCATCTCCCAGTGCCCCTTCACAGGCCGTCTCTGAGGTTTGCAGACCACTTAGGACTCTACAGTGCATAGCAATTAACTCTGAGTAGCTGTAAAAGCAGGCAAATTTACAGTCAAAATTGAGCAGAAGAAGGTGTTAGATCCAGAATTTTCTAGTCAAAACTGGTCAAAACATGCAGCAGAGGTCCACTGGGCAAATATAATTCAAATATAATTATATTCATAGGATGCAATGACAAAGCGGAAACGGCTTTGATAATAAATGTAACATTGACCTGAAGAAAACCTGAGGAGTATCTTCTGTAAGAGAATGGAGAGAACAGGTCTTCTGGAAATTCATATTTTGTCCATCTCAGATGGGCTTTAGGGAGTAACCAAAACAAAATGCCATTTGTGCACAGGAAAGGTCCATACAAGCTGCAGCTTGGCCCAGGTGGATGAACTGGCAGCTGCCATTAATGAAGAAGCTTTGCTTCTGGATGATGAAAAGGGGACCAGCTCTGGTGCACAGGTTGGAGGAAGGTTTTGCGGGGAAGCTAGTATGATGAGTAAGAAACGTGCCTATGCTTCATGGGGATTTTCAAAAGGAAAGGGTGTGATGTATGTTCCCCAAACTTTGATTTGTCAGCTGTATTTGAAATACTGTGTTTGCTTAAAGGTAATGGTCTCTGGGAGTTTACTGTAATGTGGGACAACACACACTCATGCTGGTCAGCCTCAGCTAGACGAGCTTCCTAAGGGATGATGCTGAAGAACTTGGCCTGACATGACTTCTGGGTGAATCAGTGGCTCGTTGGCCATAGGTTGGTGCAACCTCCTTGTGGAGAGAAAGGCAATGTTGAATTCTTTGACTGCTGGCCTGAGTGGAAGGGTGGGATGATGTTTTCCTCTCCATGAAAGGACGCAAAACCTTGTCTGCATCACGGAGTCAGGGAATAGTCTAGGTTGGAAGGGACCCCTGGAGGTCAAACCTCCTGCTCAAAACAGGCCTCATTTTGAAGTTAGGTAAGCTGTTCAAGGCATTTTCCCGTTGAGTTTTCAATATCTCCAGGGATGGAGAGTCCACCTGTTTCTGGGCCTCTGCTCCAGCATATCACCACTGTCATAGTTAAATACTGTTTTCTTATATATCACCTTTGATATCTATCTTCTTCTGATGCACCTGGCTGGTAAGAATGCTGCTGCTTCTGTTTTTAGTTAGAGAGTGCGAGATTCTAGAGGGATTTGTGTTTTATCTCCAAGGATTCTTAAATAAAGTGAGATTGGTTTCCTACAAATGGTACCATAATGAATCCTTACTCTGAATTCTTATCAGCTTCATACCTAGTAGAGGAGTGAGAGACACTGTTTTAGAAACTAAATATAGTTATTTTAAAAATAATAATGAGCTTCTTTCTTGGTTCCTTGCAGGAAAGACACCAAGCTGTGTGGTGCAGTTGACGCGTTGGAGGGAAGGGAAGCCATCCAGAGGGACCTTGACAGACTTCAGCGTGGGCCCATGCAAACTGCACGAAGTTCAACAAGGCCAAGTGCAAGGTCCTGCACATGGGTCAGGGCAATCCCAAGCACAGATACAGGCTGGGTGGAGAATGGATTGAGAGCAGCTCTGAGAAGAAGGACTGGGGGGTGTTGGTTGATGAGAAGCTTAACATGAGCCAGCAATGTGCACTTGCGGCCCAGAAGGCCAACCGTGTCCTGGGCTGCATCAAAAGGATCGTGGCCAGCAGGTTGAGGGAGGTGATTCTGCCCCTCTGCTCTGCTCTTGTAAGACCCCACCTGGAGTACTGCGTCCAGCTGTGGGGACTACAACATAAGAGGACATGAGGGTCCAGGGGAGGGCCACAAGGATGAACAGGGGGCTGGAGCACCCCTCCTATGAAGACAGGCTGAGAGAGTTGGGGTTGTTCAGTCTGAAGAAGAGAAGACTCCAGGGAGACCTTATAGCAGCTTTCCAGTACCTAAAGG
>VZSC01009137.1:0-10575 GCA_013398225.1 Steatornis caripensis
CACCGAGTGCACGTACTTACCCTTTCCTCAGGAGAATGCTCATAAAGAACACGATTCTTAATCTGTTTTATGCATGCAATTATTACTGTCTAGGGACACCTTTGAAGTAAAACATACAAAGAATGGCTGCCTCAGCCATGTTATTGTTGAGCACACTGAGATCAGCTGCAGAAAGCATGAGCCCTGACAGCAACAGAAAGTCTGGGGTGAAACCAGCTGTATCGCCTGACAATCAACAGATACAGATGTTTGAAATGAATCCCTATGACTCTCTACGACAGATTTTATAGTAATATCCTTTGGGATCATTAGATGTCCCTAACTACAACTGCTGCAGAATGAGGGAGTATTCTGGGGAAGCGTCACATCGGCTCGTCCTGTTCTCAGCTCCAGCATCCATTGCTGGCCACTGCTGAAGACAGAATACCATGGTTGAGCTCAGCATTACCAGTCTCATATCCTTGTGTTAATACTGTTTCCATTTTCCTTGCAGAACAACTTCAAATAATAAAATCTTTAATACACTGTGACAGCCAAGTGAGTGCAGAACATAATCTGAAACTGTAAAGTAAGAGTAAAAAAAGGCAAAATCATTTGTTTCGAAATGATAAAGCACACATATCCTGTTCTTTTGACATTTACTCTGTGAAAATGTAAATTAGAATCATAAAATGGTCTGAATTGGAAGTGACCTTACAGACAGACCATCTCATTCCAACCCTCCTGCCACAGGCAAGGCCACCTTCCACCAGACCAGGTTGCTCAAAGCCCCATCCAGCCTGGCCTTGAACACTTCCAGGGAGCGGGAGTCCACAGCTTCTGTGGGTGACCTCTGCCAGTGTCTCACCACCCTCAAATTCACCAACAGTTAGCTGCTCCGTAAGTAGTTTTTCATCATGTCGTGCTGAAATTAATTTTAGATTAAGAGAGGTAAAAGTAAAAAACAGAGAAGTTAGCTGTGCTATAGTCTTAGGTCACAAGATACATTCCTTATTTCTTCAAGCCTCCAAATGGTGCAAAGTTCTTGTATAGACAAAGTAACTATGAACTCTACACCAAAGATGTTATAATCTAATTATGAGTCTGACAGTTTTGTGTACACTCAATTATAACAAACAAAACCAACTGTTTGCAATTAGTGTTCAGTCAAAGTCCTGAAAATGCTTGCGTGTGTCCTGCTGTCATTGGCAGGACTGTCACTCTCCCCTGCAGATCTGTTCCTCTCATTAAACAGAGCCTCCAAGGGCAGCACAGATTGTGTGAATGTCAGCATGATGCACTCACATACCTCCTGTTTATCCAAAGGTAATCTCTCAGAATTCCTTATTTAACATGAATAAAGCAAGTACAATACTTTCATTTTAATTTTCAGATACATTAATTACTCAACCAAAAGGCACCTATCCATGCTCTGAGCACTCCACTTACTAACATTACACGGGGAATCTCATTCATGTCACTGTATCTGTCACCCTGTCCCCCACTGCTGAACAAATACAGTCTATAATGGCACTCTGCAGCTGCGACATTTCTGCTCTCCGCATCTAAACATAAAAGTATGGACATGAGATTTTGATAACAGCTGGCATCCAGTTTCAAGGAACAGATACTTTAAAAGCATTTTTCTTAGTACTTCACTCATCCTTTACTATTCCCGTAACACAGAGTTTACACTCCACTCAGTTTGCCCTACTGCAGCGGTGCATTTTGTTGATTTTTAACTCCTTCCCACATTTCTTTTCTCAGACCAGTTTCAGTGCTGTATTTGAGAGGGGTCTGTGTGCCAGAATTTCTGTCCTATGTGTCCAGCTGGGTGGTCAAAGAGCTGAACAGAGAGGAGCTCAGTGAGGTAACCAGGTATGTACCTGTTGCTCTGTGAGTGCTCACAGCATGTTCTCCTTTCACCTGCTGCAAAGGCGAGGACCGCTAGAGCTAGGGTTGTAACACACTCCGGCTTTGAATGGGAAGGAGGCACGAAGGTGGTGAGAGAGTGCATGTTGCTGTCAGCCCTAGTGACTGCTTACACCGATGGGGAGAGCTACTGACTGGATGTTTACAGCAGCCTCAGGGCTGGTAAGTGAAATCTAGCTCCACTTGGGCAGAGTCACGCAGAAGGAAAAGGAAAAGGCTCTGAGCCCTGCTGGCTCGCTCAGTACAGCCACATGACAAGGGATTAGGAGGAGATACAAAGCTTGAGGGTGAAGACTTGAAACTAGTGAGGGATGTGTTTTGCAGGAAGTTGCTACTTAAATTTTCTCTATAGTACTCCAGAACAAGCATGTAATGTAAAACAAGAGTGTTTTTAACAGTTCGGGCCCATGTGTCGTTCTGCTAACAGCTCAGGAAAATGAACCAACTTCCCAGGCATGTTGCTCATTCAGGGACATACACATTCATTTTTTATCCCCAGGGCTGCCAAATCAACCTCATTAAAGACTAAGAGGCACCAGCCAGTTCAGAATTAACCCTATGGTTTTTATATCATCCTCCAAGTACTTTGAAGTCCCAAACTGAAAGACATTATAAAAATAAAATGTATTGTTACTAGTAGTACTATGCAAGATTTGGGGGAATGCACTTTATTAAAGGGCACATTTTCCACAGATGTACATCTGTGTGAATGTGCAGGTGAGGTGCTTCCTGTGTACTTATTTGTTAAAGCAATATGTGCACTACTGAATCTATTTATAGTACATACTTTGTACTAAAGAACTGGAACTATATCTATGTCAATATAAGTTTGGGGATTTTTTCAGTTTTTATGTATTTGGCTTGGATTTTTAAATGTCTTTTGGTTTTCCATGTCAAAAATAAAGTATTAAAATCATGGAATAAGAGTGATTGAGATTAGAAAGGACCTCAGGGAATCATCTGGTCCAACCCCCTGCTCAAAGCAGTCTGAACACTGCAATCAGACCACATTGCTCAGGGCTTTATTCAGTTAGGTCTTGGAAACCTGCATGAACATAGATTCCACGAATTCTCTGGAAAACCTGTTCTTTTTTTCTTTATATTCAGTAAGATCCTTCCCCATTTGAATTTATGACCACTCTGTCTTGTTCTCTTGCTGTGCACCTCAGTAAAGAGTCTGGCTCCATCTTCTTAATAAGCTCCTCTAAGGTTTTGGAAGGCTGCTTAAAGATCACTTTGAAGCTGTTTATCCAGGCTGAACAAGCCCAGCTGCCTCAGCACCTCATCACAGGACAAGTGCTCCAGGACTCTGATCACCTTCAGGCCCTGTGCTGAACGTGGTCCAGTTTATCAATGTCTTTCTTGTGCCAACTGATCAGGTTTCTCAGAACCCCTTCCAACCTGATCTTGAATNCCAACCTATCTTTCTACCTCTACAAGGTCTCCTGTCCCTCAAGGGATTCAACAGTGCTTCCTAGCTTGGTATCATCAGCAAACTTGGTAATGGTGCTTTCAGCTCCTGCATCCAGATGATTCATAAATACATTAAACAGAACTGGCCCTAGAACTGAGCCCTGAGGAACANTCCTCCTAATATCTGATCTAAATCTAAAACTGAATACAATATTCTACATGCAGTCTAACAAGTGTTGAGTAAGGGGCAACAATCACCTACATACCCTAAGCCTATCACCTTCTTCTCCTTCATATGCTATAAATATGTAAAATAATGTAGTATGAAATAATATGTAGTATCCAGTATCTGGTTGTCCAAATTCTATAAAGAAACAAAACTCTCCCTGTAGCCTGCATCACCTATTAGCTGGTTTTACAATGTTTTGTAAAACAACTTGCAAGCTTACCCAATTCTTTCCTGAGCAGTTCTGTTACATTTGTGTTGTGGTACGAGAGCATTTCCCAGCTCTTGAGTTGCTGCATGCGTGTTCTGGCTGCGTGCTGACTTTCTGTCTTGATAAAACCTGGAAAATCACTGTTAGCCTTACTTTTTTCCATCTTATTCTTAGAATAGAAATAGAATNCGCTGGCGGCTGGTTGCCAGACAGAGGTAGCCCCATTACTTTGAGCTCTGCCCTTCAGCAGTTCATTACCCAGTGCACCGGGTACCTGCTCATCTCACAATTGGACAACTTGTCCAGAAGATGCTGTGAGTAACAGTACCAAAAGCCTTACTAAAACCAAGAAAAACTACATCCACCACCTTCCCTTAATCCTCTAGATGGGTGACTTTATCATAGAAGGGTATAATAGAATCATAGACTAGTTTGTGTGGGAACAGACATTTAAAGGTCATCTAAGTCAACCTCCTTGCAGTGAGCAGGGAATCTTCAAACTGATCAGGTTTCTCAGAACTCCTTCCAACCTGATCTTGAATGTTTCCAGGGATGGGGCACCTACCACCTCTCTGGGCAACCCATGCCAGTGTTTCACCACCCTCATTGTAAAATATTTCCTCCTAATATCTGATCTAAATCTAAAACTGAATACAATATTCTACATGCAGTCTAACAAGTGTTGAGTAAGGGGCAACAATCACCTACATACCCTAAGCCTATCACCTTCTTCTCCTTCATATGCTATAAATATGTAAAATAATGTAGTATGAAATAATATGTACTATCCAGTATCTGGTTGTCCAAATTCTATAAAGAAACAAAACTCTCCCTGTAGCCTGCATCACCTATTAGCTGGTTTTACAATGTTTTGTAAAACAACTTGCAAGCTTACCCAATTCTTTCCTGAGCAGTTCTGTTACATTTGTGTTGTGGTACGAGAGCATTTCCCAGCTCTTGAGTTGCTGCATGCGTGTTCTGGCTGCGTGCTGACTTTCTGTCTTGATAAAACCTGGAAAATCACTGTTAGCCTTACTTTTTTCCATCTTATTCTTAGAATAGAAATAGAATAGAATAGAATAGAATAGAGCGGAATAGAATGGAATGGAACAGAACAGTTCAGTTAGAAAAGACCTAAAATGATCATCGAGTCCAACTGCCTGGCCACTTCATGGCTGACCAAAAGTTAAAGCGTGTTAAGGGCATTGTCCAAATGCCTCTGAAACACTGACAGGCTTGGGGCATTGNCTTCCTAATATGTGATCTGAATCTATCCTCTTCTGGTTTAAAACCATTATCCCTTCTCCTATCACCACATGCCCTTGTAAAAAGTCCCTCTCCAGCTCTCTTGTAGGCCCCTTCAGGTACTGAAAGGCTTCTATAAGGTCTCCCTGAAGCCTTCTCTTCTCGGGGTTAAACAACCCCAGCTCTCACCCTTTCATCATGGCAGAGGTGCAAAACATCTCTCTGATCATTTTTGTGGCCCTCCTCTGGACCCACTCCAACAGGTCCATGTCTTTCCTGTGCTGAGGACTCCAGAGCTGGACACTGTACTGCAGGTGAGGTCTCACCAGAGCAGAGTAGAGGGGCAGAACCGCCTCCCTTGGCCTGCTTGTTGTGCTTCTTGTGATGCAGCCCAGGATACAGTTGCCTTTCTGGGCTGCAAGCACGCATTGCTGGCTCATGTCCAGTTTTTCATCCACCAGTACCCCCAAGTCCTTCTCAGCAGGGCTGCTCTCAATCCCTTCATCCACCAGTCTGTACTGATACCAGGGGTTGCCCCGACCCATGTGCAGGACTTTGCACTTGGCATTTTTGAACCTTGTGATTTTCACACGGACCCACCCACTTTTTGAGCTTGTCCAGGTCCCTCTGGATGGCATCACATTCCTCAGGCATGTCAACTGCACCACTCAGTCTGGTGTCATCTGGAAACTTGCTGAGGATACAATTGATCCCACTGTCTATGTCATTGATGAAGATATGAAACAGTACTGGTCCCAATACGGACCCCTGAGGGACACAGCTCATCACCAATCACATTGAGCTGTTGACTACTACTGTCTGTAAGTGGCCATGCAGCCAATTCCTCATCCACTGAACAGTCCATCCATCAAATCCATCTGTCTCCAATTTAGAGAGAAGGATCTTGTGGGGGACCGAGTAAGATGTTTACGACTCATGTATTTCTCTGCAAATGGAAGATTTCACAGATAGACCATATCGAAGTTACTGCTTCTGAAAATCGATTACAAATGTACTGTTTCATTTTTTAAGGAAATGCAATGCCTGTCCTAAGTTTTACTGATTTAAAGAACATAGTCATGTCATGTGTACTGCAGAGGTTTTAATACTAACAATGAGTATTGCATGCATTTGTAGCATAGTGGAAAACAACAGAACTAGCTCTTGATAGCTTAGGTTGTTAATGGTCTAGGGAAGCTTTACAGCTCCAGAAATAGATATTTCTGCATAGGTGAATGTATTCCACTTGTCTACAGGTTAAAGCTTCCTCAGGTATTTTTGTACATTTCACACAATTTGTAGATGCTTCCTTAAAGCTCAGTTGATGGTTGTGTTGCTACTTACATAAACTAACTCTTGAACAAAATTGTCTCCAGAGCTGATTGAAAGAATTCAGGAAGACAGTGAAAGGCAGCTGGATGCCTGATTTCTATGAGTGTCTTAGAACTATACATGCCCATTTGAGTAAATGCTAAGGGGCAGCAAGACTTCCTTTAACTCCAAATAAAATAATGCTGATTAATAATGGATGTAGTTATGCTACTAACGTAATTATGCCTTGAAAAGGAAGACATTTTAAGGGCAAGAATATGCAGAGTAGGAGCCCTGTTACCACAGTTATCTCTCAGGACGACAGCAAATGGATTACTTTTATAGAAAAATTTATTTCCTATTTCACCATTTTGTTATGTCAGAGGAGCAATTTCCCAAGAGAACGCCACCCATAAACTCAAAGGCAATTACACCTTTCATATTTTCTGAAAAAAAGAAAGGCTAGGGCCCTCTGTGTTCCTGGGAGGGCTTCCGTATAGCAACTTGGCTACCAAGAACCATCAGCAGATTATCACACAGTAGAACAGAGACTTTTGATGATTACTTCAGACTTCAGGCAAAACTAGATTTTATTATCAGTTGGTTTCTCTTTTAAACATTTGCAAATTAAATTATTGAGTTGTAAGAATCATTCAAACGCAAAGTGGAACAAACTGGCACAAACTGAAGCACAGGCAGTTCCACCTGAACATGAGGAAAAACTTCTTTACTGTGGGGGTGACAGAGCCCTGGCAAAGGCTGCCCAGGGAGGCTGTGGGATCTCCTTATCTGGAGAAATTCAAAATCCGCCTGGACAGGTTCCTGTGCATCCAGCTCTGGGGGAACCTGCTTTGGCAGGGGGTTGGACTGGGTGATCTCCAGAGGGGCCTTCCAGCCCATGCCACTCTGTGATCTGTGGTACAGTTGCTTTGTGGTGCCATAGTACTGCATTTTTATGTGCTTTCTTTTGGTTCTTTGCAAGTACAAAGTGACCTCCTGGATCACAGGGCAAGAAAAACTGGGTTTTTTTGCCTGCACTATGCAGGACTTCATGAAATGTACAGAATGATCCCTTTTAGCAATATAACCTATTAATCTGTAAATTAATAAATAGCAAAATGCTCCAGCTCTCAGGACTCCACTCCTTAGCTTTTTACACGTGCAGAACAATCACTTCTCACTTTTTTTGCTTCTGGAAACATTCAGAGGAAATTCCGTAGTTCTTTTCCGAGTATAAAAGCTGTATTACTTTAACCATTCAAACATGTTAAAAGTAGGACTTCTCCCCTGATGTGAAGGCAGATGTATTCCTCAACTCAGTTCTCATTTACTCGTGTACAGGGAGAGGAATAAGCCCTCTTCTACTGGTCCCTTTCTACTGGTGCAATTAAGTCAAACTTGGATATGATCAAACCAACAATATATAGTGCCCTTGACCAAATCTGATGCTGTGTTTCAAAACCTGGATATAAACAAAGCCTTTATTCTACAGTATAACAAAATGGCCAAGTAAATGAGACAGTAGTTCTCTAAGGGTGTTGGCAAAACAATTCCTTGCTTCAAAGGTGATTCCCTAGTTATTTTTCAAAAGCACAAGAATCATTTGTCAGTAACACAGTACATGAAATTAGCTAGCTAGCCATGGTCAACAGCTGATGCTTCGCAGAAATTTAAACTCAGACTTGAGGCATCCAAGAGCCAGAGCCATACAAGTTCTGTTAAAGTCAGGGAATCATTTTTGATTTCAACAAGAGCCAGTTCAAACCCTTATTAAATTCTATTGAACTTATTAAACTCTACTTCCTTGCAGCAGGTAACCAGCTTTTCTTTCTGATGCGACACATGAGGTTTTCTTTATATCATTTTTTACCTTGCTTAAATTGAGTTTAATTACCTAGTCTTTTAAAAATAAAACGTATATACATGATCCGGACACTGGTTTTTGATGACTTCTTGCAGCATTAAGTTCCCTAGGCTTATCCTGTGGACTAGATTTATTATATGGAACTCCTATTTCCATGTTTTTGGAGTCCGACCCCTTTGGAGTTCATTTAAAGCTGGCACTCAAAGTATAATTTGGGCTGTTTAAACCTAAATCAAATGAAGTTCTAAAAAGAGCCTGAATAAGCCCTCTGCAATGCTAGTGTCATATTTCGCACATCTCCGATAAATACTGATATCCCCCATTTGCTTCCTCTTTTGGGATAATTTCAGGAGTATGTTGTATGTTACAGTAATGTGTGCAGTGAATGAATGGGAAGGGTCCTGAAAAAGGAAACCGAATTTCAGTTACTGTTGTACCACATTGGGAGGTACCAAACATGAGGAGCCTGCCTTCCTTTGCGGCCCCCATCATGCAAGTGCTAGGTGTCCTGCAGGACTGGCAAGTTTTAACCCCAGCTGCTCTGCCTCTCTGTGAAGGGTTTCTGAATGTTCAGCACAAAGGAGAGAAAGAAGGTTGCTTCCCGCATCCTGCAGTGGCTGATGGACCTTGCCGACACAGAGCCATAGCAACACTGCATTTTGCTGCTCTGAACTTCCTCTTAATAAACCAACTTTTACCTAGCAGAGAAACTTCACCAAGCCCCACAAAGGCTACTGCACTGACATAATCTTCCTGTCAATGGTAATTTGTTTTGGTTTTGGTTTTAGTGTCAATATCTTTGTATTACTTTAACTTTGTTTTTACTAGTACATATTTGACCAAGTATCTAACTACCCACCCTTGCCAGTTTGCAGTACCTTAGAGTAAACAAGACCCCAAAGGGAGTAGCTCTATATGAGTATGTTTTTATGTGATAGCTTGTCATACATCATATTCAAATTACTATAATTGAGATTGCTACAGTGGAAACTATTAACTTGTTATCAAGTGAGTTTTTCATCATTAGACAATCACAAGCAGGAACTAAGTTACAAATGCTGGTTTTTTATTATCCTTTCCTCCAGGAAAATCAGAGAGCCAAGCAGGCTGATACACAAAGTAAAGGCTGGAAACAAAAGCTACTGCTCAAGGTTAGTGTAAATACAAATTCTGACAGCCCAAAGTGAGTCACTGGGACTAATGGCAGATGTGGAGATTGAGAGATTGTTCAGGATTTTGTGTAAGAGATTAGCAAGTGAAAAGAAAATCCGGATGAAAGAAAGAAGCTTTTATGTGCTCATGAGAGGAAATGAAGCAGAAGTTCAGCATGGAAAGGCAAGTAGTTTTGTCTCTCCTCATCACAGATGCTTTGTCCATTTCCTCCTTGGTTAAATGAGATAATAATAACAAGAACAGTGGATAATAACAGATTTCACTGTAGTCCAGAAAAGTTTAATTCATTAATAGTGATCACAGAGCTCTTCAGTATGACTGGAGGTAAGCTGCCAGAGAAATGCTAATGATAAAAACAACAGTTACTGAGGATAAATAAAAAGACAAGATTGTAAAATTTCTAATTGTGGGGTTTTTTTCCCCAGGAAATGTATTGACAGACATCTCCCTTTGTGTTTGGCCTATAAAATAGAACATGTTTTAATGCTGTCAAATCACAAGTAATTACATGCCTTTAATCCCCTGTAACTGGACTTACCTTCATTGAAAACAGTGATGGAGATAATGTAATTATGTAAAACTAGTGAGTAATGAGAACTGGCCAGTGTTATAACCTATTGTGCAACTACATTAAAGCAGTTCAACCTATCAATTGACTTTTAAGCCAAACAGGAAAATGTCCTGAGTCAAAAGAAAAGCTACCTCTATTTGTGTACCTCTATATGATACAGAGCTGAGCATTCCTGCACGAAGCCAAACTCAGGTAAAAGCTGCTCATCCTGAAACTCCACAATAAAAAACTTAAAACTGAGAAAAAACATTTATAGAATGGACAGACAGAACTCTGTCACAAGATGTATTTTTAGCAATATAATAATAAGAGTGTAAAAGGTACTATATACAGGAATAACACTCTATATCATAGAATCATAGAATCATAGAATGGTAGGGGTTGGAAGGGACCTCTAGAGATCATCTAGTCCAACCCCCCTGCTAAAGCAGGTTAGCCTAGAGCAGGTTGCACAGGAATGCGTCCAGGCGGGTTTTGAATATCTCCAGAGAAGGAGACTCCACAACCTCCCTGGGCAGCCTGTTCCAGTGCTCTGTTACCCTCACAGTAAAGAAGTTCCTCCTCATGTTCAGGTGGAACTTCCTGTGTTCCAGTTTGTGCCCATTGCCCCTTGTCCTGTCGCTGGGCACCACTGAGAAGAGTCTGACCCC
>VZSC01009137.1:19909-35789 GCA_013398225.1 Steatornis caripensis
AGATAAATAACAGGATAAATAAAAGAAGACAATGTAAAAGGAATAAAAGTAATAAAGGGATAAAGTAACGAGAAGCTGGCAGTCAGCAGCAGTGTAAATCCTCTTACGTGTTTATTCAAACACGTTTGGGTGAAATTATCCATTCTTTTCCAGGTTGCCCTGGAAACAGCCATGTCCTGCGTGACAGTGAAGCTAGAGGACAGCTAATAAACTCAGGCAGAAGATGTTCGTGAATACTCTTTCATTCTCCTGCTCGTATTGCATGCCACGTCACTGCTTCTCTTTGGTACTCTCAGAAATAACACATCAGAATTGCAGCCAGCGGTGTCAGGATCTACATTCACTACAGATGCCTCTGTGAGTGCTGATAATATTAACAAAAATCTACCTCTCCTCATGCCCAGGCTCCTTTCTCTACCTATTGTCTTTTATTCATGAACAGTCAACGAGACCATCTCTGATTCTTCCCTTTACCCCATACATGGACTCTATTACTTAGCCTGTCTTCCTGGAGAGACTCTTGCTTTTGCCCGAGTGGTCTGTATCTTCCCAAAGCACAGCACAAAATAATTGAGAATGCCACAATGATGAGAGGTTTTAGTGGTCCTGTGAGGAACCTGGGAGCTGTGTCTCTCCTAAATAAAGTCAGTTGTAATGCGAAGGCTTGTGGATAACTCAAATGGATGATGGAAGACTTCTCTGTAGACCAGATAGTCTCTCAAGTCTTTTAATCTATTAATTTATTATGGAGATGGACCATGAGTAAGGAGCTAAGGGAGGAAGTCAAGCAAAAGTCCCTGGTCTACTAGGCATTTTTTTTTCTTTGTGATTTTTCTTATAGAGACTGGTTGCACTGTTTTCCCCAAACAGGACTACTTTCAGCCCGTTATCTTGCTCTGGAGGCCAACGTCAAGTGAGAGAATTGGAAATGTTCTTTTTGGTACCTGTTTTACATGGTTTGGGATCTGTTCTGCTCTCACAGTAGCCACTAATGGGAGGAAAACAAAGATCCTTTGTCATGTATAACAATAACACTTTTTGGGTCTCACAAATACACTGCGTGTTCTTAGGTAACCAAAGTTTTCTCTCCTGATAGTGTGTCCCACCCTACGTGGGCTGCCATGGCAGACATGATTGGGACGGGGACAGAATGTAGAAGGCCGATTTCTCAGATAAGCCAGCCCTGCTTTTGCTACATCAGTCTGATAGGTGAATACAGTGAGGTAGCATCCTTTATGTATGACAACAAGGTGGATCACCTTTCAAATGTACACATGAAGTGGGATCAAGATGAATATTTAAGGGCCTTGTTGAGATGCTGCAATAGCTTTTGGATAAAATATGGCACCCAAGGGCATTCAGGGCAGTGTATTGTGTGGATGTGACTAGGGTAATTAGAAGAGCCTTAAACCTCTGGGACAGTCCTTGGAAGTGATCTAATACTTTAGTTTAGATGTAGCCAAAGATATCCAATTTATTTTACAATGCAGTGGAACAGCTTTGACCGTTGTGGGTTGATTGCTTGCCAGTATTTGACTTTTAAATGACAATCAGAAACTGCAGAATTGTAGAGTCATTCATACTATTTTGCTTGCCAGAAATTAACGTTTTTTGCTCCTTAACTGCTCTTCCAAGTGCTATTTCAAACCTACTATACTAAGAATGGTGCATTGTTGCCTTAAGTGATGAGGAATGAAGTAATGACCTTTCTACACAACGGTAGAAAACTAGCAGTTTTAGGCAATGTTTCTCTTCACGTAGCTTTCAATACTGAAAAAGGACATTTCTGGTATCGTAAAAATAGCTTCTCAAATTTTCTTCTGAAGAATGACCGACAAAGCTGAATGGAAGCAGTTTGTACAGAATGTCAGTTGAGGTATGCTCTTCTTGGAAGCTACAGCGTGGCATATAGGCACATCTTCCCCACTTTACTGAACCTTTGTGTAGTCATTTACTGAACCTTTGTGTTCTCATTTAACCCAACAGTTGTTTTTTCTGGGTAAAAGTTGACAAGGTGAGCAGCCTTAGAGGAAAAATGAGTATAGATGGGGAAGAAAAGATAGAGGATCGAAGAGGCATAAAGGAGTATGCTGGTTTTGGCTGGGGTAGAATTATTTTCCTTCATAGTAGTTGGTATGGGGCTATGTTTTAGATTTGTGCTCGAAACAGTGTTGATAAAGCAGGCATGTTTTAGCTACTGCTGAGCAGTGCTAATACAGAGTCAAGGCCTTTTCTGCTCCTCACCCCACCTCACCAGCCAGAAGGCTGCAGGTGCACAAGAAGCTGGGAGGAGACACAGCTGAGACAGGTGATCCCAACTGACCAAAGGGATATCTCATACCATATGGCATCATGCTCAGCAATAAATTAGGGGGGAGGTTGGCTAGGAGGCTGCTGCTTACAGACTCTCTGGGCAATGGATGGTTGGTGGTGAGCAATTGTTTTCATTTGCATCACTTGTCTTTCTTGGGTTTTATTTCTCTCTTTTTGTTATTTTCCTCTTCATTGTTTTTTTATTATTATTATTAATTATTTCAATTGTTAAACTGTTCTTATCTCGACCCATGAGTTTTCTCATTTTTATCCCTCCAATTTTCCCCCCATCCAGCTGGACAGGGCAGGGAGAGCAAGTGGCTGTGTGGTGCTTAGTTGCTGTCTGAGGTTAAATCCCAACAAGGAGGGATGTTTTTGTTTGCTTACTCCCTTGCAGTGAGATCTCTGCATAGAATTAAGCAATTTTCTGTTCTGCTCCTCACTGACACTTGTTCTTGGCCTTCACTTGTGAAGCAGCTTCCTGTCTTAGTATCTCATATAAAATGGGAAGAATGTTCAGTTGTCTCCACAACCATCTGAATGATTAATTAATTAGTGCTTGAAAAGTAGCTTGATACTAATCAAACCGTTATTCATTAGAAAAAGAAATCATTATAGAACACCTGCGCTACGCATATGTTATAACGACTGTTAAACTATGTTTCATTCATTAAAAAGATTGTTACCAGACGCAATCCTTTACGATCTGCCAATCACTAATATGCACCTTCCACTTTATTTGGCAGGTTTAGGTGTTAGGGAGCAATCCAAGTTTCACTGATGTCAATGAAAAGGTCCCCGCTGACATCAACAGGCACTGCAATTTATCAGTTAATTGTAAAATACCACTATTTAGGTTCTCTGATAAAACTCTATTGTCTAGGTTTACACATATGTTTATAAACCTCAGTCGTTAAAGAATTCCCTCTTTTTTTCATTTTATTATTTTTCAATGTGAAAGATGAGAATAGATTTCACATAAACCTCCTCTACTATTACTGTTTCACTAGTTTTACATTTGTGGTGCCCATACTGTACTGATTTTTTCCAATCCATTTAATTGTTCCTCTGTCATATAAATTTAATTAGATTTATGAGGTTCTAAATGTTACCTGTCCATTTAGGTTCTTCAGTAGCAATGATTAGAGACGTACCTAATCACTTTAAGATACGTACTTCTCCTTCTCTCTTATGTTTCCTTTCTAAAGGGAGTCAATGTTACCTGTGAGTAATGTCCAAGTTTAACCGGAAGGCTGAACGTACATTCTTAGTATCAATCATAAATTTATGAGGAATATCCCATGCTTTTTTGATGGAACAGATTCCAGTTCTGGAGTGCTTCATAAATATGAATAATATATGTTGCTTAAGCATATCAGTAGTTCCGGTGTCTTCGTATCTTCCAGAGAATGTCAGTCATAGAAGGAGTCAGGGTAAGGTCTTCAGTGTTTTCCTGTTTCCTTCTAGGCTACGGCTCACTTTTCAGATATAAATGCTTGAATGACAGAAGGAAACTGATCCCAGATTTACTTTCTTGTGCTTCTTGTAAGTCTTGCTTGAATTCAGGATGATCCACTGTTTCACAGTAAGATCATTGCATAACTTTGGGTATGTGATCTCCCAATACATTTAACCAAAAAGCATCTTTTTAATAACATTTTTTCACTACTTTTCTATTGCTAACAACTGGGAATTTGCAGCCTCAGTTCTCGTTCTAGCTGCTACCGGCTTAATGTATTGATTCGTGGCCTTCCACTGCCCAGAGTCCCAGGTATCTATGTCATCGTGTTTTCATTTAATAAATTGTATTCTCAAATGCAAGGCAGAGAACCAAAGAAAT
Source organism: Steatornis caripensis (assembly GCA_013398225.1). NCBI lineage: Eukaryota > Metazoa > Chordata > Aves > Caprimulgiformes > Steatornithidae > Steatornis > Steatornis caripensis. Next base: position 24,063 of record VZSC01009137.1, read on the forward strand.
ATGACTGTTGATACAGATAAATTGTGGTAGAATATACATTACTAGGAAAAACGGATTATTTGTGCTGCCACAAATACTGAAAAATCTAGATCCATGTGATGAAAAACAAAAAGACACAACATAAATTACACCCAGTGGATGCATTCAAAGTAAAAGTGCCATGACAGTTGCTCTTGTTCAAACACATACACAAATCTAATTTGTTAACGAAGAGTTCACAAACAAACATTGCTTTGTAATGGACCATGGGATTGTCTTTATAGAAATGAAGGGGTCCCTAGTTTATCATACCTGTTTTAGTGGCCAAACCTGTGAAGACAGGTAGATTTTTTTTTTTTCCAGTCAGAAAAGTTGTTTTACAAACCTTTTGGAGCATATTGACACTTCTAAATCAAGCTTTGCAGAAGCTGATGAGAAAGTGCATTTTGCTTCCTGTGAGATAAATGTATATTAAGACAGAAAGCTTGAAGGATAGCCCTCATACAAAGGAAAAATGGTATTTCATTGCAATGACACTTTGCTGAAGGATCTGACACTCCAAAATGTAAGATCCCTATCTCTAAATCCCAGAGAGAATTCTGCAACCTAAAAGAGTTTTTCATAGAAGAAATTTAATATAAATACTTCCTTTTTAAAAAATTCATTTTACTGCAGAGGCTCTAAAGTGTAATCAGAGTTGTATAAAACTCAGTAACATGGAACATGTGACTGTTTATGTGAAGCCAGTAATTCTGTTTAGTAAAAAGAATATTATATATAATTCACATAGTTGTTTCTCGCTATGTTTATTATGTAACATGATCTGTCTGTATTTAGAAGTATATGGGAATACCTGACTGAGAATTGCTATGCAGATCAAAGGAGCAATATACAATTTAAATTGATTAACTGATTGCTTGTCTTCCTGACTGTAGAGGTCAGAAGGTGCCAAGTATTAGCTTACTGAAGCTTATTGGTGAAGTCAGCATATGTATCAAACAGCAAGTAAATATTACAGCATCTAAATAAATATTCAACTTAATGAATTTGCAGTTGCAAATCAGGGATTCGATCTACTTAATATTATTCCTAAATCAATTATTAAGGTTTAAGTAACTATGCTACTTTCATCTCACCTGACCTATTTTGTGCATTTCTAATGATTGTGTTACCTGCATGTCATGCTGAAGACACCATGGTAGGCTGTATTGTTTGGCACTCCCGTGTGAAATCTTAGCATCTTGGAAACTGCTCAATGTCATGATCTTTGAGGACTTTTTCCTCATTTGGTTTCCTTAGAAAAATGATACCTGTTTCAGCACTTCATTCTATGCTCTGATGTCTTCACCTGTCTGCACAGCTAAAAGAACAAGAGCAAGGACTAAGTGGAAATAGAGTCTTACAATGCTGTTCACAGTTACAAACAATGTTTCCACGGAGGTTTCTGCAGAGGAGAAATAACTGGGAGGATGTGTATGATGCAGACAAAAAGTAATTCACAACCCATGTATTTAAAATAGCAATATACAGCTTAAAATGCAATCTTTGCTGATCTACATTCTTTACATAACTTCATAATGAAGCTGCAATGTTAAGAAAGGGTAGAAAGTCTTTGTTAGTTTCATAGAATCATAATGCTTAAGTATGATTATAATAATATAGCCAGTCATGCTGTATAATGGCTATAAAGATTATTATGGCACCTGCTAATTTCTGTACCAAAGCTTTAACATTTGCTTAAACTCTACAAGAGCAGTAGAAATGTGCCCAGTTCTGACTAAAAGTTAAATGCAATTAAAAAAATCTATTATTAATTCTGTAACAATTTTATTATTTATGTGTTCAATCTTCTCATATGCAATGGTTCTATTATTCTTCAACCTGCCTTAGACATGTTTCCACACCAACACAGTCGTTATTTGTGAATAATAAAGAAAGCACTGAAAGTTCCAGGAGACATAGATAGTTCAAATTTATGCCATTCTATTGTGTACTATTGTGTTAAACTGACAAAGCATTTCTAAAGCCTCTTGTTTTCTATATGACTTCTCTATGGCTTCTTTTTATGTAGGACCTTTCTGTGGGTTGTGACTGAGCATCTTGGGAAATTTTTGCTTGCCAGAAAATAACAAGGTTCTCTGGTTGATTATAGGATCTACTGCATAGCATACATCAGAAAAAGAGAAAGCAAAAGGTGCAAGGCCTCTATTTTCTCATTTATTTACACTCTCCATTAACTGACTAAATAGTCATACCCATCAGTACGGCTAAATTGACTGAGATGCTGGGAAACTGGGAAGGAAATGTCATATGATAAATCACTTCCAAATGACTAACAGCAACTTCTGATAAGTCAGGCTTACTGAGAGTTCCCTTTCTCTTCCATAATGCACCATCATAACATATGATAGGATAGGTTTATCTGGAAAGCACCTGCTCAATGCCAGTGTAATGACTTTGATTTTCCAATGGCTTTATCCTAACTGTACCTATTTGTATACAAAACTTGAAATGCCACAAGTGTGGCCCTGCAGTTCTTTAGCTCTTAGAAAAGGTCAGTCACTGTGTCTGCCTTATGGAAGGTGATTAAAATAATGACATTATCTTCACATGTTAACTCACCTAGCTTGGGGCACGGATCAATGAATGAAGACAGCTGACAAATTATCTCCATCTTTGGTTTGGCCCATTCCTGATACAATGGTGGCTGAACTGTTCATGAAACAGCTGTTTCAGAAAACATCTGACTTAGATGTCATTACAGTGCTCTACAACAAACTAAAATCAATGATGGCTTTACTTTAATTATCAGCTATGGTTAACACCCCCTTCTGGCTGCCCAGGCCTTGTGCTGGAAGCCACCAATTGGTATTTGAAGATAGCGACCAAGGTCTAGAGCTCATGTATTAATGCAAAATGGAGTCAGTGATAGTCTGAGTTAATACAGCAGCCTATGGACTGATACAGCTAAGAAACAAATAAAACAGTTCCATTCAACAACAAACAACAGTCCTGCTACTGAGGTGGTGGCCAGCAGAGCAGAAGACTGGCAGTTCCAATCACTTCAGCTGCCAGATCTCTTTAACTGTGACTGTTGTGGGAAGCTGTGTGCTGGTACTACCTTCCCTTGTATAGAAATTACCCTTCCAGAAATAAATGCCCGAGTTCTTGGCAGTACAGCTAACAAAACCACTCAACGCAATCCTTCCTAGAGCACCATGGAAGATCTCATGTGCCCTTATTGATGACGGCCTAGTAATGACGAATGGAATAAGCCAGTAACTCTTCTACAGAATGGTTGTGTCAGCTGCTGGTGAGTTGTGCTGGTTTGACCTCTTAGCCAGTTCACCCCACAGTAATCAGCCAACCTGAGTTGAAAGAAGAGATAGGATTTCTGGGTGAACAGATTTAAGGCAGAGGCAACACTCACATTATGATTCCAATGAACTCTGCAGTGAAGATAAACCCAATGAGGCAAAATGACACTCAAGAAAATATGTATGGGGATTTAATTCTGGAAATAATGGAGACCATGATGATATGGAAACTTTTTCCTCAAGGATCCACTTTTGTTCAATATTAACTTTATTTTAGAAGAGCATAGAGGCTAATAGGACTGATGTATCTCACCAGGTGGAAACTACACATTTGGGAACATGGGACAGGTACCTATATGACATGGAGCAACGTAACTGAGAAGGGACTGTAATGCTGGGGCAGGATGGTGAAATGGAGCCCTGCTTGGAGGCGCACCCTACTTGGCTTCAGTGTAGCATTGTGGTCCTTCCTGCTCTCTGGTTCAGTGAGCCTGTGAATCACAGATTGTGGCAACCACCTGAGCCTAGCAAGTGGTCTTAGAAATGGAGAGGAGCATGTACCCTCATCTGAGTAAGTCAGTGCATTAATAGGATGGGTCTTTTAAGTATTTAGAGTACATAGTCACAGTAATGTACAACAGAGGTCAGCAATCTGTGGCCATACCCTGTGATGTTTGTCCAAAAGCTTTTTCTCTCTGTCTCAACTGTTTTAGAGGGCCCAAAGAGTACAACACAAAGGGGAATGAAAGGTGAACACACAGTAATCTCATCATTCCTCTACTTGCATAAAAATTAACAAAACCTGGCTTGTTGGGGACTACCATGTAGTTGTGATGTAGCTATGAAATTTTATGAAAAACAGTCTCATTTCTGTTTCTGATCCTTTTCCACACTTGAATTCTGTAACAGGGGGCTGGAGTACCTGGAAAGCTAGTGCTGGTTACAGGCACACATGGTGACAGGTAAATGATTACTTTTTCTCTATCCCCACCTCTGAGCTGGGGATTTTCCACTACAGTGTCTTTGCTTAGGGAAAGTTTTAAAATGGCAGCAGTCTCAAGTTGTCTGATTTTAGTGCTGATAGAATGGTACTTGATTTGCTTGACTAAGGAAGCTGCTGGCAAAAAAATGTTACAATTGGCAATTTACTTGTCTCCATGCATATTTTGGCTCCCTGTCAACTTTCTGAAGTTTTTTTCCAGACAAGTGGAGAGTGATCACCACATCTGCCATGCAGCCAAATGTAAAGTTGATGAAAATATTTTATTTATACAGTCAAATGCAAAAAATGTAGTTTGATCTGTTATAAATGTCAATTATAATACTATTAATTAAAGCTATAACCTCATTGTGGAATGAAAGGATTTTTCTCATTTTCTGGGACTGTATTCTGGTTTTTTAAATTCAAGTTTAAGGTTTACAGGATCAGAAACCTTTCTTACATAAATAATACTAACATGGGACATCTTTTAGGAGTAAATGTTTGAGTCTTACTCCCCTTCTCATCCTCAAATATATAACTGCATAATCTATTAACATTATAAAAAGTCATAGCTCTAAACAAGATTTGTCAATGCCCTCATGAAATGCCTTCTGAACACAGATCACAAGAATGAGAGATGGAAGTAGTCTACATTACTAAATTACTGCAGTTCAGTTGCCAAATATGTATGCTTCTATGAGCATTCTCTTTTTTTTTCTAATAAAGCAAAAAAAATCGTATTACTCTCCATGCAACACGTTTATAGTACATATAATTTTGCATAGGTTGTACAGGGTTTTTTTGAAAGACAATCATAGAGTGCATATGGATAAATATACAGCAGTCTTAAACCATACAAAACTGTTTCTAGACTAGCCAGAATTTTTATTTTTCATTTCGAGTATGTACAATAAATAACAGCACAAGTAAAGACATCAGGTTCTGAGTCTTATTACTAGCAGGCTGCTACAAAAATTAAAAAAAATAATTTGTAAAACGTAATTCGGAAAAAATATGATTTAAATGAAAACTTGGAAAACATTGGAAAAGAATGCTGATTTAGTTCTAGTTCAACAAATCATCCCTCTGTGACAAAGCTTTTAAATGCATCTATATCTATATAAACAGCATTAGCTCATTCTACAACTCATTTATTTGAATAAGACCGAAGTATATGCTTAAGTTTTTTTGCTGAATTACAGCCCTAATATAGCTAAATTGGAAAGCCAAAATCTAGGATGATATAAAGTAAATGACATTGTATCTTCAGCTTTCTTCATCAATTTGACCTTCCAAAGTTCATCTTTATAGGTGGCTCAGGAATCTCTAATTTTCTGCACATTTGTGACTAAGTTGTGACAGGATTTATTGGTAACAGCAATATAAAGAATAATGACATATGGAAAAAAAAAAAAAGCTAACATTTCTAACTGATTAAAAAGCTTCACAAATGACAAACCATGAGAGCCTGAGTGGCCAGATAGAAATCTAATGTCTTTCTGTCAAATCTCCAATATTAATTGAGAATTTTAAATCAAAGTTTCTTTGGAGTACTTCTTATTTTCTGCTACAATGTTCAAGACAGGCAGTAATGATTTACAGATTTTTTTTATCCAGCTAAATTTTTAAGATTTCATACCTCGCATATGCTCTATGTTGCTCAGACAATTCCCCTAGAAATTAGTGAAGTCACATCCATTTATCCAGCTAAAAATTGAACTTCTTTTTTGTTGTAATACCCAGCTAAATTCACATATGTAGAAAGTTCAAAGGTAATAATACACATACATACTTATTTTCTAAAGGTCTTTTTTATGTGTAACTGTTAAATACATTTTTTTCTACTTTGATTTTTCCGGATTGTGATTTGACTTCAACACTTTTCCAAGGCTTTTTATTCCATTGTTTTAATTCATCTAAGTTCTTTCGTGAGGGGATCTGAAAGCAAAGGATACATAGAAGAAAGAACCATTACATCCCCTTAAACAAGGAAGAATCTGAATAGAGGAAAAGTTAGATCATCTGATTCCCACAGAAAATTTAAGAAAAGGTTTTCCAAAAATTTACTATTAAAAATCTAATGTTCCAATGTGATCAAGTGTTTTATTTTGATCTTCTACAGCCTGTTGGATTTGATATCTAAAATTCAAAAGTGAAGTTGAATTTGTTAGCATGGTTAGTTCCTGTCTGCTCTTTAATTAGCTCCGTTTTAAATGGTATTTTTAAAAATGAAATGAATGTTCAGACTGCCATTGTGAAATACTCACTCTTGAAGTCAGTGTTTGCACCAGGAGTGTGCTGCATGTTGTTCAGTCCAGTTTGGCAATATCATCTCTTAAAATGACAAGTAATGGTCTAAAACCTGCCTAAGAGTGTGAGGCCCTACTGGATTCCCACCGTAAGGGCTTTCTTCCAGACTGGATGCCATTTCTGGGATGAGATGAGTCCTGGTTCCTGCCTCCCTTTGTACACAATGTAGCTAACCATATACATGTAATGCTTCTATGGGGCCTCAAGGCTACAACAGTTCTGAGATATTCAGTTTAACACTTTTCTGTGTTTCATGGACATTTTTAACAATTTGCTTTAGTTTTCTTCACTCTGTTTGAAATACATTTTTTGTCTAATTTTTCAAGGTCAAAACGTGCCAGTTATACCACAAAGGAAAATCAGTTACCAAAAATACTAATATATATTAATAAGCTTTAGCACAAATGAAAAAAACTTAACTGCCTAGGTTTTAACTGTTCATGAATTGTTTCCTAGTAAAACATTCATAAAAGATGTCTAGATAAGCAGATAATCGTCAATCTTTCAATCCTTATATAGGTTTCTCCACTTCCAAGGAATTTATGTCAAAAGTTTCAGCTTCAGCTCATGACTAACACTGCCAGCTGTCAGAAATAAGTATGTTCAGTTTTCATTTTGTACAGTTTGTCCTTTGTACAAATTTCAAAACACACTACTGCCTCCAACAATAGTTGTGAAGTAATATTTTCTGCACAATTTAGAATACGAGCTCTATATTTAGTTGTTTTAAAGTATTTGATGAAAAGTCTCACTCAGACTGAAATAACATTTGAAGAGTTTGATCTCTGCTTAGGTGAAAGTCAGCTGCTTCTTTCCTAATCCTGCATGAAAAATAATCAGCTTAACTGCTTGGATCAATATGACCTGTACTTATCCGCATACGCAAATGAGGAAAAAGACTGCTTCAAGTTTGAAAAACAGCTGAAATCAGCTAAAGTGGCATGGAAAACTAGCCATCCGCTGATGTCCGGAAAAGAGAAGAAAAGGGACTTGAATACTCTGGATGGAGGAAATGGTGGTTTCAGATATGCCATCACAATGTAGATAATTAAACAAAGAGGACAACTGCAGTGTAACCCAGACCCCCTGACTACAGGACATCCGAGGTCACTGAGCAGCAGACAAGAGAATTGTAACAGGGGAAACAAAAGGCTTCAAGATGCAACTGTCGTTGCTAGAACTGCTGAACCACAGATACTTACAGTGAGACGGTACAACTAATCACACAACCAAGGTGGGCAACAGATCTAATTGGGAGATGATGCCAGAAGCGAGAAGAATGTGATGAAGATCAGCTGCACATTTATGGAGAAGGGAAAGGAGAGCCTTTCTACAGTAATTATTATAAACACAGAAATCTCAACATGGCTTTGTAACAAACCAAATCCTTCACTGCCTTTGCCTTTAGAGCTCAGAAAGGAGAAAAGCAGATAATATATGGCCAATATTCACAAGACAACCATCACTTCATACCTTTAAGGACCATTTCTAATAAATGTGAAGTAAGAAGCAAGAAGAATAAGGGATTAAGCCAACTCTGCATCAGAATCACGTTTTTTAACTATGTATCTCTCAAATGAGCACCTCCAATGAGTATTGTGTCATTTTACAGGCTTTTCATCTGAAAATGCTGTAAATATTACGAGAGTTTTAGGATGCTTGTGTGTTTAAAGTTTTTTCCTGATGACACAAATTTTTAAACAGGTTTTGGTTCGCTCTCTTTCTAAAATGGCATGTGATTCGTAATTCTACTTGTATTTTCTTTTAATAGACATGTTCAGAAGATGGGCCTTTTAAAAGAATATTCCTTTGCAAGAATGAAGTTTTTATTGAACTTCTATTTATATTGAATTTCTATTGAATGTCTATTTATAAATTACTCCTATGCTTCTGTCAGTTTTGCAGTCTTTTATCTCACTAAGAGAGTAAATCTATCAGTATAAACATACCAATATGATGTAATGAGTTATATACAATTTTAATATACACATTTAAATACAGTGACATCCATCCCTAATTAGAAATTTAGTTTTTAGAGTAATGATAATGTTTGAGACCAGATATAGAATATTTCCTTTATAAATTACTTAAAGCCTTAAAAAAGTTAGTTTCTTGTAATTATTACAGGGTTCTTAACAGCCTTTCTAATTATAATCATTTACTCCATCTGATTTTCGTTGTTCATCTGACCGTAATCTTGTCCCTTAAAACCTGAAAGTGCTTTTAAAAATCAAATAGCAAGCTATACAACTGTAAAATTCTCTCTTTACAGAAAGATTGGTTTTCACAGTATTACTTTAATCAGGTGTTATTCTAACTTCCACATACATCTTTTCAAATTTACAAACAAACCCCAGATTAGTTAGAGAATGTAAACTGGGCAGGAAAAGAATGAGTGAAGTGAGGAACTGATGGATTTTAAACTGCTCAGTAACAGAAAGTAGGTTGTTTTAACATTAACCGTTTCCAGAAAGGACAAAGTAATTCTGGGCTTCACTGAAATGTGGTGTCCTACATCTTTTACTTGACATTAAGAAGCAGCATGCTCTAGTATGGAAAACATCCTGGCTTTCCCATTCAGTTTTCTTTTAGGAAATTGAGGATGCAGTAGTTTATATATGGAACACTGTTTTAATCTCTGATTTATGGACACTTGACTAATTTACATGAAAATTTTTAAAATAATTTATCTGCTATACTGCAAGGGACATTTTGCTACCATATCGCCACACTGGAGCTTTTCTAATCAGCCTTAACAATAGTTTAATTGCAAAATCCAGAAGAGAATGGTATCCTGCTCCTCCAGCATCCAGAGACTTCCAGCATGAAAAAAAGGCATCGGAATGACTCTGTAACTGCTACTTATATTCCTTAAAAGCTTTCCTTCTCTGGTGTAAGGGAAAGAAGAGAACATTCAGACATATAAGCAGTAGGTTTTGTATGTGATGTTTAATTGCTTCAACTGCATGGAGAGGAACATGTTATAAAAAGCCTGAGCAATGGAAACTTGTGCTGAAAGATGCCAAGATAATATACTTATTTTTTAGTTTAAAGATATGACTTATGCTCCCATTGAAATTAGTGGCAAAACTCCCATGGAAAAAGTGGCAATTTTTACTGTGACATCAACTGGAGCAAGCAGGATAGGTATTCTGTATTGCTCCTATACCTCTCATTATGAGGGTGATAATGATTATTCTGATGTTCTGAAACACATAGCTTTTTTAAGGCTCTGATTTACTGAATCCAAAGAAGCCTGACTCACAATAATGTGTTTTGGTATATGTAGAGAAAAGCTGTATGCAATATGTGCCTCCAAATTTCCACATTGTTTAAGCCTCAGCAGATGTCAATTGGTATTTGAGAATGCAAGAAAGCACATGACAAAGAGCCTTATAACTGACAAAAGCTTCAATTAATTTTGTTTCTCTTTGGATACTGCTATATTTTTTACCTCATTTACAAATTATATCTTTGCATTCCCTCTCTTGTACATCAGCTTGAGACGATTGATAACAAATAATCTACTGTCTCAGAGATTGCTGAATCCAGTGATCTTATATGTGCCACATTTACTGTAATAAATGATATGCTTTGGACTGAAATTTTAAGACAGATACTTCAACTTAACCTCTTCATGAATTTAAAGCTCTTGCCCTGAGGAGTTAAAGGAAGCTGGTATTCTCCTCTCGGTTCTTTTGCACAGCCAGATGAATTCACTCATAGAATAATTTAATACTATGATTCTCCTTCCTACGGATCAAACTAAGAGCTGATATGGGACTGAAGAACCTCCACAATGATACTATGAGGGTAACTGAGGAGTCCCAGTTTTCAAAGGAAAAGGCAACAGTATTTTCAGAGCTGTCAATTTTTCTAAATTATCACAATTCAATAGGATTCACCTGTTTCACTTACAACTTCAACTTTAGCCTCACGTCTGTGACAGGGAAAACACAATTCTCAACAACCAAAGTGTGAATAATTTTTATGTCAAAATGGAATTTTCAGTGAAAGTCATCAAGAATATTTGCTTTGAGGTTTCTATCAAAACCATAATGCTTTCAGTTGAGTTTCCTCTTACATTTTTGTTCGAATTCTCAGTGTATGCAAACCTTATGCAAACTGCAGCCAGAACAAAGTCAGAACTCTTGCCAACAAAAACTGCTGAGTTTCACACAGCTTTAAATATTTTACAAGGTCCTAAGCTTTGTTTGCTCTCATTTGAAGGAACTGTTAGGATACTGCTCACAGTTTGCCTGACCTCAGCCTGTAATTTGGAAGGTTTACTCTCAGGCATACCTGTAACTTTCCACTTCACACTCAGTCTCAACTGTTTAGGAAGAATTGAGTGGTCCAGAAATGGAAGGAGAGTCTCAGTCTATGTCAAAATATGGCATTACTTGTTTCCAAGTCACTGAGAAGCTGGGAAAAAAGTTCTTGAATGCTTACAAATCAATGTCCTAAAGGATAAGCAGAGCAATATACTGTGTGGGGCTTAATACCTATCACACTAGTGAACATGATGATCATCACTGTAAGAACCAGTCTGTAATGTGTAGGCTAGAAAGCCGTATTATCACAGGTGACTTCAATCTGAGAAACATAAATAGTGTTGTGAGGTCTAAATGCAGGTAATGGAGTATACCCAGTCCTGGTGTTAACAGAATGTATCCGTGTCTGTTTTTCCAACTTTCAAATTTCAAGAATCACTAATGAAATGGTGATAACAATAGTTATTAGTGACAACAGTTATCAGCAACAATTTTGTGACTCTAAAAACAATGCACAGATAAAGAAGACCTAGACATTGAAAGAAAAAGTAGCAGTAGTTAGGTGGCAGGGAAGTTGAGCTGAATTCCACAGGCAAACAGAAGAAAACTGAAGGTACCAATATATGGGTGTATTTATATATCTATCAGCATTTTTAAAAGGCTAACTTTATATTCCTAAAAATCAGTGAATCAGCTGTCTGGGAGAAAAATGTGAATAGTAGTAGAAAACATTTTAATGATATCAAGAAAAATTTGAAAAACAAAAAATTTGCATAAATGTGACAGCAGCGAGGATCTGTACGTATGCCAGTATCTATAGACAAAACTATATATATATATATATATATATATATATATATATATA
>VZSC01009137.1:36061-48244 GCA_013398225.1 Steatornis caripensis
TATATATATATATATATATATATATATATATATGGAAGAAGCTGGGAACTGTCAGCAAGAAAAATAAACTAAAATCTAGAAACTTTAGAAAACTAGTAAAGAAATCAACAGCTCTAAGGAAAAATTTAATGCTCTGTAGGGTTAAGGACAATAACAAGATTTTCCATACATAGGAGCAATGAATAGGTTCCTAATATTGGATAGAGACCATAGCCACATAGACACTGTAGAATGTAGTACAAGGCAGCATACAGTTATTATTTCTGGTGTGTATCTGCTGAGGAAAAAGCAGATGATTTATATATTCCAGGAAGATAATGATACAATTTTTATGTGAAAACTAAGCAGGATATAATACAAATACTGGGGAAAAAACCACAAACATTTTAAAGTCAGTAGGTCAATGTAATTTGCATTTAAAAGTTTTAAAGAGGTAGAGAGTTCAGAGTTACCTGAACCATAACTGTTGATTTTCAGTAACTGTTGGAAACCTGGAAAAATTCCAGAAAACTGGAAACAGAGCTAGTGTTAAACATGTTATTTAAAAGGTGAGCAGTCCAGATAATTATGTATTTATCAATTTGAGATTGATTCTAACAAAATCAATTGCTGATACAGCTTAATAAAGAGTTTTTGAAAGGTATTTAAAATAAGGCCCATCAATAGAAACGTAATGAAAATAGAGCCTGACAACTCAACTGACCCTTTTTTTTTGCCAAGACTCCAAGATTGGAGTATTCTTTCTGACACTTCTGTATGACAACTGATTCTGTGCTGCACAGCACTTTGGTGAACAGAAGACTGGGAGTATTACAAGGGTTAAGAACTCGTTAATTTGAACAATGTAATGTCTACAATTAATAGGATAATTTCTTTCCCTACTGACCGTTTACCGCTATTATCTATTATCTGGAAGAAAAGGTAAAATTATCATTGATAAAACCTGTAGATGACACAGTTTGGAAGACTGGTAAGCAATGGTAAAGGTGAGTCACTGGTGCAGAATCGAGTCAATAAAATCGATATATTCAAAGTATGCAATTTAAGACAGCCAATCATGAAGTTCTGTAACAAACTACATTACCACAATGGGCACTTTCTAATCTTATAGCCTATAAACCAGCTAGTGAAAATCATCTTTTCAACTGCTGGGCTTGGGAAAGCTGATCAGTGTGAGCTAGATTCCAGCCACAGCCTTGGATTCCAATTCTGGTATTATGCCCTCTGACAGCTAATAAAAAAACCTGCAAATAGTAACACAGACTTGCAACTCTATTGCAACCTGATAGTAACAACAATACACCGATAGCCCCCTTATCCTCAGTATCCCCCAAACCGACAGAAGAATCTGCCTGGTCATGCAATTCCTTGTGCCTGAAAATTGTTCCCGACGTGAGGAAATCTCTTCATGCTGGAAAAAAATCATGAATTGTAAGAAGTTATGAAGGATGAGAAGCTTGAATCCAATGAGAAGGTAGATGGAAAGTTTGCATAGATGGGAATACCATGGTGAATTAGAGGGACAGGAACATGACTTTCAGTGACAGAGTATTTAAAGGATCAGCTCAAGAAAATGCTGTTGAGGTATGTAATGCACAGTGTAACTGAGGCTTGCTCTGAAGGTACAAAACTAAGAACGGTAAGAAAAAGGGATGCTAAAGGAGTAAAGCAGCAATGAACAGCTTAAATATGTGAGACAAGGAAGAAGAAATATAAATCTTCTAGTTTGCACAAAACCAGAAAAGCTGAAGTGTAGAAGGCTTACAAAGAAAAATCAAAATTGAGATCACATTTCCAGCAAAACTGCAGATGTTTTCGAATACTGAGCACTGAACGCATAACACTGGGCAGAGACATAGAACTATCACTAGTGTTCAGACAAAAGAAAAACAAATTGGTTATGTCTGAGGAGCATGCACCTTACCAATCTTTGTTAAGCCTTAATACCTCAGATCTGAACTAAATTAATCCTGCTGTCAAGACCCTCTGGGAGAAAGACTCTTGTCTGGGAAGAGTAAGGTCCTGCATTACCACCCTTGCCACGTTTTCCTGTCTCCCTTACTATGCTTTGTGTTCATGCAGCACAGTAAAGGAAGGCAGCAAGAGAAGTCACAGCGTAGACATAGTCAAAACCACTACATGAGAGCTTTTCAAAATGGGGTGGGAGGTAAGCTCACCTGGCCCAGGGGCTTTCTTAGTAAAATGGTTGGGGAAGAAAACGAAGCAAAGGTGAAGGAACCCTGGAAAATTTTATCATCTGTCCATTGTATCTCAAAAACAAGTGATCCTTCCTTTTCTCTTGTCTCGCATGTCCAAACCATGTATCATTTTTCCTTCCGTCTTAGTAACTGCAAGACACTCTTGTTTTCCTTATCATTCTCATTTCTAGTTGTTCTATTCTTTTTTTTCTCAAAATCTTGTGTTAAGAAACATTTTTCTAGAAATGCTTTTTGCTCCTTTTCTCTTCCTGGTGATTTCTCCTTACATTTTCTGTGCCCATCTGCTATGTTCTTTTAATGCTACCTGCTTTAAATAATGACCTTTTTAGGATAAGAAGATGATCATATTCAGTGGTTCACAAATGAACATTTAGGCTTATGGGCATGCATTTTGGTGTCAGTACTGAGCTGCACAGGCCAATCAGCAAGCTCAGAATGGAAATTACGTGCTGTGAATAAAACAGAAAACTTATTACAAATTAGTAACTATTAAATATTGAAAACTAAAAATACTCATATTTGCCATACATGTAATTACCAATTTTATCTATAAAAATGCTGAGCCATATAAAATTATTGAAGTTTTAAACAAATATTTATTATTTTGGTAATATGGCTGCTCATCATTCAAATTATTATATCTACATATTTCACTCAAACTGCAGAAAGGGACTTTTTTGATTAAACAAGAAAGATTAGATTAGATTAGATTAGATTAGATTAGATTAAAAAAACCCTGATTAGTTATCTTTAGTAAGTTATACATTTCAGCTACCATAAAAAATTGCAAAACTTCAGTATGTGTAGGGTTAAAGGGTGGAAATGTGCTGTAACTTGCAGTGGAAATTTCCACTGCGTGCTTTATTGTCAGAGGAATGAGCCATACCCATGGTAAGGGGTGTGTGTGTGTGTGGTCTCTTCATAAACACATTGGAATGCTGTGTCACATTATTTTTCCTTCCAGCCTTCTGACCAGTTTTTTGTTTTGGTCTTCCTGAGTTTTCTGGGCTCATAATGCGCACAGATCAACTAAAACTTGTGGAACATTTGCTTGAGAACAAGCTGCAAGATTGTATTTCAGCCTGCTTTACTCTCATACTGACAACTGTACTGTCTGTGGTGTTTATTCTCCGGTCTTTTTCACCTGTTCAGTCAGTCATCCTTTTTTATTATTGAATGTAACTGTTTGCCTTTTTTTAATTCTGTACAGCCAACATTTAGTTATGGATATGGGAAAAACTGTAAGGTTTGAGGTCAAGAACTGTTCTGTCTGTAAAACAGCAGTTCCAGTGTTTCCAAGCTAGCAACTGGTTACAGGATGCAAAAGAATAGTTAGAAATATTTGGAAAGAAGTTACCTAGAAAGTACCGAAAGTACCAGAAAGAACTGGTACTAGAAAGCACCAGAAGCTCAGTACGGGAATCTGAGGTATTCAATTTATTTATCAACAATTTGGAAAAGGCCTTGCATAGTGAAGCAACAAAATGGGCTGCACTGTAATTCACAATAGTCAAGAGTAAAGCTGGCTGCAAAGGAACTGCAAAAATACACATTTGGGTGAAGAAATGACAACCACGAGATAGGAAAGGGTTAACAGAAAAAAAAGTCCGTAAGTATATGTAAAAATATGAGCTTAATTGAGCTTTTGGCACTCATGGAATAAAAATGTAGTCAATGTAGATGGTTTTCTGAAAGCATTAATTCAGTGGGAATCAGAACATTACACAATGCTCTGAATTAATAGGAAAGAAATAAAGGAAACATAGATCGTTATGCTTCTTTATAAATTCATTTTATGGGTTAATCAATCCTGAATACTGCTCACAGTTCTTTTCTCACTGCTAAGGAGAATATGATGGAAACAGAAAAGGCATAAAGAAGTAAGTGACAAGGATGATGGGGCATACGGTTGCCACATGAAGAGAGCATGAGCAGAGTAGAACTTGAAAAATAAATATCTCAGAGACGACACAAAATCATGATCTGAGTGAAAGTAAATAGATGATAGTTGCTGAATATTTATCTCCATTTAAACACTAGAAGACATCAAGGAAACCACCTATCAGCAGATTTGATAATCTCTAGAGAAAGTATTTTTTCAGTGTAACACTGAGGTAATTCTTGTTGTAAAGTGTTGTTGTACTCAATAATTCAAGAGATTCAAAAGAAAAGCGGCAAAATGCAGTGAATCCAGTGAACAGTGGTGAAACTCCACAGCTTCTGACTCAGGGAATACTTAGATGGAGGATGTCCTAGCAGAAAGTATGTCTTCTCTCACTGAGTCTTCCCCAAGCAGCTGCTGTGGAGCCACTGTAGGAGGCAGTCTGCGATGAGATAAACCTTTGGGATGTCCTAGCATGACAAATAAATGTTCCTGACACTGAGCATACAACACCTAAAAACTGTGAAACCAAGACATTTGTAACATAAGTGACTGAACATCAGGGCACAAAATGTTGTAGTCAATGAAGCTACCTCTGGCCGGTGACCGATCACCAGCAGTGTTCCTCAGGGCTGTTCTAGGGCCAGTGCTGTTCGATGTATTTATCAATGATCAGGATGTAGGAGTTGAAAGCACCATTATCAAGTTTGCTGATGATACCAAGCTAGGAAGCACTGTTGCATCTCTTGAGATACAAGGGGTCTTCCAGAGAGATCTAAATAGGTTGGGGCATTGGGCAGTCAATAGGATGAAATTTAACAAGTCCAAATGCTGGATTCTGCACCTGGGATGCCATAACATCAGGCACAAGCATAGACTGGGAGAGGGGTGGCTGGAGAGCAGCCCCGCAGAAAAGGGTCTGGGGGTGCTGGCCGACAGCACGCTCAGCAGCAGTCAGCAGCATGCCCTGGCAGCCAAAAGGGCAAACCGCATCCTGGGGGGCATCACACCCAGCATGGCCAGCCGGGCAAAAGAGGGGATTGTCCTGCTGCGTTCAGTGTGGGTGCGGCCTCACCCCGAGTGCTGTGTGCAGGTCTGGGCCCCACCATTTAAGAAGGATGTGAAGGTCCTTGAATGCGTCCAGAGGAGGGCAACAAAGCTGGTGAGAGGGCTGGAAGGAATGTCCTGTGAGGAGCAGCTGAGGGCTTTGGGCTTGTCTAGTTTGGAGAAAAGGAGGCTGAGGGGCCACCTCACAGCCCTCTGCAGCTTCCTGAGGAGGGGATGTGGAGAGGGAGGTGCTGAGCTCTTCGCCGTGGTAGACAAGTGTGGTTTAGGCTGGTCATTAAGAAGCATTTCCTTACTGAGAGGGTGGTCAAACACTGCAAGAGGCTTCCTAGAGAGGCGGTCGATGCCCAAGCCTGTCAGCGTTTCAGAGGCATTTGGACAATGCCCTTAACAACACGCTTTAACTTTTGGTCAGCCATGAAGTGGCCAGGCAGTTGGACTCGATGATCATTGTAGGACCCTTCTAACTGAATTACTCTGTTCTATTCTGTTCTGTTCTGTTCTGCTCTGTTCTAGTCTAGTCTAGTCTAGTCTAGTCGTCACCTACTGTGAATACCTGAAGAAACACTAATAGTGTAAAACAGGTAAAAGGAGAGAGATTCTAAAAACATTTAATATTAATCTAGCCCTGTTCATCTTGCAACAAAAGGATTTAACCAATGGTATCAGTAAGAGCACAGTTAAATGGGTGCTGAGTGACTGATTTTAAAAATCCCATCTGAGCTGTGCGTATCATTTTATTGTTAATAATGGTTAATAATTATCTTTGGTTGTTTCTATGTCTAACCAGATCTACAGGAGTGTATAAATAACCACCTTTGTGTATTCTGAAAGGAAATATGGATAAAAGTATCAGTAAAGATTAGGGAGTGTAAATTGTAAAGTAGGCTCAGACTATATATAAGTTAAATGTAATATATTTGTATTTTTTTAAGTTTTGGGTTTTTTTCTTTGCAATATTTCATTTCACATAATTTTTAGGGACATTGACTTAATAAAATCAGTCTACAGGACTGAGAACAGAAGAAATTACTCTGGTGGGATCATAGCAAGAGAATGCGGCTTAAAATTCAACAGTTCAACTAATGCTGTAGATTGTTTCTTGTTACCTCTGGTAAGCTTTGAAAAGCTCTTTGACAACCAACCTTTTGCAGCGATGAAAAAAAATAATCAGTATTATACTGATTTCTTGTCCAGGCTGAAGTAGCCAAGGGACAGCTTGAATAATAAAGTTGTGCAATTTATGAATATGGTAACCATTACACAAATGAATGTTCTTGTTCCTTACCTTGAAAATAAAATAATAGGACTAGACAATTTTGGCGCATTCAACACAGATGACGAGAGAGCTACCACAGAATTGGGCATTAAATATGTGATGAAACTTGGAAAAAATGACACCTAAGATAAGAGGAGTATGATTAAGGGCTATGAAATTCTGAATGGTACATGGAAGGTGAACATGAAATGACTGCTTAAAATTTCTTCCATTACAAAAAAAAAAAAGTTGCAAGGGATCAATTTAATTATCAGGCAGAAGTCTACACAGACAAATTTTTCCATATAGTGAATAATTCAATGATGGAACTGACTGCCAGAGGATTCTCTGAACATAAACAATATAAATAGAATTTAGAAAGCAATTAGACTAAATAATGGAAGAAAAAAGAATCAAGTAAAAACCTCTAACCACAAAGACACATTTATAATTTCCATTCACAAGTCACATGTTGCCTAAAGGGCACATTGAAGGAAACACCACTACATTCCCGTCTTGCTTGCAAACTCTTTCCCTGAGCAGCTGCATTTGGCCATAGGCAAAGACAGGATTCTGGGCTAGATGAGCTTCTGGACCTACTAGTACAATATGAAGATAATAATTTCCGATTTTCATACAACATTTGGTCATGCAGTTTATAGAACAAACATCAGCTCAGTATAAGAAAGCTCATACTTTACTCACAGGAAAAACAAAAATAGTTAACCATCTCTATTTAGATCTCAGTATATATACTAACACATTTCCATAATTTTAGGCAAAAGAAATTACAAAATGTAAGTGTGCAACACGGCTTGCTTTAATAAATAAACAAGGTTTGATTTTTTTCTTATGAAGATTTTAAATATTCTTTAAATGTAAGACTTACTGTGTGCCAATGAAAACTTCGGTTTTGCTCCTTTAAAGGACTTTTTACTTCTTTAAGGAGATAAGTCAAACAGAATGCAGTAATCTGTGGAACATTTCCTTGTGATTTCTTCACCAATGTCAGAATTTCTTGCATGTTTGCTAACTTATGAAAAATAAAAATTAAATGAAAGTGGCTCCAACTTAACAGTTATGATTTTTCTGCTTTCTCATGTCTTGGGATATATTTTGAATAAAAAAATGTTCTAAAATTAAAGAAGGAATTTAGATGCATTTGCTGGCATTCTGTGGTAAGCCTGCAGTGAATTAATCACCATCTGTTCCAAAGAGAGTTGCATCTTTCCTCGGGAGTGATCACCAATCTCTGTTCTTGCATATTGTAAGTCCATTTTCTGTCATTGTTTTACAAAACTTACGTGTCACAGCTATCCTTCAGAAAGGGAAATAGTGCTTGATGTGCACTGCTTCAGTTCAGACATCTCTGCTGAAACTTAGAGTATTTAAAATAACTCGTAAATCTAAGGAACTGTGGCATGAAGTTGTTGTTACTACTGTATAATTTGCAATGTGTGAATTACTCATCCCTTTTTATGATGATCAAGTATTTTTAGGTGAAGACATAAAGAAAAAAATGAAGTTTGGTTACTATCTGTTTCAGCCAGTTCCTACCTTAATTTGTTTTGCTGTTTTGTGGACTCTTCGTCGTTATAGAATATAGAGGTCATATAGCTGAAGACACACAGAGCTCAGAAACTCTTTTTCAGAGGGAATTTTGATTTTGGCCCAAATGTATTGTACCTACTTTCACACCTACCTGTAAAAAAGTTAATTAGGAAAATACATTCTGAAGGGCGAAGTTCAAAACCAAAATTCACCCTGTAACTTTAAACACGGCTGAAATAAACTATCAAACTTGTCAAATTACTTCTGAACATTACCAGAAATCAGTCCAAGAACACCAGACTTTGCAAACACCATTCTAATGGAAAAGTGAAATACAGCTATAACCACACTTCACAACAGCTGGCAGCCTTAGAATACTGACTTGAGACAGAATTCACAGGTTTCAAATCGACTTTGCCACAGAGCTTTCATCCCCTAGCACAACCCTTCCACCACCAGGGCTATAGGACCAAGAATTACTACTGTTGTAAAACTAGAGAGAATCTGTTATTCTGCGAATATATAGAGAAGCATAGTCTACAGCTAGATGGTATCCTGTTGATGAAAAGCCATGTTGGTCATAGAGGCAGCATGGGCTGTGGTAGCTAAAGCAATGGATGTGAAGCAGGATGTGAAGTAATACCAAGAGGGAAAGGCTCGAAGGATGTGTCCGAGAGGGAGATATCGTTCCTGTGTGGAATGGTGGAATCAGTGATTCTCTATGTTACATAAAGATGCTTAATACTTTAAAAGGAGCTACAGAGAGAGAAAGGAATTACCCTGAGAAGTAGCGTTGCTGATATAATCAGTTACATTTACCCAAAATTGACACTTTAATGTTTTGGCAATTGAGATGAGAAGAAAGAGTTTGTTATGAGTTGCTGGCGTTTGGAAGCTTTAGACACATTGCACCTTTCACCTCAAATGTGAATGTGAGGCCTTTGAACTTACAAGACTTTTTAAAAACATCTCCTGCTATAATAAATATAACTAAGAACATGGCAAGTACCTTTAAGGAAATAGGCAATTAACAATCAGCATAAAAATGTCCCTCCTAGAAAAAAAAAATTAAATAAATCGTAAAAATTCAGATCTTAACAGATGTGCAGTGACAGATTCTAGTTCACCCTGGCCTTTTTATCAAAAGGCCAGAGGCAGACAGGGTATCTGCAGCTAGGGCACATCAGAAGAACCATCTGCTTGTGGGAGTGAGAAAAAGTAATATCCAGTGGATACACTTTGATATGACAAATATGGTTACTTTGGATTAGGTTTTTTGAATCTTTTAGAAACTTAAAATAAGTCATTACCAAAATGTCTTGAAAGGTTACACCTAACACTCACCGTTTTTAAAAGGATACAAGCATCTGATTTACTTGAAACAATTACTAAAGGTGCTTAGATACCTTATAATCTGACCGGGTCCACACTGTAGTGATTGTTTAAGGTTTACATCAGTAGCACTGATAGTCTTCATTTCTGATCTGATCATGTCCTCAAATCAAACATGTTCTAACCCTTTCTGTAGAAGAAAGGCAGTCAGATAGTATCATCTTTTTGTTAATTCAGTACATGATGTGACTATAACCATCTCTGACATATCACTCACTTTGCATGCTTTATTTTTCAGTACACAACTGGCAGGCTTGACCCATGAGAGGAGGGCAGTGAGTGGTGTTTATTTCAATTTCAGTAAGGCTTTTCACACTGCCTCCCAAAACATCCTTATAGACGAACTGATGAAGTACAGACTAGATAAATAGACAGACAGATGTGTGGAAAACTGGCTGAACTGCCAGGCTCAAATGGATAAGTGGCAGAAATCCAGCTGGAAGAC
This sequence comes from Steatornis caripensis, assembly GCA_013398225.1. NCBI lineage: Eukaryota > Metazoa > Chordata > Aves > Caprimulgiformes > Steatornithidae > Steatornis > Steatornis caripensis. The sequence continues at coordinate 45,874 of VZSC01009137.1, forward strand.
AGTCAGTTGACCCTCAGGTTCAGTACTGACACCAATGCTGAGGTGAGTCCACTGAGGGGCCATGGAGACCATCAAGAGACTGGTGTGTCCGAATACAAGGAGAGGCTGAGAGAGCTGGGGACTGTTCAGGCTGGAGAAGAGAAAGCTCAGGGGGATGTTGTAAATGCCTATAAACATTGGGGAGTGGGGGAACGGGGTGGGGGGATGTTATAAATGCCTATAAACATTGGGGAGTGGGGGAACGGGGTGCGGGGATGATGGTCTAAAGAAGATGGAACCAGACTCTTCTCAGTGGGGCCCAGTGACAGGATGAGAGGCAATGGGAAGAAATTGAAATACAGGAAATACTGTTTAAACGAAAGAAAAACCTGTTTTACTGAAGGGTGATTGAACACCAAAACAGGTTGCCCAGCAAGGCAGTGGAATCTCCATCCTTAATATTCAAAGCCCAAATGGACCCAGTCCTGGGCAGCCTGCCCTAGCTGACCCTGCTCCAAGCAGGGAGATTGGAGTAGACAATCTCTAGAGATCCCTTCCAACCTCAATCTTTAATGATTCTATCATTTAATTCATGTCACGAATTCCTCTAAACAGGCACCTTACTATCTTGTATATCAATAAAGCATAGCGTGGTAACCTACAGAGCGTTCCAATGACTGATTCAATGATACTCAGAACTCATCTAGAGGCTTTCTGTCATGTTTCCCTAGTGAGATACTTGGAAAAGGAAGGTCTTCTCCTTTCTCTGATATGCTTCTTTTCAAAGGCTAAAGAATTATCCCCACCTGCAAAATATTAACTGAATAAATAACACCCAATAATTTAAGACATCTGCTTTTTGTGAGCAAATTTGAAAAAACAAACTGAAGGCTTTCTAATAAAAATGCTGTCTATCAATATAAACTTGAAGCAGTCTGACAAGTTGCCCAGTTTTTTCATGGCTGGTGCCTTTTAAAACTACTCCCTGTTGTGCAGCTGTTTGCTGTTCCTGAAGTCTGTTTTGTCTTGCCAGCTTTACTCTCCTCGCTTACAGTTCAAAGACATGCCATGCAAAGCACAGCATTTTTATGACCTCAACAATTATCATTGTTTATTATTTTATCTTGCCATGAGCGTGCCAGATATTTCTCAGAGACTGTATCAGAGAAACACGTGGGCCTGCCTTTGTCGCTTTGATAGTCTTGATGCCTAGTATGGCACATTTCCTTTTTGCCGTGTTGGTTATTTTGTGGTATAGAAACAGCAGCTTCTCATGTTCATGAAATCACTTCCTTTATCATCTAGAAAACTCAGGACCAGCAGAGTCTTCTCCTATACGGAATTATCATGTGCACGCAGAGCTATAGATGGGAGCAATATAATGAACAGTCATTTTCCTCCTCCCCTGGGATGGAATGAGAGAAGGGGTTGAAAAGCCCATTCACCTCTCCCTCTCTAGGCCTTGGCTGGTGGCAAGTTCAGCCCACCTGAAATACTGTGTAACCTGGGCATCGGCTTGAACACAGACCTTGTTCAAGAAGGTTCTGCAGCCTTATACTGAGACTATGCTTTATTGCCACTGGTTTATTTCTGAGAAGCAGAGATCCCAATTAATTTGCAGAACAAAACTCTTCAAGATTTATTATCACATTTCTATTAGGGCTTTTCTGCCTTTGGCAGATGATATGTTGTCCTGCTTATATGCATGAAGAACAAAACTTTTTTCAACTTGTTATTTTGGCCTTGGTACAATCTTCTAGGCAGTTTTTCACTAACACTTTTTTCTTCTTCTCTAGAAAATACAAGCTATTGTCCTCTTTCCCCATCTTTAAGACTCTTTTGGGTCCACAGACCTATGTACTATTTCCCGTTTTTAATGCAATGTGACTCAGTATTCCACCAACTACCTTCTCCTGAAATATCCCTGATGCTTATAATCAACACTCTAAAGCAGTCTTCACTAGACTGCCTACAAAAGCAAAATAATTCGCTTTGTGCTTTGCTTACCATACTGACAAACACTGTCTCAATGCCCCCTTGTACTTTGATTGTAACACGTATCACTTGTTTTATACTGTTAGATTTTTACAAAGAAAATCACCGTCATGTTTTAACCCCAGCCAGCAATTAAACACCGCCCAGCCACTCACTCGCTCACTCCCTGCCCAGTGGGATGGGGGAGAGATTTTGAAGAGTAAAAGTGAGAAAACTTATGGGTTGAAATAAAGACGATTTAATTGGTAAAGTAAAAGCCATGGACACAACCAAAGTAACACAAACGATTCATTCACTGCTTTGCATGGGCAGGCAGGTGTTCAGCCACCTCCAGGAATGCAGGTCTCCATTACATGTAACAGTTACTTGGGAAGACAAACACCATCACTCCAAATGC
>VZSC01009137.1:48659-74248 GCA_013398225.1 Steatornis caripensis
GGAGCCGTATGGTGTGGGATATCCCTGCGGTCAGCTGGGGTCAGCTGTCCCGGCTGTGTCACCTCCCAGCTCCTTGTGCACCTCCCAGCCTGCTCGATGGTGGGGTGGGGTGAAGAGCAGAAAAGGCCTTGGATCTGTGTAAGCCCTTCTCAGCGATAGCTAAAATATCCCTGCGTTACCAACACAATTTCCAGCACTAATCCAAAACATAGCCCCATACCAGCTACTATGAAGGAAATTAACTGTACACCAGCCAAAACCAGCGCAATGACACAGTCAACTCCTGGTCTATGAATGAGGCTTATTGGCATTAAAGTAATGCTGTTATTACTCTATGAGATAACATGAGTAGTTAAGTAATAAAAGTTATTACAACTATTATTATTGTTACTATCAAGACATTTCTTTAAGCTATTTATCTTGCTACAGTGTAAAACCTGACAATATAATAAAGTCGCACAACGAGTAAAATTAAAATACAGCGTTTCAGTAATAAACAAATGGGATCTCATGTACCCCTATAAATCACTGCGAAATACTACCTTTTACCAGAAGGTGGTGCTTACGTGCTACTAAATAAAAACGACGACACAGCCCTCCAATTCCAGGCGTTTCTCACGTAGTAGAACAGAAAATAAAACTATCATTTATGGTTTCTGTGCTTGCTTTGAAAAGGTTGACTGAACTGTCAAGATATGGAACCAGTATCTTTCTTTCACAGGAGATGACTTTTCCAAGTTTTTTTAATCTAGGCTTTTATTTTATTTTACATGCAGACTGCCAGTGAAATAGGTTTTCAGTGCTGTCAAATATTAGTTCATGCACAAAACAGTGAGAAATAATTGAATTTTTTTTTTACAAGGAGAGAACATGTAAGATTTTGTAAGTATGGATCATTTAAGTTTGTATTACTAAACACTTGACAAGAAGCTGCAGTTTTGATAACTGAATTTTGCTATCTTTAAGAAAACGTTTTTTAAAGCCAAAAAGTGAAGATAAAAATACATTCTCAAAAATCAGCTCAAAAGGAGTTCTTTGAAATTATAGTGTGAGGTGTCTGGGTTTAACAAGAATCTATAAAACAATCAATTTCTTTTAAAAACCAACAGTTTAATTTATGCAGTATCTTTCATCTCACAGGAACATAGAAATTCTTTTTAGAGGATTGGGTATCTAGTATTTGGAATTTCAGAAGTTCTATTTATGAAGCTGATTTGGAAAGGTAAGGATTGTGTCTTCTCCTTCTGTTATCAGTCGCTTGTAAGTTCCTGAAAACTACACATCTTGGTCTGAAACCCGTCTTGGTCTGAAACGTCGCTTAGTCTGCCTTAAACAAATGGTCTCACTCACTGATTGCAAACACAGGACTGAAGGTAAAAGAAACCAGAAGTTGCTCTTCTCTTAGGTCTGTGTCTTCACGGATTTTCTGCTAGCCCACAGCACAGCATCTCCAGACACACCCAAACTATTCTGGTATCCAAAACTGAGGGATGCATAGCAGTGCAATGGTCACCACAGTTATTCCTGGCCATATGTCCTGTTTCTTGCTCTGTAAGCATGTAGCCTTCACTGCAGACCTCTATGCCTTGCTCAACTTCTCTGTTGGGTACGGGTATTTTGTTGAGTTTATAGATTGGATGGTAACTCCGTGATGAATCAGGCAGATACCTCTCCAGTCTTTGTAGGGTAGTGTCTGTCTGTATCTTTTGCTCTAGGGTGTGACCATTATTCTGCGAACCTGAATTAATCTAAAGCTTTAAAACAAACAAACAAACAAAGAAAACAAAATCAGAATTACAACTAAAGGGGCACAGGCAATCCAGTTTGTCTGAATATTTTCAGTATTCAAATTCGGATGTTCTTTACACTAACGATCTGCTTTCTTGACACAGCCTATTATCTCCACACCACTATGTATTGTCACATTACTGGGCTGAAAATTAAGCCAAAATTCAGGGCCCTGATGGGTTGTTTCCACTAGTATCAGGAATGGGGAATATTAATCAGGTAGTCTCTGTACCTATTTACAGAAAATGCAGTCGAGGTTCTGTTTTCTTGAAAATCCTAAAACCAACAATAGGTAGATTCTTCAGCTAGAAACTGCTCAATCTGTTACCTCGGCAAGTTTTGTGTTCAGGAACCTCTATCCCTCTTCTCAGGTTCACATTTGCAATTATTTTGCCTCAAATTTAAGTATATTCTGTGCCTATTCTGAAAGCTTTGCCTTAACAAGATACTTTGACCTGCTGCTGAAGGTGACTGATAGCCAGAGATAGTAAAACCTGTCCTAGGCCTAGGGAAAAGGAGGACATCACCTTCATTTCCTCAACAAGCACATCCAATGAGTCGTGGACACTGCAATTTCACCTAGGCTGCCAGCAGCTGGACTACATTTGATCCTTTACAGGAAAAAATAATAAAAGAAAAATACCCTCAAACAAGTCAAATGTGCTATCTCAATACATGATAGGGCAGCAGAAAACTACAGACAGACAGTACTGTTTGGCTTCTTAGCCCCACTGCTTGGTTACAAACTGAGCAGTCATGGATCCCATTGAGAGGAACTGGACATTATGTGGCAGTGGGCTCAGATCTCTAAGATGCAAACAGAGTGAGTGTCTGCAAAGTAAATAGCGTTTCCAGCCCTGTATTATTTGTTGTAAATGCATGAACAACAAAAGAGATTATTTTCAAACCTGGCTTGGTAGAAGGCCAAAGGACAGAAAGAATATGCTGCATGAGGAAAAACTAAATCTACGAGAGTTGTCCTCACTTTAGTTTGTTTCCTGGAACTAACTCTACCTCTTTTGGTAGAACTTAAATGACTTGAAGTCTGAATTACACCCACCTAGACTTTGCCCCTTCCTTGTTAGGAGGTTCTTTTCCTTCTCTTCCACCTTTTCTTTACGGACCACAGAAACATAGTATCTTGCACAATTGCAACTGTGCAGTCTTTGCAGTCTTTTCCATCCCTCAAACGAACAATATGAGGCTCCCTACAGAAGCAGCCTACAGGAGCAGCTGCTCCAGATTTTTTGGCCTGATTTCTTGAGGAAACAAATCTTACGAGAGATCACACTCTCTTTATACAAGCCCTTGTGAGCCAAGGATTCTCCTCTGTTTAGGCTCTGCGGTATCTCATACAAAACAAATTTCAATTGAATCTTTTCCCACAGCACAGATATTCATAGTATTTTTCTCTCATTTTCTGATGTCTGTTAAGAGCTGAGCTGAAAGCATAACCTCAGCATGATTCAGTTAAACAGTTACTCAACACGTGCACACAGTAAACCAGGCTTCCCTAGGTCCAGTGCTCACTGAAATGCTTCTTGTTCCACGGAACCACTCCTGTATCTCTGGCAGCGATGTGGCACTGCCTCTCCACCCATCCTCCCACTTGGTGCCTGAAAGTCCTTCAATGACAGACTGTAGGTATTTCTTTTCTGGAGCTTCCAAGGAAGTGTGGTCTGCATGGTCGCTGCCCTTTCCTCACAGCTGCTTGGTCTACCAACCTAATAGGATTGTAGCATTTGTCTCTTTTTAAAAACTTGGACTGGCAGAAATGCACTTTTTATTCAAGTCTTCTAAGGGTAGCTTCTGCTCAGCCACACCACAGCCAGCAGATCTGAAAATCCTGGCCAAGAGGCTGGCATAAGGCATAGTGGGATGGTTATTGCAGAATTGTTCAATACAACAAGAGCACAGGCAAGTCTCTACTGGGTGTGAAGTTACTCAGCCCACACAGAGCTGAAGACTCGCTGCATCATATGGGGAGGCATATTGGGGTCCTTTCTAAGGAAAGATCTGAACCACAGATCTTGATTTTTGGAAGCGTTCACACAGACTGTTGACTAAGCCAGAATCATAACCTCCCCCTTAAATAAAATACAGTATTTCACTAAAGGGCTTTTCCATTGTAATATACCCTCAGTATACAAAATACATTAAAACATTAATATACATACTGCTTTCTTTAACTGTAAATCTTTTGCAGGATTCTTTCATCAGTAGTTCTGAGACTCTTGATAGTTCTATACATCCATGCAGCAGCATGAAGGTTACAGGACTACCCCGTGTTGGACAGTTCTGGATCCCAGTTTGCTATTTCATATGTTTACATGATGTTTTATATATTTCTGACTGGCTTCCAACTTCTAGTAACACTACATTTGCCTAGTACTCTTAGGGTTCTTTTTCATCTTCAAACACTCTGCATACATTAAGTAACATAATCCTCATAATCCTCTTAATTAATCACTCCAGTACTTCTTGTTATTTCCACACACCCCTGAAATGTTAACGACCAAGGGGCAAAGTTCGTGCTACAGCATTAGGTCCATGTCTTAAAGAAATCAGCCCAAACCGCACCAACATGCATGGAAAACACTTGATTCCAGTGCAGAAACTTCTGAGGTTTTACTTGAAAACAGTGGAAATTTACATCACATTGAACAGAAATTTGATAAGACTAATATACTGAGTTTTTGAGAAAAGATTGTCATTGCAAAGGAGTTACAGGAATTATTTTTAAAATTTCTAAGAAAAAGCCCGTATGAAACACTGGTGACATATGCATACATGTATTCAAGGATTTCTTTTACAAGATCACTTTTCTATGTGCATCATCTTTTACGCAATACTTCAGTACTGAAAAGCACTGCATACTGAAGAAATAAGTTCATTCTCTGACCTAATACATAAGATGATTTCTTCAGAAGTAAAAAAGATGAACATGGAGTTAAAAGAGAGAAAGGACTGGTTGATCCGGATAGGCAAAGTTACAGGGTTTTCTGAAATTATAACTTGAGCTCAGACAAAATGGATTACCCTTTAAAAACAAACAGAAGGTTTGATGTGGGAGACTTCTTTGAGGAGAAAGGGATTTTCAGAGAAGTCACATGCTTGGGGAGAAAATAAAGCAAAGCTAATTCTAAGAAGAGTTTGAAAGCTGAGAAAAGAAAACCTGCCCATTCTAACAATGTTAAGTGACGTCAGTGGGAATGTTAATTTTCTTTTGGTTCTAAAATTTGGATCAGACTGAAAAATGAAGTGCTTGAATTTTAAGGATTGAATCAATCTTTAGTATATTTCCTGCAATTATGCTCTCCCTGTAATTCTTACTTGAACTTTATCCTGAGTAATCTTCACATGCGCGCATTGAATTCTAAGTCATTCAGAGTTTTTTTCCACCTTGTTTTAAATGGACAAAGGGCCTGCTCCAATAGAGCAACTGCTGTACTCTTAGTCAGTAGTTCTCAAACTATTGTTTACAGTCATCCATAGAGACCTGGCTTGTCACATGGTGCTGGCTGTAACCTCGTAAACAGAAATAAAAGAAACTAAAAAGATGTATTAAATGCTTTCCCATGACATGGTCTCAGCAAATAAAGCTGAAGTGACCATGCAGTGCTCTAAGAGAATTGAGAGTGTTCTTTGACAAATCTTGGATGCTGGATGTGATTTTGTGCACTTCTAAACATTCAGAAGCCTTCCACTGCTTCCCTGGAGTATCAGAACTACTTACCACAGAGAAATCTGTTATGAGAATAACAGTAGCAAGTGGTGAAACCAAAGAGAGGAAGGCAAAATAAAAAGAATAAACTTCAGGAAGGTAGATTCCAGTAAACTCAGGGAAACATCAGTTAAGAATTTATGGCAGGCAATTTCATGGGTAAAAGGAGTTTAAAAGACCTGGCAATTCCTCAAAGAAATGGTATTGAGCACAAGTATAAACTGTCCCAATGCAGAGGAAGGATGGAAAACGTAGAAAGAGACCAATCTGGCTAAGTCATGAGCTTGTTATTAGCTCCAAACACAGGAAGAGAGCACAGAGAAAGTGGAAATTAGGTTAGACTGCTTGGGACAAGTATTTTTCAGAAGACACAAAATTCAGGGCAAGATACAAACAGCTACAATTAGCAAGGAAGACCAAGAGTAACAAGAAATAAATATATAAGTAATAAGTACATTAGTAGCAATAAGAAGAGCATGGATAATAGAGCTTTGCTCCATAGGAGACATGAAAAATTATAGGCCTTCAGAATTCACTACATAGTCCATTTGTGAAAAGGAAGCTACCACACTTCATTGAGTGACAAAACATATCACTTTAGCTTAAGATAAGGAAAGAACAACTTAGGCAATTTTAAAATAAGTTATAAATGAAAGCAGCTTAAAATAATTTTCATATCAATTTGATACACTATGAAAATTTACTTAACAAAATGCCTGATACAACTTCAAGTCATAAGCAACCCTCTGAGTACTTTTGAGAGAAAACTGAGGGACTCTACAGAGAGAAAATGCAATACACAACTTTAACAGGGGAGGAGAGACATGGAAAGAAGAATTAAATGTTCAATTACCGGGGAAATCCCACTAACCAATAAACAACTTGCAAACATTGTCAAGGATAATGTTTCAGGTAGTCCTGCAAGGAGCAGGGCGTCGGACTCGATGATCCCTATAGGTCCCTTCCAACTCGAGATATTCCACCATTCTATGATTCTATGAAATCATGTCAAGTCCTTTACTATAAAGTAACAGGACTTGCACAGAGCATGCAGCAGATAATGCTGCATTTCAAGACATTAGTAAGGCTTTTGGCAACTGTCCCATATGGCATCCTCATGAACAGCTTAGGGAAGACTTTTCTTCTCCTAACATAGAATGGGTGTACAATTTTTTTTGGAAAGTCATACTGAGAGCGTACTCATGTATACTTATCTGTCAAAATGGAAGGAAGTATTGAGTGGTGCCATGGTTTGAATGAAGCTCAGCAGGCATGTATAAAAGTATCATATGAAAGCAGGAGTAATCAAATAACTGTACAACAACTGTACATGCAACAGCTGACTAAGGAGGACCTACAGTAAATCACAAGCTGAACATGACCTTCTTCTTTGCAGAAGAGGTGAAGCTCCAATTAGGTTATATAAACAGAATATATATCACAAACCAAATTAAGTAATCTGTCTATTCTGATCAGCACTGATAAAACCACAGAGTATGCAGGACAGGGTGTCCCGTTTGGGGCACTGCCCTTCAAGAAAGACTTAGATTCACTGAGCCAACTCTTAACAGAGAGCAACAGGATTTACAGACACCTAGAAAACATAACCTAAACAAAACATAACCAAAATAAGATAAATGAGGAATGTGATAATAGTCAAGAATATAAACGTTCCTGTAAAGAGAAAGAAAATGTTTTTCTCTATACATGCGTGCAACTGCAATCAGATGATGGACCCATTCTTCTATGTACCTTTACACTATAATTCCCAAATCTTAGACACATTCCTATGGCTACCATCAGGCATTAAAAAAGTGTTGAATAAGACAAATTGAAGTTGCATTTATGCTTTCATTACTATAATGAATGCGTCGTACTATATACCACTCATACCTTCATACACAGCTCCAACTCAGAACTGTCACGTTCCTCAGCTGAAGCAAAATGTAGTACATATACAAATATTGTTCCCAAATTCTTCATATTTATTTAATGCTTCTTTACTTTCCTTTTAAGGCAATGCATCATCCAAAACTTAGTAATGCTCTTCTTTCTAACTTCCTTTCATGTTCCCCTTCCCTGCACATTAGCAACCCAAAATGCCAGCTAGATACCTTTAATAATCTCTCTTGCATATACTTCGAAAGCTCTCTTGAAACATCTCTTAAAAAAAAAAGGAGTGCTGTCTTCCTGATCACTCTGCAAGACTTATTTTCACAATAAAGCCTGTGCAACTAGAATAGAAATGAAAATGGGGAAAATTCACTCCAGACCAACTATGAAAATTCTCATACTTAAATTTCACCTTGGAATGCAACTGTTTGTGATAATGGAAAATCCGTAGCTATCTCAGTTTATAGATTTTGAAATCAGGTTTATGCACTGGCCACAGACAATAAACACTCAGGTGTAATGCAAATATAAAGCACTTTACAGTACCAGATGTGCTGCTTTTACAACACTCTTTTCTTTAGCTCTTCTCAAGGTGTTTTAGGAGGCATTAAATCTACTCCAACAAAACTCCTAGTCAAATAGTTCACCTGTGCAAAACAAAACACATCTTAAGGTTGAAGGTTAACCGCTGCTTTTGTACCTCAGTGTGCAAATCCCATTGAAGCTCCTGTTAGGAATAATTCTTAGTGTTGCTTTAGTGTTTTGTTTTTTTTTTTTTTCGCAAGGGAATGAGAGAGAACCCCAGATCTGAGAGATATCACTCTTGCAACCATGAGAGCTAAATTACTTTAGTTTTCAAAACAACTAGACTGACAAAGACAGAGTCATGGATACATTACGTAGAGGATGTGCAAGAATTCTTAGAAAGAAACTGAGATTCATTACTACTTCAAAATACTATGGTCAGAAATAGTTCATATTTCATTAAGTCAGCAAGAGAATTAATACAGAATAACTCATATTGTGTTTTGCACACTGAGGCTGAATTCTTTCCTCCTTAAAATGCCAATTCTAAAATCTGAAATGTATTTGGAAAGTGCTTAGAAGAATTATTTTTTTTGAAACTGTTACTCATTTATTTCCTGATAGGAAAGAAAGATTATCAGATCTCTGCTACTGTATTTGAAGGGTTAGTTAACAGATATTCAACCAGGTGCTACAGAAGAGTTTGAGATTTCAAATATTATATAAACTGCTACTTCTGCTGCTGTCACCAGCAGATAGTAAAAATTCAGCCTCTCACAATATGTAACTGCAAGAGCACATATAAGGGCAGGTACATGAATGCAATCATGCAGGTACAAGAGAACAACAGAGACCTGTTTATTGCATGAGTGGATATTGTTGCGTTCTTGAGGACAAGGGGCTTTACGTACTTACAGACAATACCTAAACAACAAGCTAATGGGTTAGATGCAGTAATATTTAGGAAATAGCTATTAAAACTTGATTAATGTTGCAAACATCAAGCACTGAAGAATTAGGAAATCCACTCTGCAACCTTAGCTTTTACAAGTTCACAGCATTTTCACACTGGATATCTTTGCAGATGTCTTCCTCCAACAAATGGCACATTCCTCACCCAAGAAGTCTTTGAATTTTTGTAACGTGATCTGAGGAAAAGATAGCTTCTTCTAGCACCATTTTGGCAACAGCTAAGCTGACACTCCTACTGGAAATTCCAGCCCAAGACACTTAAAGCTGGGAAAAATTCTGAGCATTGAAAAAGAAGACTTTATGAAGTTTTAACAGAAATGTGAGGTAAATTTATTAATAACAATTATCGAACATACACAGAGCTGCAGGCACGGACAGACATACACAACTTCTCCAGATTGGCAAAAATCATAGAGAAACTTTGTGCCATTCTGGCAGTTACAATACTACTAAAATAGGCAGAGGAATAATTTATAATTTTAAAAATATTCATGAAGTATCCCTAACGTAAACTTGTTCTGTAGGTGACATCCAGGAAACTTGGTTTTTGTGGCGACACTTAAATTCTGATTGGATATGACATAATCTATTTTTTTCAATTCACACCAGAGGCACTTTTACCATGCAGTGATCTGCATAATGCAGCGTTCACATTTTCTGTGAGGGATTGGACTGTCTTCTCCATTTCAATGTGCTTCTTTTCCCAGAGTGCTGCTCTTTCTTTCATGATGAATCTCTTGCAAGTGTGCTAGCAATGCTACATCTTGCAACTAACCGAAGGCTTATGCTCTCTCTCTTCTTTTGGGGGTCTCTATTTTGCATCTGGTGCAAAAAGGATGACAGTTACCCTACGCTCAAAAGATTTTTTTTTAGGGACACATTTACTGATTGCCTAAGAAAAGAGTAAAGTCACACACCCACTACCAAGCAGGTCCTGATAAAATAAGATCTTTTTCTCCTGCAGAGATGAGAACAAGCTGTAGCCATTTCTAATTGATAGTAATCGAAGAGAATAGCAGCACTCATTTGAAGTTTAGTCCAGGAGGATCACAGTAATAGCACTAGTTCAGTGTGCTAGCCATGTTTCTGCCCTCAGAGTGACCCTGTAGGGCTTCTATTCCCTGTCTCAGCATCAATGCAGGCAGTCCCCCGAGGATGGACACTCTCTAATCCACCTTCAGGAGGCTAGAAGGATTAAATAATAGATGTAAGGTTTATTTACAGGTAACTGAGATGCTGCAGTGTTACATTTCTGTGCCACAGGGTTCAAAAGGTCTTACAAAACACCGGATGACAAGGCTGGCAATGAAAGAAGGCAATTTAAGTAATGTATCTAAAAGGAAAGGGAATAGGATTTTTGAGGTCAAATCACAGTTCCTGTGAAATCAATTGATTCAGTGAGACCAGCTGTTCACTCTGGTAAGGTACCTTCAGTTGTTTGTAAACATAGATGTAGTGTGCATTTACAGATTGAATAAGTACAGTTGAAGTTAATATTGCATTACTTTGAATTTTCCCCCTGTTTCAGTGAATAAATACACATACTATTCCTTTAGAACACAGGTCTTACTTTACCCACTAAGCACATTTTTGAGGAACAGGAATACTTCATTTTATCAGTAGAATTCTTATACGCAAATCTTTCTCTTCAGCTGTACTCGTAACACCACTACAGGCTTAGCAGGTATCTGAGCTGAAAAGAACAGTGTGGTGTTTGAGACCACATTTGCCTACTCTTTCCATCCTCCTGGCTTTCATTTATGACCACTACTGGAGACAAGATTTTCATGGACACTTTTGGTGTGGCACAGAATGGCCATTCTCATATTCTGATATGGCAATCCTTCCCACTTAGGAAAAAAGAATAGTTAATCTGACGAGATGCAGTTTAGCAGACAGAAACTGCGCTGCAATATGTTAATCTTTGACTCAACTCATTTGATATTGCCATAGCTGTGTTGACTTACACTACTCTCAAATCCTGGTCTGTAAAAATGCAGACTATACGTCTGGGAGATTTAAATAAATTAATGAAGTTATCATAAAAACAGAAGTCCAGCTAGTGGTTTCTTCTGCTGTAATTCCACATGTCAAACTGAACTTGCTGTGGGAACATGAATCTATCTCTGTTTACACAACTTAGAAGTAAGAAAGTCTGTACTACACAGACCAGTGTTAATTTATTGCATCTGCTCCTTGCAGTGTCATTTTAACAATGTATTTTGCTGCAAAACAGAGCATAAGGTAGAAAGATAGCTACAATTAAAGAAGGGAGAATTACAAATTAATCGTAAGTAAAAAGATCTGAAAAGTTCCCAAACACATGGCTTACATACCCACATTTTTCTGAGGAGACTTCTGAGATATTTGCGCCATTCATCTACGTAGTCTTTGGAATACAGTTAAGATGCATCTGTAGACATACAAAGTTATCCGCAACGAGATACTAAACACTGTCCAAACCAGAGCTGTTTAATAAAAGTAAATTAAAAAGCATAACATTAGAAACAGAAGACCATTGGAAGCTTTAGAAAGGTAAGTATAGTGAAAGGAATATAGTCACAGTGCCTGAATTACTGGGTTTAGGAAAACATTTTCCAGTGCAAAAGGATCATAGCGTTCCATCTCCTGACTAGCACGACTAAAACTTCCAGCCCACAAACAATAAAAGGAAATATCTGAAGGGTCCTACAGTAGCACAGATCCTTAGTCTTTGCCTTACATCACTAGCGTGAGACTTTTATCATTTGTTTGAATGATTTATTTGAATTGCTCTTATCGCAAGCATTTGCTGCCCTCAAGAGTAGACAGCTCAGTTCCGGTGGTGCTGCGTACTTTCTTAAAAGATGTTTCGTATGTACAGAATCACATGTTTCTGTGGTTGCTATGGTAATGTATGGTACTTGTCTTTTACAAAATTGCAGAGTGAAAAAGAGGGATATAAAACATGAAGGCTAAACAGAAGAGTTTTAACTTAATTTCTGAGGGGGATTTTGGCTAATTTGGTAACTGATAGTGGACTGTACTTTCCCTCTGTTTAATATTAAGATGAAACTGAAGTAATATAATCAAAATAACCCCTTTAGCTAGACAATAGAAGTTCTGCCTATTTGATTTGTGCGTTATGCGTACTTGAATGTGTGTATTTGTTTTAAATGTGTCAATATCTGATCAGTAAACAAGTATCTCCCTATTTCTGCTTTTTCCTGTACAATATACTCATGACATCGCTTTCCAATGCATATCTTTGTTAGTGTTTTTACTGAACAATGGCAATGTGGCTATTTGTGTCCAAAGCTAGAACAGAAAGAAATCCCTGCATTAGAAAACTAGTATTTTGAAGCTTAAATGCCCCACTCAGTGTCATGTAAAGACAGGAGCAGAGTGCCTCTCATCAAATGTTACTAAACTTTCAGAGGAGAACCAGCTGGGATACTGTATTTTGCAAGAAATCCAAATATCAGAGGTGGCAAGGAAACAAAAGATAGGGACAGTGACAAAACAGAGTATAAATACAAAATAACAAAACAAGATCTATTGGAAAAGCAAAGCTAATCCACTGTGGAAATGATTCAGCATCTCACCCACATACACTGTCACGTACCTTCTATACACACACAGAAACACTTGTAAACATAGTCCTATAAACACGAAGTTCAAAGGCAGTATACGCCTAAATAGGAATGAGAAAAAGTGGCAACCCAGCCAAATCAGGTAACATGTAGGAAATAAGCTATGAGTATGCAAAGAGATATGGCTAAAAAACCAATGCTTTTTGAAGTGTTTATATGCAAGCAAGCTGACATTAAGCAAAAAAGCACTATCTACATTCTGCACAGTTCTATTGCAACCATACTGGATTTGCCACATTTGTCTGAGCAGCACATTAAATCCTTTTTCATCTGTTGGAAACAGCTTTTTCCAAATGTTAAGCTCCTAGAAATGTTTTCAGTGATCTAGAATGACATTACCTTCCACTTCACGCTTTCACATTTCTATTACTCCATCTCAAGGCCATTCAAATATTTCTGTATGACCTTAATTAACATCTGATGCCTCCTGATCTTATGGCAGAGTATACAGGCATTACAGATGTTCCTGTCCTGAGTTTATGGTCTGGAATTATTACGTAAAAGAGAAAAGGAATCATATGAGAAACTAGATGAGAACTCAGACCACTGAATCTATGTGAGTTACGTATAGTGTCATACAGCATGTTGCTAACTAAGCCAAGACATGACCCCAGATAACCAGGGTCTCAGGACAATGCCTAAACTGTAAAACAGTGCTTTGTGGGTATGAACAATGCTAAGCCAACCAGGCCCTAACACCATCACCGACATGACTAACTTGGTATTTTTTTCTTCCTCTTAATGATATCAATGGTAACAATTTTATTTGCAGTAAACATTTGTCACATACAAGCATTATCTTGCATTGTTTACATACCACAAAACTTCTTCTGCTCATTCCAATCACAACGGGAATATTGATGACTTAGTAGTAGTTCTAGAAATTATTTAGCACATACTATTAAAATCCTGTCTGACAATAAGAAATATTACTTTTCTTGTGTGTTTTTCTCTGGCATTTATTAATATAATACCTAAATTGTTAATTTCTGTTAATTTGACTTTCACAACACTCATGTGAAATGAAGAGGGGATGTATTACTTTACAGATACAATAAACTTACTAATTCCAGGCAATTACTCTGCAGCTTGCTTTTTTTCTTAGGCTTTCCCTGAAAGCAAATGAGAAACAACAAACAAGCAATAAAAGTTGCATCATGTGGTTTCCATTTTTTTTTCTTTCTTCCTGTTTTTTTTTGTGTTAGTTTGTTCTTGCTTGTTCTTTTATGTTTTTTAAGCCAAGAGAGCAAGAATTTTAGACTTAAGGCACAGCAACTGTACTAAAGGAGTAACTCACATCATTACCGGTTGCTGTCCTGGTCTGCTCCCTTCTCTGCTGTGGTCTACATCCTTCTTCCACTTAGTTCGTGTTGGAATTAGCACTTGTTGGACACCTCGAATGGTCACTTTAGTCTCCTAATGTTGCTTAAGACAAGCTGAGTAGAAAAAGCTGGGTAGGTTTCTGCTCAATATAGTGCATTAAGTCAGCTAAGGTTAGCATTAGCAGTGTCAAGGCAAGAAATATAGCTAATGCAAGAAGGGGATGGAGGAGGAAGGGAGCGGGGATTAAGAGATGTGGCACAGATTATCTCCATCTTGTTTTGCTCAATCTCCTAATGAACTGCAGCCTAAACCTTGTTTGTATCTGTCCACCTCAGCATTTTCCAGCCTTATTTCTTACCAGTTCCCTGTCCATAAAGTTGTGTCGTGTCTGTGTCTCACTCCCCGCCCCCAATTCGGTACTCCATTCCCCTTGCCCATCTGGCCCTCGTAAGTCAATACTCAGCTCCCCGAACCGATCCTGGTTCAATCCTTGCCTCCACTGCACTCGTCAGATGTCTGCTGCCCCTGTCTGCATGACAGCGTGGAGGAGAGACCTCACTGCTCCTAGCACTTGCTTGCCTGGAATAGAGGTGGCCCACAAGCTGCTGGGAGGAAGTATGCTAAGAAAGATTTTGTGCCTTGGTTACTGCACAGCATGCACTGCTGTGTTTTCAGTGACATGTACAGGCTAGCCAGGATCAAGAACTGAGAGAGTCTGTCTCCATCAATCTCCAGATTAAGGTGCTGAACTCTTAAGAAGTCTTGGAGCATATTCCAGGTGAGATAATTCAAAGCGTAACTTGGCTGTGTGTGGGTGGAGCACCATGGGAATAGCTATAAGCACACTCTGCCAAACTGCAAATATCATAGCAAAGAGATGGCAGGGCTTTTCAAATAAAAGGTTGATAGATATCTTTTTTGATTTGAAAGACAAAAGTTTTCTGCCATCTGAATGGAAGCATTACATACAAAAACATTTCTCCAAATATTCAGTTTATGATGGACATTCAGTCTGAAGTGTGACTAAAAGCTTGAAAAAGTTATAAGCAACCAAAGGTAGATGCTTAATAAAAATGTCAGTCAGATTTCATAAAAGAAAGTGCTACTGGCCCCACCTATAATTATTGTTGTGTACATTACAGCTGTAGGGTTTTGTGTTTTCCTACAAGTTTATACAAGTTGCAGCCTATTTCTTGTATGTTCGAGGAAGTGGGCCTTGTGGAATTATCTGATAGAAGAAAATATTTCCACAAGAATTAGTTTAAGCAGTACATTCACACACAGAAAAAACCCCCAAAATCCCCCAACTAGTCAAATTCACAGTAGAAGTCAAGATTATCAGCGTTTGTACTGGAACGATATGATATAAATCTATGCAGACAAACAGGGAGGGTTCATAATTACGAAATTATGAAGGGCCTGAAATGCAAGGACAAGAACTGTAGATGATAGGCAGAAGTTAGCTAATGAAGTTATTCTAAAAGGTAAATAATGTGGTCAGACAGTGAACTAGAAAGATTTCAATGATTGCTTTGAATACTATGAAGGGTTATAGTGAATGTACTCAAAAAGCTTGTTTTACTACTAAAGAAATCTAGTTTAAAGCAATTTATATAGCATACTAAGGCAGCAAGAAATTCACATTCACAGATCTTCTTCCAATTTTGAACAGCTCATCTTCAATATGATCCGGAAAACCAGCCTAAATATGTGAAATGTCAGCTCTCTTTTGGGCTTATTGCTGATAAAGTTTCTTCATCCTTACAGATCAAGTTTATGGAAACTATACACCAATGACAGTATTTTTTGTATAGGCATAAATGAAGGGAGGATTCCACTGACAGATCTTTAAAGCTTTGGATGACACAAGAGGTAAGGCCAATACTGACTGATTTTGAAAATCTTTGCCAAATTGTTTTCACTCCTGGGATTTTTTTTTCCTTTACCAGTCTGGCAGAGCCCTACACCAGCAAGGCATAAAGTCAACCTGTGGAACTGAGTGCATAACTAAGGTGTCTGAGGTTTCAGAGATTTCAGAGGTCTCTGCTGAGTCTACCCAGCAATGATAGACAAGGTGGATAACGCCTAGTTCTGACTGGCTCAAATTCCCGCATCGCCTGCCGTTGGACCGTTGCCATGGTTACAGCCTGCCTTTCTGGAAGGTTCTGCACATGCCAGTAAGGACTCAGCAGAGGACAGCCTAGTTAGAGTGGACAATTTGAGTGATCGTGGCAGGACAGGGGTTTGTAGTTCTTTGCTAACAGGTTTCATTTAAGGAGCGTGGACCCTCTGAGACATGGAGGGTGCATTCATGGTTTTGGGTTACCTTAGCAAACTACTGCCCATTGCCTGACCTATGGTGACTGACTGCTATGTTTCAAGCTGGTTTATAACTAGTTTAGTCATATTTACCGCAATTTAAAAAACAAAATAACTGCATTCAGGTATTCAGCGTGTTATGGATGAGGTGGCCTGAGATCCACCTGAATACTTACCTACATGAACATTGTTTTTCCACACTTGAGTCATATTCAATAATGCTGTTAGACTTTTTAGATATAATTTAGTATTCAATATATATTATGAACAGCCTTATTTTCAGCTGTAGCAAATACAACATAAAAACAGTGTCTGAACTGTATTCATGCTTTTCGATTGCTATATTACTGTATAACATATGAAAATCTTTCAATGCAAGCTACAAAATAGTGGGTAATAAATTGCAATTCCTGCTGTAGGAAGGTGAACAGAAAGTTCTAAGACCAAGATTCAAAGCCAGACTCTGTGCTTCCTGTCTTTTAGATCTTCTAACATGTAAATCGACCATTACAAAGAGGATTAGCTACTAGAAGTGTACGACTGAAGCCCAACATTCAGCCCTGCTTTTTATTAGCCGCCAGAACAGACCAGGTGTCCAGAATCCTAATGCTCAACTCTGCAGTTGGGCTTTATATGATCTGCATACTAAGCACAAGTCGCTATTGTTTTCTGGTTTTAATTTATTGGTGGCCTTAACAACTGGCTATTTTACTGCTAATTGTAGTTTAAATTGCTAGTACAAAATCAAACAGCAATTGGGACTCTAAGCACGTACTTTCATGAAGTACGGTTATTTTAAAAAACTCTGTTTTATGAGAGAATTATATTTATGCTCAGAACCTTCAGGCTTTCTCACAGAAAATTACCTTGTGGTATTTTAGTTATGTTAATGGCCTAAGGTCATCATTATTTTCTTAGGAAAGCTGTATAATATGTACTAGAAATGGGATGGTGGTGTAAGAAAGTGTTTTCAAAGTTGCAATAATTGAATTACAGGCATATCTGTGTCATTGCAAAATGAAGCCTCAGGCACTGGAGAATCTCCCCTCCTAGCACTTCTTGCAAACACAGGCCCAAATATTTCAACAAATTCCATTTTGGAAAATCTGTCTTATTTGCCATTAGTCACCACTTGACTTAATTTTGTAGCTGAAAGAATATCTTGTCCGGGTGGCTGTGGGGCAGAGCTGAAGGCTGGCAGTGAACATGGGGTCCACCATGGATGACCGCAGATCTGGATTTTATTCTGGTACAGTCTAGTCCATATCTTCTAAGAAGTAATTTCCACTTGGAGGAAGTGAATTTAAACTGCATGGCTTGCCAAATATTTTGGGATCTGTCTTGCGGAAGTACACTGTGAAATAATGATAGCTAGTTTCTCTCCCTGGAGCTCAGAGTGTTCTACAGATCTAGGAAGAGATGTGTTTTATTCGCCCATTTTTGTACATGAAAAAACCCTCAGGTTTAAAGTTTGTTAATAACTTATCCTGGGTCACATTAAGCACCCCTTGCAAAGCTGGAGGCAGACACTCAACCTCTCATTTCTATCCTATGCTCCAGTAACAAGACCACCATTTCTCAGTAAAAGTTGAGGGTCATCTTGACCTACACAAAATACAGAGGTTGGCACATAACTCAGAAACAAGATCCACTCTACAGAATGCAAGACTGCATGCCTGCTCTTTCAGGTCTTGGCTTCAGTTTTCCACTTCAAAATACTGTCCAGGCAGAGTTGACAGAGTTTTTGTATTTCTTTATGTTTACCAGGTATGCAGTTGTGCATAGTAACCCATAGAAAGTATAATTTCTAATGTTACGGGACTGCAAGGTCAGAAAGATGTAGTGAGAACTATGGCAGCCTTACACATAACTCTTGGTCATGTGCGAGTATGTATTTGGTTTGCTCTGTACTCAACCTTGCCAAGCAAGCTTGAGTCCTTCTGCTGTCAGATTGTTTAACAGTTGTGTTTCCACCCTGTGAAATATGGTCCTCATGTAGCCAGCCAGGGAATAACCTGTGATGCTTCTAACAGCAATGCAACAGTTTATGTATTCCAGGTGCTTGGAATAAAAGAATGAAGAAAATTAAAATATAAGCATAAAATTTAATGCTGAGAAAAAAATACTAAAACCAAACTGTATCTCAAACTCACATCATAAAGGCAAAATCCTAGTTGCAAGTGCCACTTGTAAAATTATAAATTCATTACAAAATACTTCAGAAGGATATTTTAATTAAATTCTTAAAAACATTAAACCTAGGTTGAAATCTGTAAACATATGATGGGTTTTAATACGTGATAAGCAGTAGATTTAAAATTCTCTGGGGAATATGTAAGCACAAGTATACTCTGCTTTTTAACTCACGGAACTGAAATCCTCCTCAAATGCATTGGAATCTCTGTAACTTACTTGAATGAATGCACCTACTGCTGAAATGCAGACCTCCCCCACCAGTCTCCCACCCCTGAAGAGTAACACAGTAGTTGTTTCAGGCTGTGCAGCAACTCAACAAAGAGTGGGAAAAAATTGTAGGGTTACTTCAACAGATCGTAACCAGGCTGGATTTTCTTCTCTTTTTTTCCTTTTAACCTTGGCAATGACACAAAGGTAAATAACCATGCTTTTAAGAATACTGCTGTAAATATTTTCACTCTTCAGAAGAGGGCAAAGGCTTGATTTCATTCTTCATTCAAGTGGTACCAGCAGCTATTGTGCTATAACATTGCTGAGACAGTATGTAAGGTAATACCTAGCACAGAGAAGCTACTACGAGCTGAAATCCTAACATGTTAGCAACAGCGGCAGTACTTTTTCTGGCTAGGACATACAACTATTGAACTTATCAGAATAATTTGAGAGACCTCTTTACATTACAGACTGATGTAGGATTTGGCTAGTCTATGTAACACTCGCAGCACTTTCTCCAAGGAAAAAGGTTTGAGCAGCTTCAAGGTGACACTTTAAACTATGTTATTGGAAAATCAGCATTAGGCTTGAAAAAAGTTATTAATCATTCTTGCTGCTACTTCACATTCAAAGCAAGAATTAAAGTATCATTATCTTTAAACTCTGTCAAATTTAACTAGAGTACTGAAACTTTACTGAACTTTAACTTTTCAAGATTTTTAGACATTTGTCTTTAGAAATTTGATACTGTCACGTGACAGAGGCTTGGCAGAGGTCTACTTTGTGCACAGTCATTCTTTTGTTGGTGTCTAGAGATGAATTAAGCTGTAAACACCAACCTGTGATTCTTTCCCATATGTTTAAAGTGTATTGTGTGTAAACAGAAATGAGGGAAAGAGCCTGGAACAGGGATACAGTGATTCAACGTGCTAAGATTGCAAGACACATTTATTTTATGAATGCTTAATTTTAAAGATGTTATCTATATATCATACCTTTAAATCATATGTCAAGAGTTGTACCAATTGTCAGTCTGTTCTGCAGATACAGGAAAAAAGGTTAGGTTGTCACTCTGGCAGATATACCTATACATACTTTGACAGTGTCATCACTTCCTGTTCCGTGTTCACTACTTTCACTCTGAAAACCTTAGAGGCAACTTAGCTCATGTTCAGATTATTTGCTAATAATTCATGTATCTAAGTTCTATGGAAGAGATTTCTACCTTTATAATCTAAAGTAATACACATTTATGTGGCATTTCCCATTAGAGGAGAAGTAAATGCTTTTCAGAGATTTGTGAGCTGAGGAAGACTTTTCACTCATACTTTGTTAAAGAATAAGATACAGAAAGACGGTATTTTCATAAGATTTCCAAATAGCTGTGAAAGGTTCATTTTTCAGAAAACTCACTTGAAATACTTACAGTGAGAACTTGATGATGAACCTCTATCTCATTGCTTTGAGTAGTAACTGTAGACACTCATTCTTTTTGAAAATCAAAGAAACAGCTCTCAAATGGTCTATAAAAATGGTGGGAACTTTTGAAAATGTTGATCCACATGGTATCTCAAAAAATACACAGGAGTTCTCTGAAATATTCAGGACCTGAACATAACTCTTCTGAGTATAATTCCAGCCCCATGATTCTCCTATACTGCCTGTCTATTGCTCTCAAAGAGCTTTTAAATTTGCTCTGTGGTGGTCAGCAAAAGGTACAATGCACTTGACATATACAGCCCAGCTACTTTAGTGGAAGGAGTCACTCCTCTCCATTACGACTTTGGAATTTTGCTGCTGAACAGATTGAGTGAAGGGTCTTTTCATGAAAAGATATTTAGTTTAAGGAGTCAAACAAAAGAGCAAAAATCTGAATCTATAAACACATATTTCAAGCTCCAGTTCTTATCGGTCTTTTACTAAATGATAATCTTTCACATCTCCTTTTTCAAGCCCAGCAACAAGGCCAAGTCTATGAATGCGGTATTTTTAACAGCACTTTTGAAAATGGCCTGAAATAACTTTGACATGAAAGCATCTGGCACCTATTTATGTCACTGGACCCATACGCATGCTCGAAGTGATTTATATGGTTGGGGTTGGTCCATGTCTCACAGAAAGAAATAAAAAGATTCTCACTGAGTAAGATAATTTTACAATGGAACATTTACTCTCTAGTTTACCCAACCAACACTGGTAGATTGCAATGGGAATCATGCATTCATCCACACATGGAAGAGCAAGAAATAGAGAAGAAAGCCCAGAAAGATGAACAAGTGACTCTATCTGTCTCTTTCTAGTTACATATAAAGAATTGTATTAGATACTGATCATCTAAATAGAACACTAGAGTGAGGAATGACTTTATATAATCGCTAAACAAATGAAAAAGGAATTAAATCAAGACTGCAGAAATGAAATCTAAGCTCATTAGGGTCCTGTTGGATCCTAAGCTATATACTTATTTGTATTATAGCTACAGCTTCTATTTCAGAACAAGCTAAGCTGCATACAGACATGGAAGAATATTACAGTTTAAAAGATACAAAATACTCAGTTTCTCCTTTTTAAAAGCCTGTACCTCAGTACTAGAACTCTGAAATTCTGTAGGGGTGTCTTCACTCAGGGGGAACGACTCAAGAAGATTTGTTCTAAAAACTCCATTAAGTTCTGGATTGCAACAGCTGTAGCGGCTAAATATGGAGCAGGCATGTAGTGTGTTCTACATCTGTGCGGTTCTTTGATTATTCCATTTAAATGACTGCAACTCAAGCAAACTATCTTTAATTAAAAAAAATTAAATTTTTACTTTCAGTTAGACCATATATTCAAAATCTTTACTGTCATGGGATTTAACTTCTGTTCATTATCAGCCCAGATATCCCCAAAATTCTTGCACTGTAACTCAGATAAATAGTTTACAAGCAAACAAGAAGGGAGCTAAGCTCTCTAGAGATCTTGATTTCAGTCCCGCCCATTCACTAACCTAGCCATACATCTAAATTTTTACTCAATTTAGCACCGAAATTAGCTTACCAGCACTGTAAGCATACACACCTTGTTACTCTCTGTTTACTGAAGTCATAATTTAAAAAAAAAAAAGCCTTATTTCCATAATTCTTCCCTCTGTGTAAATAATATTTGTGATTGATAGGTTATTTGCTAAGTTGAAACTTGTTCTTCCGTTTACACAGCAAAAACAGTCTTTGTGACATAAAATAAATGAAGCCACTTATGCTAGAGAACATAAAGAAATGGCAAAAAAAATCAACCCCCAAGTCCCTTCTCCTCCCTTCACCATGGTTTCTCCATATGTAAAATAAGTAAAAGATACTGAGTTAATTTGTGAAATACTTTCAAATCCGCAGATGGGAAGCACTACATGAGAACTGGGCATTCTTTTTTATAATAACTAGTGTTAGTAATTTCGAGTAAAATCTACATTTTGGGGGACTAGCTTACACACAGAAGTTTTGCTAATTTAGACACCCTACAGAGATGCAGGAAAATGTAAAGCTACATTTACTTTAATATTTCCTTTCACATCATAACTTGTCCAAGATGCTTTACAGTAAGTAAGTATTTGACAAACTGAGCTTACAGCAGCATTCTTTCCAACGCTAGTAGGAGACAGGATTTTGGCTGTATGATGGAAGACATTAGGTAGCCTGAAAAGACAAGCCTGAAAATTTGAAACTTTAGGAAAAATTTTACAATAATCTGGACAATATATGCGATACACACATACTTTTTTGCTGTACATGTGTCCTGTGATACCCCTATTTGCCTTAAGAATCGAAAACGAAGGCCTAATAAAAGTTTTCAGGTTTTCATAGATAACGCTGTAGACATGGGTTTAACGGCACTTACAACATTCCAGGAAAAATTTTTATGTCTTTTTCCTTTGTTCAGATATCAAAAGTCTTTATTTAGTTTAACCTACCTTTCCCTGGAAGCAATCTGAGTTTTCATGTCTGACCTACAGAATAAAATAATATATGCTGTAATAGTGGTGAAATAAGTAATACTGACTTCAACAGCAGAATATAAAACAAAACTGTAGTATCTCTTCATGTGAATGTTAATTTATTAATATTACTTAATTTTAAAATATTGACATTCTTCAAGTTGTGAACATCTTGCATAATACATTTTCTTAGCAGTTTTGGTTTTTTGCTTTGGTGTCATGTTTTTACATATTTGGACAAAAGAAATGTAGTATCACTTCGGTCATAAGTAATTTGCAGTCCATTCTCTTGCCTAATTCTTTCCACCATGTTGACATTAATCCATTGAGAGTGCACGTGTAATTGCAGTCTATCGAGTCAGTGAATAAAACAGAAAGCAATCCCTTTACTTGAACTGGAAGCTGTGAATTGTGTGAAGCCTCCGCTGTGACTTTGTTACAAGTTTCAAGCAGCTGGCTACTGTGCAGGTATGCGGCCTCAGGATCACATCTGAAACCAAAATATAAATCAAAATATTATAATTCGATCACTAGGTTTCCTCCATTCCATCTCTTTAAAGATGTCAAAACCACTACCTTTGCCTTAAGCATTTCTTGTACCATTGTATAAATTTGCTAAACATACCTTTCTCTGAAGGCACATAAGTTGTTCTCTCTGAATTAAGAGAAACTATAAATAACATACATCTCATCGCAGGTTCAGATGTAATTGCAGATTCAGATTGCAGTAAAATTTCTACTTATTTCATGAAATACTTGTGATTAATATAATAGTTCATGCTTTGTTCTTTCTGAAGATTTAGAAGATTTTTTCCATTTGAGAAGGCACTATTTCTGACTAGCTAGATGAAGAACCTACAGCAAAAAACCCACAGTGCAATTCAAATATTTCCTGCTAAAAACTATCTGTAAATGATAAGATATTAACAGATTTGGGTTTTGTTTCTGATATTTACTACCAGATGAAATGGCAGATCTCAAATTGATTTTCCACATGCTTTTACTATTTGTTCACTAGAACAATTTTTATTATTGGCTGGTGCACAAACTCACACTGAACCATTTCTGGATGGATAGCTATCCTACAGAAATGCTTTTAGTAAACTTCTTTAATATTCTGGGACATACACTGGGGAAAAAATAAACTGATATTAATCTTCTCCTTACTGTCTTTTTTTCAGAATTTTTCTGATGAACAAAGCAAAAATATATTTCACGTGCCTGTCCAAGTAAAGAGTACTTCATGACAGATATCAAAAACTACCTTCAATATATTATCTGCTGCATATTTTGTGATATTTGCTTCATGCTAGGCTTCGCAGAAATACAGCACTTGCCATCTAGTTTACTAGTAGATTGTGCTAGTAAAGGACGGAAACAAACCAGATGAGAGCACAGTGACGTACTGTTTGAAGCTGCCCTATGGCAGACCAACACATATTATATAAAATTATTGCAGGAGTTCAGCCAATGAAGCTGGGTTGCCTGCAGCTTCTAAGGATGACTGAAAAACCATAAAAGGCAGGCAGAATTAAAGAGGAAAATGAGAGGTATGTAACTTCCTTACGGGCTCTGAAGGACAACAAATACCAACAGAAGGGTGGGGATTTCCTCCAGTAAACTTTGCTCGACTAACATTTTAGTAAATGAGCAATAGTGGCAAGTGTTAGCAGAATTTGTGTCCTCCAGCAATAAATAAAATCTACATCTACTGCGTATTAGTTATCCCAGTAGTCAGAGATCACATTGTTATGTGATATGTTAAGTACAAGTCAGTCACACGTGTGAGTTTTGGACACATCTCTGATGAAAAAGTTTTACAGAATTTTGTGTTCTTGTAGGAGGCCTTGAAACCATGGATCTAAACGGATGCAAAAATGGACAAGCAAACTATTTAGGAAGAGGAAATTGCTCTTTATTAGACCAACTGATAAAGTTGGAAAAAACAGACAAGTGTTATCCTGTGTTACTTTGTGTTTACTTATTTTGAAATTACTTTTGTAGAAATATACACATTGTATAAAACTATAAATCTATCTAAACTATCTGTTTCACCCTACTAAATTTGATGATCTTCTCCTTGAGGTTTCTCTTTTAAATAACTAGGCTTTTTCTGAGATCTTGGTTTAAAAGTTAAATTCATTAAGGTTCCAAAAGTGTCTCAGATAGAATAAGACATGCGGAAAATTTTGCCTATGTTTGGTCTTTATAAGACCATTAGTAGTAGCAAGTGAGAGCATATCTCCCATTTATGTCCTGACTTTTTCAGCTGTCATTTTGTTGCAGTATTCTTCAAAATACTCTGTGATGTCAGCCTTATGATTGATTTCTTTAATAATTTTGTAGGTAAGATTTTCATTTCAACAGCAGATAAAAAACTGAGACAGAAGCAATCTCCATATGTAGCAGTAGCACTTGATATTAATATCCAGATTAGTGGAAAAGGTAGGGTCACTTTCCCTTTTTTGATGGAGTTTAATTCTGAGAGTTGCAGCTCTTGCTCCTGGCATATTATAGTGATTATAAAATACACATCCGTGCAGACATAGTTGTCTGCATTTTGCTCTTAAATCAAGCACAAGAATCCACAAAGAGGAATTAACGTGCCTGGTTCACACTTGTCTTCTCTTTCACAGAGGCTATCCAAACTGAGAAGCTAGCTATGCAGCTCTCTTCCAGCCCCAGCAAGTCAGGAAGCTGAGGGAGGGTGCATCGTGTCTGAAAGTTTTCAGGTGCAGTTGTGATCCTTTGTAATTGATTTTTTCAGATTCAATTGAACACTGATTGTTTCACACTGAAGGCTATTATACCACATTACATCTTTGATATAATAAAACCCTGGCCATGAAATGCAGCTAAATTACCAAGAAAATGCTAGATCATTTTAGCTGGTTTTTGTACTGATAAAAATTGCAGCTTCTGAATGTGAACTTCAGAATGCCCAGGAGGAGGAAAAAATTGAATAATGGGCCTATGCTACCCTGTCACACAACAAGAAAGAGGAGAGGAGAGGAGAGGAGAGGAGAGGAGAGGAGAG
>VZSC01009137.1:74776-92636 GCA_013398225.1 Steatornis caripensis
GAGGGGAGGAGAGGAGAGGAGAGGAGAGGGAACAAATTTACTGTCACTAATACCTGCCTAACACTGAAAATCTAGCAGAATCTAGTTATACAAGATCAACAGAAGAATAGAGATGTTTATGTGAGAGCTGGGAAGAGACGGTCACAGTCTCTTGCAGAAAACATCTGAAAGCAGCTGAAACAAAATACTGAAATACTAGACTGTAGTAGACTGACCTAGATCCTTCCCTCTGCCTGCTCAGTATATATGAGAAAGTAGTTCAAGGGCAGAATAAAAAAAAAAGGAATAAATGAAAACCACATAATCTCTTTCAATCTTGTTCAGAATTTCTAANAATCTGCAGCCTAGTGTGTGATTGCTGGGTAATGACTGGATGGTGACACAGGAGAGATTTAAGGCACAATTACAAAGGAGAGTGTCATTATTTTACGCTCGTCAAACCACATTATAGTGAAAATGCTTCATGCAAGTGACTTTGCTACGGTCACAGTCTCTTGCAGAAAACATCTGAAAGCAGCTGAAACAAAATACTGAAATACTAGACTGTAGTAGACTGACCTAGATCCTTCCCTCTGCCTGCTCAGTATATATGAGAAAGTAGTTCATGGGCAGAATAAAAAAAAAAGGAATAAATGAAAACCACATAATCTCTTTCAATCTTGTTCAGAATTTCTAAAGCTGTAAAAATGGGGACTTCCTTTGTGGAGCAGACCTATCAGCCAGAATGACTCCTGCGCCTGTTTTGCTCTTTGGAACTCAGTCGGAGGTGTGTGGGTCACAGAGTCATGCAATCTTCATTGAGTCTTCTGTTTGTCCTTGGATATCTGCTCATGTTTGAGTAAGAGACACTGTTCTCAGTTTTTTCTACTAGGAAGCATCCCTCCCCTATGCTCTCAAAAGAAAGACTGTTCACCTATGTTCATCCTTGCTCAGGCTCTCCTAATCTACCACCTTCTTTTGTAAGGGGATCATTTAGGCAAAAAGCCTCTCTCCAGCATCTCATCTTTTAAAGCTATTTCTAGCTGTTCTCCCCAGCTTGCACAATGTAACTTGTTCACAGCTGGTTTCTATCAAATTCTTTAAATGCTTTATGTTCATCACGTTCTTACACAAAAACATACTACTTGCATGTATCCTAGCTGCACTAGTAGGATAAGTACCACCAGTAAACACACACATTCCAACATTCTTGAAGGAAAGCTTGTGTTTTTCCAGCATAATGCCAGGTACTTTCTGCCTTTTAGAAGCGCTCATAAAATAAAAGGACATGTTGTTAGATAATACTTGACCTTTACCCTAGGAAGACAATACATCAGAGGGCAAAAACCATAACTGAAATTGGGAAAGTACTTATGGCAGAACTGATTCGAAGGCACTGTAAGAGGCAGACGGATAAGACAGTTGTTACTCTGTACCTTCTGCCTCTGAACAGCTGTTATGCCTATATCATTTCACATCAATAACTATCAGTGGCAAATACAGTAGCGAATCTTTCATCTTCACGTCAAAAAAAGATCTTTCCAAGGGGTACTGGCATGACAGGGAAAATCCAGCTCTTTATACCCAGTTTTCAGAATGCTTAATTTACATACAATGCAGGTGCAAGCTAATTAATTACATTAAATTAATTTTTCTTTTCAAAACATCGTGACCAAGCGCGTAATTTTTATATTAGTATCTTCATAAACAAGAGTCTAAACTCAGGATTTATGTATAAGACACAGGGAAGCCATTTATTCCACACAGATTTATAATATGCTGTTAAAAAACAAACGAACCAACCAACCAACCAAAACCTAGTTGAGAAAGTAGTGTATGCAGTAATCAGATTATGCTATAGTTTCTGTATATTAGACATAATTACTGTATTATATCAGATGATACCTCGTACTGGTATCAGTTAGTGTTGTTCCAAACCATAGGCTTATTTCAAGAACTATTCTCTGAAAAACATCTTTAAATGATGTCAGGCCTGAGCTGGTATAATACAAATTACCTGAACTTCTTTACAGACAAAAGTAATAACACAGAAATATTCCATTCCTTTTCTCCACCCTGCTCCCCCCAATAAAATGAGTCACTAAAGCTTTGGAATACTTTCTAAAATCTTTCCCGAGCTGTCCCTTAATCTCATTCACTGAGTGAGATCCAAGAAATGAGTTTGGTATTCGAGATGCTTCAGTGCCTAAAAGTTAAAATCCAAGGTGTTGATAAATTCCCTATATATTGGCTGGGAGGGAGTTACCTATCTAGACAGCAGCCGGTGTGAGAAGGAGACAATACCTAATCTAGATGGCAGGAAATGGTAAGGAAGAAGGTGGTCTGGAATGCTGTCCCTTGCCTGGCTCAAAGCTGCAGTTGTGAAACTTCAGAGCTCAGAGCCCTTAGACACATGTTACTGCTGGCACTTACGCACTTGCATGGGGAGCCACCTCCAAATCAAGGAGGTGATTGAGCTGAAAACTTGCAATTTTGTTATTGATACTACAAAGTTAATTCTCAGCCAGATCAATCCCCCAAAACAGCCAACTGTTTTGCTTGGAGAGAATTCATTCTGGCAAATAAGACTTTGGGCAGCAGCTTGAGCAAAGACTTAAAGAAATCAAGAAACTGCAGCTAAGGATAAAGGTATAGCTAAGTGCATCTTATAGAAGAATACTGCTAATGAGCTTTCCCCTCGGTCCCTGTTGGTACATTTCTACTCCTTCCTGTGCATTTGTCACGGTGCTGCTTTGACGCTTCAGTGATCTGGGTCAGGAAGCTGAACTGACTTAAGCTAACAATATTGGGGGGGAAAAGTTGGACTCCCATCAGATCTCAGCACTGTCTCTGCATCCTGTTAGGTACTGTGCAAAACCCTGAGGCAGTGCGATGGGGGTCAGAGAGGTGAGGGCCAGGACACACAGGTCAGAAAGTGCAGACAGGATGGACTAACTGCTAGAGCAGTCAGAACTGTTTGACTTCAGTTGTTAACAGCAAAAAGCAAAATCATGCATTTGAGTACCAGCACAAAGGTAATTGTTTTCTCCTAACAATGTAACATAATGTAAGTAAGGACTGGTAGTTTTACCTTTCACACGGCAGCCTAGTGATTTGAGCATTTTCCTTGTCATTAGAAAATGTTGTTCATGTTTAGTCTCCCACTGTGAAATTTTCAGTGATTTCAGGTTTTTTTTATTTTGGTCTCACATAACACGTGAAAGACACATGTGATACAAGAGCACATGCAATGTTTATTTTGGAGTATTTTCACCTTTGTAGAGTCAGTAAAGATATCTGAGTAAAGTGTTCATCAGAAGGTAAATGAGGTAACTACAGAATCATGTGGAAATCAGAAATGAGATTTTTTAAATGTATACGTACTTAATTATGTAAAGATCAAAGCTCCTTCTATAAAATGAAATCACTTTGCATTGTGCTTTCTATAATGTTTTAATGTTTGCTCTGTCTACAAATACAGTCCCAATACAAGAACAGATACATTTAAAGAACATTTTTTGTTCTGTCCACTGCATGCAGTACAGGTATGACCTTATCTTCCTGTTCTTTGGGCTCTTGCTCTAGTTTGGATGCAAAAATCCCTGAATAGTGAGTACAAAATAGAGTCTGGTTTTTTATTTTCCTTCAGTTTTGCAATGTAATATGCAACATTAGTTAGCCCTAAAAACGCTTCTCCAGGTTTTAAGTCATTCAGCCCATTGCCTATTTATTGTTAGGGGTCTTTATAGACATCGAAGGGCTAACAAATGCAAAATTAAAGAACTTGTTTTTCATGTTGCAAGAGGAGAATTTCNCTGAGTACAAAATAGAGTCTGTTTTTTTATTTTCCCTCAGTTTTGCAATGTAATATGCAACATTAGTTAGCCCTAAAAACGTTTCTCTAGGTTTCAAGTCATTCAGCCCATTGCCTATTTATTATTAGGGGTCTTTATAGACATCGAAGGGCTAACAAATGCAAAATTAAAGAACTTGTTTTTCATGTTGCAAGAGGAGAATTTCAGAGCAAAGGAAAAGCAGGAAAATAAATATTTGTTCAAGATTCTCTAAACTTCATTGAGAAAGTGAATTCTAGTAATTGAATTCTAGTAATGGCATTTCCTACATTTTCACATACAACCCTGAACTGAAACAATTTATATGTAAGTAAAATTATAGTGCGTAGTCATTACTAAGACTTTAATCATGTTATGCAGATACCAAAGTGCCAGCATCTATGATTTCTCATTTTACCCCTTCAGAAGAAGAGGTAGTAGTGTAGCAATACATTTCAAACATTAATTAAATAAGTCTGTTTTTCTTTTTTGCATCTCTCATGATTCTAAGTATGGTTGCAAGAAAAGAATTGTAGCCTTAACAATGTTGGGTAGGGCTAGAAAAACATAGTTAAACCTCTCCCCTTCTCAGTCCTCATCTTTGGTAAAATCAAATGTAGAATTTAGGCACTTAAAGTGTAATCTGTGCAGAATTTAAAAGCTTACATTTGTGACATGTAACATCTGCAGTATCAAATGTTTTAAGCCAAGAATTTTTACCTGTCTAGACTTGACATACTCTGCATTCCAGATGCACTGTCAGCTATCCAGCTATCCCCTGAGGCCACCTGGAACCCACAGGAAGACATCCCTGTATGTATGTATGTCCTCAGAAAGAAAAAAAAAAAGTGTGCTCTGCAGTAGGGAGAATGAAGTTAATATTTGCCCTGAGCTGGAAATTCTGGGTGAAGGGAAGAATTTGTCCTGAGGGTTTATGCAGCTCAGAAGTAGGTGTAAATTATCTCATTCTTATCTTCTCCAAATTTGCCCCAGTAATTTGAATTCCTTCTAGACCACTGAATTAGGATATCTTAGCACTAATTTATTCCTGTAGATGGCATGACTAGTTTCCTAGCTTCTTTTATTCACAAGATCAGACTTTTCCTAAGTTGTTCCATGATAAAAAATAAATTTAGAAAAATACAAAGACAGAATAGAACACTCTCTCTAATTCTGTCTCCTAAAGAGTAATATTCTCCAGGAACATTAAAGGAAGTACGGTGGTAAAAGTTTTCTAATTAAATCCTGTAGAAATGTGTCTATTTTAGAGCATCAATTTTGTATATATTTAGATGTGTCTATGTACAAATTTTTAAAATTGATTTCTATAAATTATGCAAACCCAATTCTGATGTTTATGAAGTACATGTACTACTTCAAACCTTCATGCACAAATGGCTGAAAAGGACCCACTCACCTGACACCCTGAAAGGAGTTACCAACCAGTCAAAGAAGTTGTTAGCATTTAACAGTTATGATCTGACAGACGTCTAACATGGACAGATCGAGCAAAGAACCAAGATGTTCATAATAGTTTTAAAAACTGAGATCTGTGAGTTTGAGAACAGAAGGGACATGCCACCTGGAAAAAAAAGACAATTTTTAGCCTGTGTTACCACTTCATAGTGAAATGAAAAACACTGCAATCTAAGGAAAAAGCCTAAAGCAAGAGTTGAAGTCTTCCTGAATATTAAACATTAAATGGACATTTTCCCAAATCCCAAAAGTGGGAAGGAAACAGACACAAAACCGTACATAGATATGTCACATATTACACAGTTTCTCTGCCTTTCACAAGATGACTGAAAAATCCCCCCCTCCTCTAATTGTAATTCATTTTTAGAATACAACATGGCTCTACTGGGTCAGACTGAAAATCTCTCTAACACAATATTTTGTTTCCAGCAGTCCCCAAAAAGAGGATCCTTAAGAAAGAGTACAAGAACAGAACAAACATCAAAGAACAGAGCAAGCGCACATTGACTTCCCCATATACTTAGTGTTACTGCCTTTCTTCAAGTACGTCTTAGCGGATTATACTAAAATCAGAATAACCTAAGGCTGCACCATGAGCAATGTTTGTTTTTTAAGCAAGCCAGGGAATTTTCAGGGTGTTCAACCCTACAAGGCAAGTATTAGTGGTGAAATATAGGACTCTCAGAGAGGTGTCATACAGAGAATCTGTGCTTAAATTATGAGACTAGTAATCAGAAAAGCCCATCCAGTCCTTTGGTTATTCAGACCAAGAAATTATGTGCAATTCCCCCCAAAAGGAACATTCAGCCCGTGTTCTAGTAGGAGCCAGATGAAACTGGTAATTTCCCTTGAGCTTTCCAAGTCCTAGGCTTAGTCACAAACTTTCCTTAGGGGGAGGAAATCTTGCTTGGCCAAAGTTGTTATTTACAACTTGAAACTGAACAGGTAACCTATGAATTTTATTAAACAACACCTAGCTGCACAGTTTTCTATAACTGATTAAAAGATGGGAGTAAAAATTTTATACGTGCACAGAACTTCTTTACACCTGTACAGACAGCTAGGAGCAGTCCACAGCAAATTCTGAAGCGGAAAAGTAGCCAGCTCATCCCCTCATTCCAGGCTCTGCAAAAATCTTTTGTAAACTGCCAATAGAAGAGAGATAGAGACAGAGTCTAATCTGCTGTATAGTGGCAGACACAGTAAAAGCCGATGTTACCTAACTGCTGTCACTGCTTCTACTGGTGCAGTTTTTCATTATTATCCTAAAATTCTACCTTGATTTTGTTTTATTTTTCCAGAGCTTATGATAATGGAAAAAGCTGTGAAAGACTGCATGAAACCTGGGGAGGAGGAAGAAGTGTAAAACATGGCATAAAGGCCATATGGTGCCACAGCACAACTCTCATCTACATGACTAAATGTCCATCCCTCCTAAAACAGGGCAGTATAACAGTCCCTGGCAAGTTTTGCCTCCTGACCTGCGCCCAGCCAAAATATAAGGAAAAGCATTAGCTGGTCCATAGCTGAAACAACACAAGGTAGCATGTTTCAGTTAAGCAAAATGAACAGCTACAGATCAGTGCTGCAACTCGTAGCATGGCCCTTCCCTATTTATTAATACAGATGTTGTGATACCGATTCAGTAATTGATATTATTAAGTTCTAGGCAAAAACAGAAATCCAAATTTGGGGGATATGTGCCTAGCACTTGAAGACTGTATTCATGTTGTATTGACTTAGTGTAACAATGTTACTCTGTAATTTATGGGGGCAAATTTAAGCAGCCTCTGTTGCACTATGACAATAAACATATAAACGTGCAGAAGAGCATTTTAATTTTTTCCTTTGAGAAAACCCCAGAAATTTATAAAATAATTTCTAATGTCATTCATGATGGCATCACAGTACTAGAGAAATTTTCTTGCACATGTGATGCTCCTCTGATATTCTCTACAAGTAAATACAGAGAAATCTCTATAACTACCCACTTCAAGTCTCATCTCAGTTTAGTTTTGCATAAGCTTTCACTGAGAAAAACCTTTCCAGATCAATTTACATCTATGCACTTGGATGATCAACAAAAGCAGGTTTCACTGGAAATACTGTATCTCTGTTGTTAAATCTTTTTCGTTATTTCAAAACCAAACTGACTCACTTATTTTCTTCATCTCATACTTACTTTGGTTTAAGTTTATTAGCACTGTGAATAAATGCTGTAATAGTGACTGAGATACAGTTATATTGATGGAGAAATGAACATCTGGAATGCAAGAAGAAAAACACCAGTGCCCTGCAAGATCTGAGTAATTTTTCTTCCTGTGCTAATAATGAAGGTTTTGCTTTGTGTATTCCTTGTCTGTTACTCTTTACATTTTCCAAAAGGGCTCTGTGACAGTGTGAGAAATTCACTTCCAGCACAAATACATCCCCTGTGGGCTACACTCTGATGACTCAGTCTGCCCTGGTGGAATTCAAGAGCAAGAGAATGGAAGACTTTGGGTCTGTTTACAGCAATGCACATCTCAGGTCAAGTTTAAATAGCATTAGATTCACTTCGGCGAAATATAAATAAATTCAGTAGCTTAAAACTGTTTTGATCCCTGTTACTCTTTTGAGATGGCTTATGGTCTTTATCTGTAGTATGCTGTTGCCCAAATTACATCCCAATATGTGTTTCAGGGTAATGCTGTCAACACAGTGACACGGCGCGAGGTCCACAGTATGTCAACAGAATGACAGATTTGTGTGATTTAAGGCCTTGCTGCTCAGGGCCTTGTCCAGCTGGATTTTTAATATCTCCACCGATGGAGAGTCCACAACAACTCTGGTCCCCTGTTCCAAAGGCTAGCACTTTGTGGTAAAAAAAAAATACTCTTCTAGGAAGTTGTTCTGACTGGGGTCTATTGCCCTCTTGTCCTCCCACTGTGCACATCTAAGAAAAGTTTGCATCCATCTTCTCCACACCCTCCTATATTTAAAATATTGGAAGAAAGCAGTAAGATCTGCCCCCTTTTGTCTTCTCTTTTAAAGGCAGAACAATCCCAGTTCTCTCCTCATATGTCATATGCTCCAATCCAAATACTCATAGCTCTCTGCTAAACTTGCTCCAGCATGTCGATGTCTTTCTTGTGCTGGAGAGCTGAAGACTTGATGCAGTAGTGTGATTGAAGTATTACTAGTACCAAGTAGAGGGGAAAAACAAGTTCCCTTGACCTACCAGTTAAACCCTAAAAGAAATCTTGTTAATGTTGTTGGCTTTCTGCAAGGGCACAACAGTATCTCTGTGAAAATACGTTACTTTTAACAGAGGTGAAGATACATACACACTGATGCTGAGTTACAAGGCCAGTAAAAACAAGGGTTCTATTTTGATTGTCCATTAAAATGTATCATCAGGCCTTTCTTATTCAAATTTCAAACAAAACAATTATACACCTGTTACACTTTACTGTTTGCCTTAGGACACATTATCCATTCAAGACGGCAACTTACTCCTTAGCCCCTAAGGGAAGAACAATACAAATGGTATTTGATCCCAATGACTAAAGAATGCAATAGGAAGAAATGGTTCAAGGGGAGACATGAGAAGCAGCAAGGAGGATTAATGACATGGGAAGAAAGGAAGAGGGACTAATGGAAGGGCAAAATGGGAAAAGGTAGGTGAAAAGGCAAGACAATTATTGTAGAGGTGAAAGGTACAGAAGAAATAGCCTTTAGTCTTTATAAGCATCTGGAAAGTCTGGCAACACTAGTAAATGCCTCTTCTCAAGCTCTGGAGCCTACTGCAAAAACAGATCCTGCTGATGTCCTCTTTCAAACCCTTTTAAAGTTCTAAATGCTATAAAATTATCCTAGTGTTTCAAATAAACTCAATGACTGCTTGCAGTGCGTGAATCCTTGATCAGTCTTTTGGCTCTACATAATCAACTTTCAGCAGTACACTGAGACTCTGGCATTGCTTCTCAGTGGCCAGTGCCAACAGCAACCTGAGTTTCAATCATTTTAACTTTGGAAGGATTAAGAATTTAAATCTAAATCCAGTTACTTCTTTGTCCTAAAGGGACGTTTTATGCTTCAATTTTATTTAAAAAAACCAACACTTCAAAATTCTACCAGTTGTCCCTAAATCAGCTTGTTTTCTGTTAATTCCACTTTTCGGCTTTCAAACTTTGTGTTCAAACTACCCCTCCTATTTTTTAGCCATTCGCCCCAACAGGATCAACCAGGGCATTTTTGTGTAATGAACTCCTTTCTCCATGACCACAGCTTTGACTGCGAACAGCAAGAACGTTGCAAATAGGGCTTTATTTATTTATTGTATTTGTTATATAACACCCATCCCCATGTATCTGGCTGCCCTACAAAAGTTAAAGACAAGAATAAATAAAATAAGGCTATACCCAGTGGCCGGAGAGAAGCAGCTGTTCTGCCAAGAGAAGAGCCAAGAAAAAACAACTCAGGGGAAAAGAGCTGTTGAGAAAACCAAGATAAAATGATCAAAGATGCACTGTCCAGAAAGGTCAGCACAGTTTATTATCAAGGCTTTTACATGCCTTGTCTGCTTGATTCCCTTATGTAAGCACTTTACAGTCAGCCCTGGAAGACAATGCCGGTGGAGATGCTGTGCAAACCCATCAATGGAACTAAAAAATGCTCTGCAGATGTCCAAAAGTCATGGCAGTGTCAAAAATCAAAGAATCATGACACTCAACTGCAGCTGCTTAACAAAGATGGGGATGGTTTACATTCATTTGTTAGTCACTGTCATAAACATTCATGTAAAAGTTACTCTGATTGCATAGCAAGAACCAAACAAAAGGAAATTAAATTATCTTTGCTACTAAAAATAAAAGTCAATAGCAAAAGTGCTGCAGAAAAGTAAGTTTTCCATGGCACAAAAAAGACACGTAAATTCCGGACAACTCAAAAATATTATTAGCGCTCCATTGATCTCCCACCTTGCTGAGTCTTTTATACAGCCACTAGTAAACTGTATTTGAAATATCTCACTCCATGAAACAGTGGGGGAGTGTTAGTTATTCTATTTGCTTAACATAGTAGAATGCAGAAAACAGACTAATTTTGAACCTCTACAGTACAGCCAAATGATCTTAAATTCTCAGACAGTAAAAACACCAGTCAGATTCTCCCAGCTTTTTAGTCAGTATGACCATGTGAAGATGTTGAACCCTGCCTGGTAGACGTACACGCAGGATCAGTTTTCAGCTGTGCTGAATTATGTCGTTCATACTACTGCGTGGTGATGAGTCACAGAATCACAGAATGGTAGGGGTTGGAAGGGACCTCTGGAGATTATCTAGTCCAAGCCCCCGGCTAAAGCAGGTGCCCCTAGAGCAGGTTGAACACAGTCTGTTCTGCTCTTCTGCTGTTGCTTTTTCTTCACATCCCCTGCTCACATAGCATGTTCCACTGAGATACCTACTCATACAGTAGCAGAATATGAGTATTTTAGGGTGCACAAAAGGTATGCATCCTTTCTCGCTGGGGCTGTGTCAGCTCAAACATCCACAACTCCTACTCATCCCTGGCTACTCATTGGTGCAGCCCTTGCAGTGTTAACTACACTTCCTCCCCTGCCAGGACAGCTTCTCTGCAAGTAATTCCTAAAACATTTCAGTCAAACTGAGTCAAATTCACAGGATTCAGTGGGAATCTTACATGTATGCCTCGTTCCTAAATAAATCCTAACAGTTCAAAGCAGCATGGGTCCATGCTAATTTATAGTAAACAAAATACACAAAGTAACGACACACAAATATTACCTGTTGTTAGAACCTTACATTCTCTTCTTTTTCCCTTTCATAACCAAAATCCTAATCACAATTAAAATTCTTTCTATGATGGTATCGTGCTATGGAAGACCTTCCTCTTAAAATTCCAATAAAAAATTTGAAGTTACTTTATTCCCACCAAATCCCTCCATAAGGCCTCAAGATCCTGGCAAATTTCCAGCTATAAAGATTTTGTGGCTGTTTCTCATCCCTATATTCCTTTTAAGGCTGCTTCCTTCCCAATCTCCAGACTCAGAAGAAAAACAAAATAAACAGAGTGCATTCCATACAATGCTGATTCCACACAGGGCCAATTTCCCAACAAATTGATTTGTTTGGTACAACCTATCCTTATCGTATGTCCTCAAACAGAAAGCCCTTCAGGGCACAGTCTGTCTTTTTTCTGTGCTTAAAGGACAAAAAAGGCCCAACCCTTGCTGGGAACCTGGGTGCTATCTGGATTCTAACAGATGCTTTGGTTTCCCTCCATTATCAGGCTACCCCTACAAGACATCAGGCTCAGACTGCTGACATTCTTCTACATTTCTCATCAGATGTTAAATCCATACACAAACAAAAATACATTTCTTCTTTTAAAAAGACTCCTTGTCCTTATTCTCCCTGCATGTCAGCCTATGCGCAATGAATCCATCCCTTACAATCTGTATCTGTTCTCACAATTTACCATACACAGGACCCCGCGGTTGCATGCAGCCTAATATGAGCTGACCTGACAGTCAGAAAGCAAACCTCCCAATGCACCCATTCAAATACGGATTTTTGAACATGCAAAAATCCCAGATACAATAATCACAGAGGATTTGTTCACATGGAACAAAAATCCCTGTGAGTGTTTTGACTCCACTGTCCATACAGAGTTATAAAATCATCATGCAAATGCAAGAGGTGTTTTCTAAACTACTCATCACGATAGGCCTAAATTGAACACACACACACACACACACACACACACACACACACACACACACACACACACACACACACACACACACACACACACACACACACACACACACACACACACACACACACACACACACACACACACACACACACACACACACACACACACACACACACACACACACACACACACACACACACACACACACACACACACACACACACACACACACACACACACACACACACACACACACACACACACACACACACACACACACACACACACACACACACACACACACACACACACACACACACACACACACACACACACACACACACACACACACACACACACACACACACACACACACACACACACACACACACACACACACACACACACACACACACACACACACACACACACACACACACACACACACACACACACACACACACACACACACACACACACACACACACACACACACACACACACACACACACACACACACACACACACACACACACACACACACACACACACACACACACACACACACACACACACACACACACACACACACACACACACACACACACACACACACACACACACACACACACACACACACACACACACACACACACACACACACACACACACACACACACACACACACACACACACACACACACACACACACACACACACACACACACACACACACACAGACTGAATTACCTCCTGTCCATGAAGAAAATATTGCTTTTGATCATAGGGTTGAGGTTTTTGGCAGGGTTTCAGGGAGCTCCCAGTGCGGCTTCCTGTATCACACAGAACTGTATATGGCTAGAGGACAAACATAAGATTCCTACTGTGCCAACACATCAACCTTTGTAAACACAAATATGGAATGAAAAATAAGAAGCAGCAAGACTGCATCATGCCAGTGGTAAATGTCATATTTATTATTCTAGTGCATATGCTCTGAATTAAAAGATCTTTCTGGTGGTTGCACTGCCATTCTCCTTCAAAATCAGGCATTTCTAAATGCACAACAGCTGATGAGAATACTTTTCAAGTTGAAAAAGATAGTACATGGAGAAATGTAGTTTAGGAATGTCTATATTTTTCTTACAGCCTTTTTAGTTTTTATTTTCTCATATGGTGTATCTCAAATCACTGTCAGTCAATGAATTGTGTCCAAAGGGTACATTTGCGATGCAGTATTTAAGGACAACAGGCCTCCCAGCCTCTTCAGTCACCAGCTTCCTGCGGTTGAGTGGGTTACAGGGAAAGTGCATACTGTAGGAACAGAATTTCACATAAACCATCTGTGACAAAATAAATTTTAATAATTTGAATGGTCACTTTTCACAGTTATAATGTAATTAGAATTTTAGTTTGAAACAGATCTGAGGAAAAGAAAGTTTGCTCAAGTTTTCTTGATTGTTCCACTTTTAAATTTTGATAGACGATATCATAATGATAAGAAACAATGGAATAATCATTTCAATCCAGTTTCACTCTTTCAGTTAACTTACATCTAATTTCTTCATGACATCTCTTCACAGTAGCCCTGGGAAGGAATTCATAGCTCTTACTGTAACCTATGTGAAATGTCTTTTTTTTTCTCTGAGTTTGCCCAGAGACTGCACATTTTTCTGAAAATAAAAGAGCAGATTTCATCTGAATCACAACTCTTGCATTCTCATGTGCTTGGAGACTCTATTCTTTACTCTTCATTCACAAAGAATCCACAAGCATCATTGGAACAAGAGCTGTGCCAGGGGTAAGGCAGCTTCAAGATCAAAGTGCAAATTTATCAAGAAAACAACGAAGAATAGGAAAACAAAACCACTTTAACTATACAAAGTCATTGTACATTCATACCAAGAAGATTTCACTCACTACCACATTTGTTAACAAAAGTGAGAGGCAGACATAAAGGCAGAAAGATGTTAATGAGGTTGCAAAAATGCAGCTGAGAAATTTGCCCCTCAACTTTCATATGTGTGTAATATAATCAGTGATGGATTCACATGGTGGAATTGAGAGGTTTGGAAGCTTTTCTGAACACAGAAAAATGTCTGGTTTAAAAGCAGTGCTGTAGCTATTTGGAACAGTCTCCTCCAAAATTTTCTGAGAGTACCTATGGCAAAAATATTGCAATATTGAACTTTTCTAATAACATTCTTGTTTTAATCTTGGTGGAATTTATAATGAGAAAATGCAGGAGTACCTACAGGAAGAAGGAAATGAATGTTTTCCTGTCTGCAAGACTCTTGTTCAAATATACTGCAGAATGCTATACTGATGGCCCAAAATTACTGTAAAAAACATTTTCCAAACAACATGATCAAGTCAGTTTAACAGAATAAGCTACAGTGGTAGTAAAACAACAGAAAGAGTATATAAAGGTGGCCCTAGTGCGCTTATTTTTGAGGATCCTTTTAAAGACTTCTCTGTCCCAAATCCGTCAGTCCAGATCTTTCCTATTTACGTATTTGCTGACCAGTTGGGCAGTTTGCATGGAACTCCAGTGATTCAAAAGTCAGTACATGTACTGACTTTCACATGTATGAGTAGAGAAAGAAGCCACGGAATTATGTTACATATATTAGAAAAGAAGAAAGCATTATTGGTAAGCGGTAGGCTCTTTTTGCTTGTTTGTTTAGGAAAGGCCAGGCTGTTTGTAATCAAATTCAGGAAGAAAAGTATATTATTAGGATAACAAGGTAGGCAGGATGTAAACTACTCAGGTTGACTGCTCTCCTAAATTCCAAGTAAAACTCTATCTACCTACTTTCTCTGCCCTGTGTAGAACTAACACTTCTAGAACTAACAGGAATGTTGGTTCTAGTTCTAGAGAGTGAAAGACTTCAAAGATCTTAGCATGAGAAGAGTAGTTTTTAGATTAACACATATAGCTTATTTGAATATTCAAGCCTGAGATTAGAATCACAATATTTGTACTCACTGTATAGTAGCATCCGGACTTCACTGAGTATTTCTCTCACTCAAGAGCTGTTTGATCTGTTGATAATGGTAAAGGGAGGCAAGTAAAGATGTAAACCCCTAGCATTTACCCATTTTCAGGAGCAGAATCAGATAGTTGACTAGGAAGTTGATAGCCAGGCTATTTATTTTCAAAAAAGTGCACAACATTCTGTTTTAATAAGTACTAATAATATGAGCTAACAGGTCATTTCCTAGTTCAGGAAAGTATATATTTTAGTGACGATCATTTTCCAAAGAAGCTCTGACTCTCAGCTGCCTAGTAGGATTATGCTTACCACTGCTGTTTGTTTTTTCTCTTGCTCTCTGCTTCTGGCAAACACAAGCATCAACAACTACAGCCTGGCAATCCTGCATCCTTGTGTTTGTAACATGCTAGCCCATTCAACATAGCTTTTCGTTGGCTTTTCCACCTCAGCTATCGTTTAGGACTGCAGTTCCTGTTGGTTCATAAAGGAGAATTGGATTATTCCTTCATTTACCATCTTTTTAAAAAGCCAAGTCTATGACATTACAATTTGCTATTATTATAATAGCAAACACAGACATTATCTTGTCTATGACAATAAAAACCCAACACTTGGCATTTACAAATGTTTCAACCCAAATGATAAAAACTCGTAAGGATAAGGATATTAAATAATGAATAGGCTTACACATATAATCAACTGTTCACAGATTTCTGAAAGATATATTGAATTTGCTTTATGCATGACACCAAAGCTGTTTTTGAAATGAAGTGCATCCAAAAAGGATTTCAAAAATCACATGAATGACATTTGAGAACTGTTAAGACTAAGTCTTTGACATGAATGCATTTAGTATTGTAGGCAAAGACTGATATGCAAATATGCAATGAATAAACAATGGAAAAACAGTGCTGTGAGTGTCAGTAAACACATCATAAGCTTAAACATACTCTTTTGCTTCTCTGGAAATATCTGCATATCATATGGCAGATAATTTCAGAAGATAGTTGAGACCATCAAAGACCGCAGCTCTTCCAAAGGGTCATCTTCCCTCAACTCTGCCTACTTTTCTACTCCTAGCTGCACCGTCCTGTATTTTATTCTTACCTGGCTCTGATGCTTGTTGTATCCTTTTGTGATTTTGTTCAAGTTAGAAAGCAACAAAGAGTTTTTCAATAGGAAAGTTCCTAACCAATTTGTATATGACTTTGTAGCCCAGGTTATCATAGAATCATAGAATGGTTTGGGTTGGAAGGGACATTAAAGATCCTCTCGTTCCAACTCCCTGCCACGGGCAGGGACACCTTCCACCGGACCAGGTTGCTCAAAGCCCCATCCAGCCTGGCCTTGAATGCTTCCAGAGAGGGGACATCCACAGGTTCTATAGGCAACCTGTTCCAGTGTCTCGCCACTCTCAGTTTGAAGAATTTCTTCCTAATATTTAACGTAAATGTGCCCTCTTTCAGTTTAAAACTGTTACCTCTCATCCTGTGACTACATGCCCTTTTAAAAAGTCCCTCTCCAGCTCTCCTGTAGGCCCCTTCAGGTACTGCAGGCTGCTATAAGTTCTCCCAGGAGCCTTCTCTTATTGAGGCTGAACAACGCCAACTCTCTCAGCCTGTCTTCATAGGATAGCTGCTCCAGCCCTCTGACCA
Source organism: Steatornis caripensis (assembly GCA_013398225.1). Classification (NCBI taxonomy): domain Eukaryota; kingdom Metazoa; phylum Chordata; class Aves; order Caprimulgiformes; family Steatornithidae; genus Steatornis; species Steatornis caripensis. The sequence continues at coordinate 91,436 of VZSC01009137.1, forward strand.
TCTTCGTGGTCCTTCTCTGGGCTTGCTCCAACAGGGCTGTGTCCTTCTTATGTTGGGGGCCCTAGAGCAGAACTGCATACTCCAGGTGCAGTCTCACAAGAGCAGAGTAGAGGGGAAGAATCCCATCCCTCGACCTGCTGGTCAGCCTTCTCTTGATGCAGCCCAGGGTACAGTTGACCTTCTGGGCTGTGAGTATGGATTCCCAGCTCACATTGAGCTTCTCATCAACCAACACCCCCAAGTTCTTCTCCTCAGGGCTGCTCTCAATCCATTCTCCGGTCAGCCTGTATCTGTGCTTGGGATCACCCTGACCCATGTGCAGAACCTTGCACTTGGTCTTGTTGAACTTCATGTGGTTCACATAAACCCACCTCTCAAGGCTGTCAAGGTCCCTCTGGATGGCTTCCCTTCCCTCCAGCGTGTTGACTGCACCGCACAGCTTGATGTCTTTAGCAAACTTGCTGAGGATGCACTCAATCCCACTGTCCATGTAGCTGACAAAGATGTTAAACAGTACCTGTCCCAACACTGACCCCTGAGGAACGCCACTCATCACATGGCTCCACTTGGTCATTCAGCCGTTGACTACAACTCTTTGAGTTTGACTATCCAGCCAATTCCTTGTCCAGCAAGTGGTCCATCCATCAAGTCCATGTCGCTCTAATTTGGAGAGAAGGATGTCGTGTGGGACAGTGTCAAATATTTTGCACAGTTCCAGGTAGATGATACCAGTTGCTCTTCCCTTGTCCACCAATGCTGTCAGACCATCATAGGCCACCAAATTTGTCAGGCACGATTTGCCCTTAGTGAAACCATGTTGGCTGTCACCATCACTTGCTTATTTTCCATGTGCCTTAGCACAGTGTCATTGTTGGAGCCCAGTTGTTAAAGTACCATATGGTCATTTGTTCACTCCTCCCTCCAACACCATAATGAGGAGGAAACGTAATGAAACCTAGTGGGTCGAGACAAGGACTGGGAGCGTTCACTCACAAGTTATGGTCACAGGTGAAAACAGNCACTTGCTTATTTTCCATGTGCCTTAGCACAGTGTCATTGTTGGAGCCCAGTTGTTAAAGTACCATATGGTCATTTGTTCACTCCTCCCTCCAACACCATAATGAGGAGGAAACGTAATGAAACCTAGTGGGTCGAGACAAGGACTGGGAGCGTTCACTCACAAGTTATGGTCACAGGTGAA
>VZSC01009138.1:0-27868 GCA_013398225.1 Steatornis caripensis
GGGCTGGGGGAGCTCCAGGGGGCTCTGCCAGCCCCTACCATTCTGTGATTCCATGATCTGGAAACTGCTTCGTATACCTTGTTCCCTTATATGCACACTACAAACTGTGTTATGCATCAGAAATAATTCCTTGAACATCCTTCATTGATTGCTGATGGGGAGAGCATTTGTATAACCCTGCTCCTGCGTCTGTACTGCTTGTATGTGCCCATTTTCACATGTATTGTGTGGTAGCGCCTATAAGGCTGTAGACTCCAAGTTTTATCTTGTAGCCGGTGCAACATCTGCCTGCCTAATCAGTCATCCCCCTACAGATTACAACCAGTAATGAAAATGGAAAAAATGCCTTGGTCTCCTTCCTCCACAGCCCGGGTCTCTAAGTGTGCCTATGAGAGCGTTCTTTCCATAGCACCATCATCACCAGATAATATTTTTAATGAAAGCCATCACGTGTGTGGTGTGGGATTTCAAAGTGAGCATTGTGCCCAGCTGTGCAGCTTGCCACCGAACAAGCCTGGTGCTAGCAGTGGAGCTATATCACAGCATTATTGGTGCGGTCTCCTTTCAGGTCAGCTAAGTTTATACTAAATTCTAACTAAAAGATGATGTAAGGAAGAAAACAAACTCGTAGGCTTCAAACTATCATCTTTGCAGCTCTGACATTTTCAAGCAAGTGCAAAAAATGCCTGCAAATGCATGTCAGGAGTGAGGCAGAAGCAGGATCAGCACAGGTCTTGTAAAGTGATATCGAAGGTGAATAGTGGCAAGGAAGGCTAACTCAGCCTGTCCGGGCAGTTCTGCTAAACAGGGGCATCCCTGCCGTGGGGAAGAGACACAGCAAGGGATGGTGTGGGCACTGGAAGCCGATGGAAGGGCTTGAGGATCTTGGTTTGCTGCTTCTGCTGGCCCCAGAGAGAGAAAATGGGAGACAAGGCCAGAAACTTGCCCTGCACCAGCTTTCTGGTCCTCCAGCATTACCTTACTCTTTGCTAGAAAGAGTTATTTGGGGTCTGGACACGAGGACATCTCAGCACACCTTGTTTCTCCTGAAGCAAAACCTCTGTGGGAGAATGATTTTACAACAGAAGTTCATGATATAGGAAAAATAATGGACAGGATTTATCACAATTTAGAAGAGAGTGAAGACAGTGTAGGAAAGCTGCAGTCAAACAGTTTGGGATTAATACAGCCGTAAAAGCATGGTGTTTTGTTTAACCGGTTGTCCGGCAGTTCATGGCAATTTATGAGTCGCGACCTTTATATAATCACATAATTACCTGTAAGAGAACCAGCCTGTTAGGATGTGGATGGTTCAGCAGCCCCAGTAGACGTCAGAGCGTCCATCCTGTCCTTGCCGCACCGCACCTGAGCGTTACCAAGGTTTCTGCTGTGCTTTCCCATAGGGACTGGTTCTGGGCAGCAGGCAAGTGTGCTGGAGCCTCTTCCGGAATTCGTGGTCTCGTAGGCTCACAACTTCATCCTAGCTCTAGGCTGAGAAGCTTTCCTTACTGCAGCAACCTGATGCCTTCGGCGTGTCTCCTTTGCCTGTACAGTACCTGGGCTGACCTCATTTAGCAGCGTGGCACCCGCCTCAGGGGGGAACTCCGTTAAGGAGAGCCATGGCTCACCGGGTGGTATTCCTAGCAAATTACGAATGAGAGGCAAACTACATTTGAAACATGTTTAAGGAATTCTTCGAATACCCGTGGTTCTCTCCTGAATCAAGAGCATATGAATTATGAAGCATTTTTCAAGCTTATGGATAAAAGGAGGTGCCCGTGCTGTGAAAGTAAGGATACAAATTTCTAATTCACATTTCTTGATGTCTTCATTCTTCTGTGGTTCTCCTCCTCCTGTGTTATATTTTAGTTACACACAGCGAATGGCAAGAGCAAATATGATTAGCAAGATACTATTTGTGAGATTATTGCTAAAATCAAAATACTACGTTACTTGTACTTTTCCTATAATTTTAAGATAATCTGAAATATGTTTCCAAAAATAGCATCAGATACCTTCTCTTTTTTTTTTTTTTAAAAAACTTCTTTTCAATTTTGTATCTTCTTGCATCAGCAGTGCTCTGCATTGGAGTGAGTGCACGTTTGCCTCAGCAGGAGATGCCAGATTAGACCCACAGGAACCTTCACAAGGCTGGAAGAGCTATTGGCATCGTGCATCTTGGGTGTCAGAGAGTACAGGATTGGACCTCACATTACATCCAGCATCAAACTTTTCATCGATCACATGAAAAATATCTACCTCTACCTTAGTGATGAGAATCACTGGCTTTTTACGGTACGCTTCCACGCTTGGAGCTGTCAGGCTCTAGCAAAGACTCACTGATTATATGCAAGCCATAGTTTTTCAGAGCCTTATAATTTGGCTAAATTTGGCTGGATTTTCATAGGTGTATCAAAGGGCACACTCTTGACCAGTGTGGCAAAACTGAAACAACCTCAGCTTTTCTGTGTTCTTAACAAAACAACTTTGTTTGCAGTTTTTTATAACCTCATTCGTAGAAATGGCTGAACCCTTCAGCATGAATATCTTGGAGTCTAAAGCAAAAAATCGCTAGGAGCTTTCCAGCACCAATAGAAAAAAAACAAACAAAACAACCTGAAAACCTGGATCTTATCGTTGAGAAATGGCAAGCAGCCTTGGGAACAGGCACTGCTACTGGCAATATTTGTAATAATTCTAATACTCTAATCTCTTTATCCTCCTTCTGCATCTCTACTTTTACCTTCATGTCGATGCCACGGAATTCATGGCACCAATTTTTTTTTTTCCTTTTCTTTTTCCTTTGGCTTCATTCTTGAAATTAAAATAGCTTCATTTTTATTATTTGAAAAAAGAAAAAGTTCTGGTGTACCTTCCACACCCTCCAGGACTCCCGTCTCGTGACGAGGTGCAGTTATCCTCTCTCTTGGCTGGGGAAGCATGTCTTGCTGCAGGATTGAACACAGCAGCGAGCACTTTGTGGTTGTTCCCTGACTTGCAATGAACCTGGCGTATAACGGGGGGTGGCAGTTTTTCAGTGATGTGAATGGTGATTTTAAGGGCATAGGAGGATGATCTCCCATGGAAACAATAGAGCGTCACTTTGTCACAGCGAGATCGGTTGGATGGAAGTATTTGCAGTGGTGACGGGGGGGAACGTGAGAGCCATCCTTCTCTCTCCTGCCTCCTGGGAAACAGTATATATCTCAGCTGTCCCTGTCATGGGGATTCCTTGAGGTCCCTTATCTGAATCTCCCTCTAAATGCTGAGCAGATACTTTAAACACGATATTGCACTGCTATTAATATCACTGTCACCTAGGGCCCGGCCATCTGCAAGGCAAGGCTTGTAGGGCAAAGTAATAACTTCTGCTAGACCTCCTGATATGGTTTGTGGAGCACTTTGTAAACAGGGCAACAAGACCTTTGTCTCCAAGAACGTGCTCTCTAATTAGGTGAAGGACACAGCGTGCTCCTGGGAGCAGAGCGGTGCGGCCCAAGAGCCACCTGCCCACACCGCCATCCCCACACATACGAAATTTAAATCTCTCAAGAAGAGTTGTAAGCAAGCAGGAGGAGAGCTGCGCAGTGAGACCATACTGTCTAACAGGTTTCACCAGCCTGTCCGGATGAGGGATGCGGCCAGTCATGGACGAGGTCGCTGAGAAGCGTTTTCATGATTCGGAATTGCATGTTCAGCACGACTCAGGTCCCTCTTTCTCCATCTCCCACTGTTCCGGGAAGTCCTTTCTGAAGTTACGGCAGGGTGGAGCTCTGCTCACCACACTGGGTGATAGTCATCTTCATGGTGCCTCATCACCTTCTCAGGAGACAGCCCGATGGTGTCCACCCCAGTCAACAGCTTTGTCTACTGGGTACCTCACTCAGCAGCCAAGTTTCCAAGCCTGGGTACTGGGCTCTGCTCCTCTATTCTGCATTCCACATTCAACAACCGTTGATTAGAGTACAATCCCAAGAACGAAGGCCAAAATCCAGGGCTCTTTCCTGCCTAACGAGCACCTTCCTCTGAGCGTGGAGTCCTACCCTCCCCGCCCTCCTCCTGTGCCCCAGCACATCTGGAATTCTTTAGCCGTTAGCAGCCAGGCTGCAATGGGATCCTCACCGTAGCCTGTGCTCCGGGAACACCTTGAGCTGGTTTTGATCTCTGAAATTAGGCAGTCAATAAGTGGAATTTTCTTTTATTACATTTCTAGGAAAACCTAATGTGCACCTAAATAAATGCTTAAATGACATCATCTGTGGGTGGTTACGTTTTCAGTGTATCCAGCTCAGTAGTTTGGAATTTGGCCACTCATTAGGACCTACAGATGTAAAGGAAATGTGTGTTCTAATAGCCAATAAACGCTGATTTGAATGTCGCTATCTTGCGAGATACGAATGAAAAGGTAGAATTGGCCACCTTCTGGGGAATGCTATCAGAGCGAATGAGTGGCAGACTGTAAACAAGTACCAAAATTAAGAAAATCAATACATCTAGCTTTTTTTCGGTTTATATTTGTTCAGACTACATTGCTATCTTTTGCTTTCTTACAGCTTTTACTACATTTTTATGATCTATCCCTTTTCATTAAACCCCTCCAAAAAGTATCCCCTATAATCTCATCGCACCACTGTGGCTGTATATGACATCTACTTTTCTTAGTAGAATTAATCGCTGCGAAATCTTAGATCTGTGCTGTCACTGCAAATTGCAGGTATCCTGTGGACAGGGTTGTAAACTCTACAGAGTCAGGATCACGTTTAAGCGTAGTAATTAGTTTTGCTACCGGCAACAGTGAGAGAAATACAGGTCTGCCAACAGAAAGGAATGCACCTGAATCGATAATTTTTGTAATGTTAAAAGATTAAAAAAAATTTTTTTTTCTTAGACCGAGAGATTTTCCAGCTTGATGGAAAATAGCAGATAATGACACGCTCACTTTAGAATTAACATTTTTTGACTGATCAACTAAATAAGCATGCCTGAACTGAGAAAAATAAATGCGCCATGGAAGAGAGCGGTTTTCAAGTCTGCATTTGGAATAAAATTGTATATTCTAAACTACTTGGTCTGCCTGTTAATCAAACAGCTCATTTGCAGGCCAGTTACATAACAGTCAAAACACGCACATCTGGTATGAATCCAGAGGATCCAGTCACTTACCTGGTCTTAAAAGATTTTTCTTGAAAAAACAGTAAATGTCCCCGTGAACTTTGATGACGGATCGTACCTACAGACACCTTCCTCCAAGTTTTGACTTGTGATTAGACGAGGAGTTGTTTTAAGTACTGCAGCTAAGGAAGAAGCAGAGAGAAGAGTGATCTCTGCATGTTTGATTAACATTATGTGTTACTCCCTGCCTCCACAGTTTTTTTTGGCTTACTCTTTGTCCTTCGCTGTTTCTCCTTTGTTATAGCAAGTACCAACAGAAAACTCTCATCCTGCCGCTTCTTACTATATTTAGAGTACGCAGATACTCATCTGAAATTCTCCTCCAACCGAAAGTTAGACACATACATAAGTCATTATAGGTTTGAAGCCTTAGTTATTTTATTAAAGATGGGCTTTTAAAAGAAAATATGTAGGAATCGATTGAAATCGTGTACAATCTGTGAAGACTAAAACCTCAGACTAGAGATCATAAACCTCCGTACTTGCTTTTTTCTTATACTATTTGAGATCTGCTGAAGATATCCTTTTGAAGGCTGAAACAGGTGCTCTATTTTTTAAACGGAAAGCTAAGAGGGCAAGAAGTGAAATTTTCTCATCCGCATCACTTCTCTGGTGTTAGTGGTGTAAAATTGAAGTTTCATGGGAACCAGAAGTGCTGGCTAGAATAAATTTTTCAAACCGGGAAGAAAGAGTGTTTCTATCTTTGAAATTCAGTGATGTTCTGTTAAGCAACAAGGATCGCCAAATCAGTTCTTTTTTTCATTTCCTAAATCCATTCTCTGCTCATTCTTTTAATTTGATTATTGACATCATAACCAGAATGCAATTTGGTAAATATTTCCAGGTATTTCCAAGCTGCACAACATATATAGTCTAGACTTAATTAACGAAACAAAGAATGAAAAATCCCAGCTGGTTTGCTTTTTCTTCTTCCACCAACAGGATTACAATACTTATCAGTTTGGCTCTGCCTTCTGATTCTTATCACAGATTTCAGCTCCACCACCTAATGAACAGATGAGATGTGGTAAAGAAACAGACCTTTCTTTTCCGGTTATTCATGCCCTTAATCAGGAAGGTTGAATCTAACACATATGAAACAGCTCATGTTAGGGGATTGCATCTGAATGTCACAGGGCATTACTTGCAGTCCTTCTCAGGAGTGAAGAGAAAAGTAGGGTCAGAGGGTAGACAAGAATGATAATAACATTTTAAAATCTTCATTTAGTAAATCAGCTGGTGACAGCAAATGCAACGCATAGCGTAATCATAGCTTGACTTTGCTTATGGTTTCTCCCTATGGAGATCTGGCAGATTTCGAAGTGCGGTCGGGAGAGCACGTTCACTCCGGAGGTGTTCGAAGGCCCTATTCAAGCAGGTAGGAGCTCACCATTAAAGACCAGAAACCTAGTAAAAATACAAAGGCCCTCCATGACATTAAGGAGAAAACTAAACATTTGTAATGAATCCTTTGTTAAGATGTGACTGAACTCATCTAACCTTTTTCCATGTCTTCATTGCAGCAGGAGGAAGTTCAAAGGAATGTGGTACAATGATAGCTACGTACTAACGACATCACAGCTCCACAGGAAATTACGGTGATTTGGCGAGTGTGTATGGGCACCATTAGCCCTCCTGGCAAGGAACCCGTACGTACCTCTCCTGTGAAGGCGGGCTGAGAGTTGGGGTTGTTCAGCCTGGAGAAGAGGTGGCTTCAGGGAAACCTTATAGCAGCCTCCCAGTACCTCGAGGGGCCTACAAGGGAGCTGGAGAGGGACCTTTTAAAAAGGCACGGAGTGACAGGATGAGGGGTAACGGCTGTAAACTGAAAGAGAGTAGATTTAGATTAGATATTAGGAAGAAATTCTTCACGACGAGGGTGGTGAGACACTGGTGCAGGTTGCCCAGAGAAGCCACGGATGACCCCTCCCTGGAAGTGCTCAAGGCCAGGCTGGATGGGGCTTGGAGCAACTTGGTCTGGTGGAAGGTGGCCCTGCCCATGGCAGGGGGCTTGGAACTGGATGGTCTTTAAGGTCCCTTCCAACCCAGACCATCCTCTGATTCTCTGATTCTATATATGGGCTCAGTGTGGCTGGCGATCAGCAGAGCATCCTCTTTAGTGCAAGTGAAAACCGGTGGGGACTTTCCACAAAGCCTCTTGCAAATTTACTGCTAATGAGTCATCAAAGATAGAGGAATACTTATAATTTATAAAATACTCCTGATACCGTTATTTATTCATTATCCACTCAATGACACTGCACAGCCACTGTATATGTTCTGCAGGGTATGTCATACCCGACAGTCTTATTGGAAAGGAATTTATATTTAAAATGAGAGAAAAGTAGAATAATCCATTCGTCATACTGGATATTTACAGCTTGTTGGACTCAAGTGGTTGCAAGGAGTCTGCATTCTTTTCATCATCTTATCACCAATGGCCCTTTAAAATATGATAGACATGTGCAGCCATACCTCCTGCTGGTATAAACAAGGCAGAGACAAATGGCTTGCAAAGAAAATGGCCTTTTTTAACAGCAGCAGTGAAAAGAACTCCCAGCAGACCCTTTAGTTGCTTTCCAGTGTGAATGACAAATTAAGATGGGGCCGCGGATACGACAGCCTCAGATATATCAGAGCAAGGCCACAGATAACAGTCTGTCTTTTAGCTGGCACTTGTTTGGGTCTGAGTCCATAAAGGCATTAATTCTTTCATTTATCTTAGGTACTATTTAGCAAGTAAGCAAATGTAAATTGCATTTCTCTTGTAGGAAGAGTATCTGTTAAAACCGAACATCGAGCCAAAGCTGCTCAGATAGATAGCAACATTAGAATATTTTCCTTAACTACAAACAGACCCAATTTATGCCAGGTTAAAAAGGCGCTTCTATGGAAAAAAATTTTAGCTTCTTCACGGTAAATATATTTTTAATAATTATACCAAAAAAGGACAGCTTAAATGCATCTTCACCTAGTGTAACCAGCTGCAGTTAAGGATTTGCCACAGTGATATCAAATTTATTTTAAATTGTCCAAATTATGCCAGTGCCAACTCATTAACATTCATACATATCAAGAGTCAAACTGGCTTCTTCCTCCTTGCACGTCATTAATCTCAAAACCCCCTCACAAGCCTGTGGACCAGATTAACTGCTCAAAGGTACCTTTGCACTCAATTCGAAATTGTAGTAAATTACCCCAGTATTATGATTTGCTTGAATTTGTTTTGACTTACTGGTCAAATTAGTTTGAACCTATGAGTAGAGCTGTTTGTTTCTTTTTTTCTTGGGAGATATTAGAATAATTTGCTTACTTGTAATTTCTCTTTCGAATTGTCCATGTAAAATAATTGTAAAAAATGACAGAAAACTGAATTTTTGAGAGCAAATCCAGCATAATCTGTGAAATTAAGTGACGACGGTTATATGGGACCCTTGCCTGGCATTCAGATCTGCTGAGAAATGACAGTAAGACAGTACCATCAGTACCTCCAATACTCTTCGTCAGCAGGAGTAGCTTTCACCTATTCCCATACGCAGGCTATCCTTAGCTTTACCTTAAAAGACTGAAGCATGCAGAGATGACGTTGGAAATATTGAAAAGGTGCACAGAAACTCTCAAAAGGGTCTTCACATTTTTTTTTTCCCTAGCCGTTGAAAATGATACATAACAAACCAGAACAAATAATAACACTTATTTTTGCTCTGAAGTCGACGGTGTTGGGAGACAGAGGTGTATCTACGCGATGAAACGCTGTCCCGACTTGCTAAGCAGAAACAATTTAGAAATTTAAAACGTGCTTCTTGGCACATGCATATGTACGCAACTGCAGGAGTCAGCCTGGAAGAGAGGTTGGGTGCGCACGCAAACAGACGATTCGCTTAGAAGGGTGCTTAATAAAACTATGTACCAAAATTTATATTAAAGTGATGGTCTCCGTCCAGCCCTCCTGGGTGGCTGCAGAGGTTGAGGGGATGGGCATTTGTCCCCCTGACGTCGAAGAGACACTTTATGTAACTGGGATGACAGACAACAGGATATCACATCCATCTGGTTTTGCTTTTAATGTCGAAATAAGAGTTTGTGGAAGGAATAGACGCAACAGGGCAGGTGGAAACATGCCAGCCTGGGTCAAGGAGGATATTGTGTCTGAAGAAGGAAAGAATGTGATACAATATATAGTTTGGCAAGAAGTGCAGAAATTGTTTGGATTGAAATAAAAGATAAAAAGACCAAAGAAGGAAGATAGGAAACTATTGTGGCCCATCTGGAGCAAATAAAAAAGCAGCCTGGAATACTGATGCAGATAAAGACCCCACGGAAAAGCCTCATGTTGGCAAACTTCCGCTGCCCAGGATGCGGCAAGGAGAGCAGGGATGCTGCGTGATGCAGGATGGGTCTCAGTTATCTCACGTCTTTAAAAGCTTTTTGCCCTGCAGCTGTTTCTTCTGCTTTATGCAGCTCTAGATACCATCAGCTCGGAGGGCATCAGTCCGCACCCCTCCTCCTCCTCGCCCCACGGGTCCCTGCCGTGGCCACCCCACCCCGAGCCGTGGCTGCAGGGGTGGCCCGAGCTCTCCACCGCACCTGACGGCAGAGTCGTCTCAGCAATTCAGATCCCAGTTAAAACAACCCACCCAGGTTAAACTTAAACCACCGGGGAAAAAAAGTGATTTAAATCTCCGTCAGTTCTCCAAGATGGTTCAAAGGAGATGGGGAAGGGAAAGAGCAGCCAGGGGTGGAGGTGGTGGGACCACGTTTCTGATGGGGGCTGTGGATGATGCTCATTTAAACTGACTAAAAATATAACATGAGCGAGAGGGGCCAGGGCTTTGCCGGTCGAGTAGCGGGGTGAGGAGCTCATGCGGATCACTCGCTCCGCTCCCTCCTGGACATCTGGAGGCAATATGGTAGGGGAGGTCAGCGGCTCCGACACAGGGGGGAAAATGAATTTTAAAAGACATTAGTAAAGACACAACATTTGAAGGTATGTAGCACAGAAGATGATACAACTTCATTAAAATGAAGACCGCATTTTGAGCTTTGGCAGCTTCAAAGCCCCTCCTGCTCTATTTTGTGGAGAGCACAGCCTCCCTGGGAGCCAGTGCCGTGCCAGGGCATCCTGCTGGCTGTCATGATGCGGTCAGGCTGGCCGGGCGTCCGCCGCAGCAGGTACCAGAGGTTTCCACACATTTCTGGCTCCTCTGGTTTGACTGGAGTAAACTGGCTGGGAATATTTCTGAGTCCTGGAGCAAACGGAGCTGTGGGACTGAGCAAGCCAAAGGCTATGAGCTGAGCAGGGATTAGGGACGGGGACGGACTCGGGGCTCTCACGACAATGGCAGCAGGCATCTTACCCATCTGCTAAGCACTGTGTCCGCAAAAGGCCACTGAACCGGAGCTTGAGAGTATAACAAACTATACAGACAGCCAGGAAGGAGGAGGTAGGAAGCTACAGGCAGCCAGCAGAGGTGATTCTGCCTGGAAGAAGGGGAGAGGGGTTGTGCCGGCCCCGACCCCGGGGACTCTGCAAGCAGCCAGCCTGGCCTTCCCGGGGCCATCCTGCCAGACCATGTGGGGCCATGGTGCTGAGCCACGGTGCTGAGCTGCAGCTCTGCCCAAGGGCTGAGCCAGGCTTCAAAGAAGCCCAGGGGAGAGGCTGCACTCTGCCTTGCTCCACACTGCGGACGGCCGCAGGGAAACCCTGTGTGACAGCTAGAGCAAAGGCCGATTGCAAAGTGCCTTCTAATTTTCTTTCTTTGTTTTAAGTTTCTGTGATTTATTCTTAATAGCATTTCTGATGTTGTAAACAAGGCTTTAACTCTTTGCTTTACTGGAATAATTTGGCTACTTTTATTTTTAAGACGTGGCTTGGAATTTGAAGGAAACTCATCCAGCTCTAACAAGTCTGGGATGCTTTTACTTCCCTGGATAAAAACAATTCAGCTCAGTCAGTCCCCGCCGCACACACATTATGAGTTTCCTATAAGACAAGACAGTCTTAGATGTGCTTCCCAGGTTGAAAGGTAGAGTTTGGTCTGGGCAAGCGGCAGCACCCATAGCAAGAACCTGCCACTGCAGTGCTCGTTGCAACCGCCGCCAGCAAAACCAGGCATCCGGGGTTTTGCTGACCCAGATAATGTTTCATGACTCCCTGAAGTCATCCTCAGAATCTTCATGGTTATAGAAAAACACATTCTGCAGCGACCATGAAAGCAGGCAGGATTAAAAAAAAAAAAGGTGCCTGGTTCACCCAGGGCACATCTACTGACTGAGACAGCAATGCTGCAATGAGAGAGCAACACTGGAACGAGACAGCATGCTGCAATGAGATGGCAGTGTCGCAACGGGATTGCAAGCTGCAATGCGATGGCATGCCGGATACCCGGGCACCGAGGGGGATCTGTGGTACGACAGAGGCAGTGCAAGCAGGGAGCGGAGCACGTGTTAGAAAATGGCCCCATGAGGCAGCCAAAGCGCAGTTCTGAGCAAATACAGACTTGGCACTTGTCAGTTAATTGGTCTGACTTCCAGACAAATTGTTTACATTTTCAAATAGAGAAAAAACCCCAGCACAAACTTTAAACAACAGAAATACACCAAATGCTGCTTGGAGAAGTGTTGCTATTGGACAGCGCACGTAACCATCACCGTCAGAGCTCTGGGCACAGATGCGACTGCGTGCAGACAGCAAAGCTGCAGGCACGCTTCACGGACGTGGGGCATAATGCCAGGGCCCCTTCCAAAAGCCTAGAAGCTTCCACAACATCGTGAGCGGGTACTAGAAGTGCATTGAAAATGCTCAGCTTTAACTCGCACGAGGTCAACAGATAAAAATAGGAAGAGCATCTGGAAGGTGACAGCCGAGGAACAGAGCAGGAGCAGGAGAGAAGAGCTATTTGTGTTCGGGAACAACGCCGGCACAAAGAGCATACGGACAAAAATTCACCAAAGCCGTTTGGCGAGGAGGTTAGACCATCCGTAGCCAGCAGGACTCGATATTCTGGAACATCTACTCCGAAGGAAGAATAGTGGGAGGAAACCCTGCTCCCTCGGCTCAGGACAGCAGCGGGATGATGTGGTGCCTTGGAGAACCAGGGGCTTGGCCGCCCGAGGCGAGGAGTCCGTCCCCGTCCCTCGTTCCTGCATTTCTATGGTCCTGGCAATATATAGCAGGACCAATAAAAAATCGTACACCACCGCAAGGCAACCACAGCGCAGAGCTGGAATGTGCTGCCTGGGGGGGGTGTGGGCTTCTTTGGGGCAGTCGAATCAAACGCGCGTGGAGGGAAACCGAACGCTGGGGCAGAGCAGTGCCTGGGGTGGGTTTTGGTGCAGTCTATGATTACGGCGAGGAGCACGGATTTTATTTCTGTTTTGTTTTCGCTATGTTTGGTGTTCTATATTTCAGACCGTCTTATTACAGAGAGCTACAAAGTGCTTATTTGGGGTTTTGTAAGCTGGGGCAACACCTTCTTTAAGAAGTGTCTTTGAAAAGCAAAGTCAATCCTTATTGGTATGGCAAAGGGCCTGAATCTGAATTGAGCACCATGAAGCCAGTCTTGCTCCATAATACTCGGGGTCATTCTCCCAGTGCAATGAGGAAAGGTCTGGCAGAGGTTTCCAAACTGGAGCTCAGCACAAGCAGCCGTGGTTGGCAGGGCCGTGGCAGGAAGAGCCCCCGGACCCACGGCCATCCGTGGGGCTCACCTGTCTCAGCCACACAGCGGCGTGAGCGGAGTCAGCTCTTCTGTGCAAGGCACTGTAAAAAGTAACACTTTTCCTTATGAAAGGAAGCTGAAGCTGTGAGCCCTCCTCTGGGGGTGGGAGATACCACGCTGCCATCTCTTTAGTTTCTTCCTTTTAGTTGGGGGGGAAAAAAAACAACGTGGCAAACGTGACTTTAAAGGCATCACAAAGCCACGTGCCAGAGACCACCTGATAAACCTCAACAGGGGCAATTCCAGCCAAACCTCACAAACTCCATCTTTAGGAATCTACATTTCCCATCGTGTCAGACACCCTGCTCCGTTCCCTTCCCCGAGCTGCTCTTTCCCCGGCTGGCGGCGGCAGTTGCGTGCCAGCCAAAACACGGCTTTATTCCAGCGCCGGGGGAAGTTTGCTGCTGCTTTATCCCTTCATCTACCCATCTGACAGGTGTGTTGTCACACGTAATTAGCTAATGCTTTAAAAATACCTTAAGATGTTCAGACTAGAGATGCCGTAAAAGTTCAAAATGTTATTACCAGCTGGCAGAAAGCTTGCAATTCCCATTTCACGGGAAACCATTGTAAATAATGAGCAAAAAATGTGCTTTTATCAAATGCGCTACAAAAAACCCACCCTAAGGTGTTTAACATTTTTGGTGGACTCATTAGTCTTGTCAACTCTTGTTTGTTATTACCTGTTTGAATCTTGGAGCGTTACAAGCCCTCTGCGGTGCATGGTATGCGAGCGATGCACGACCCTTCATTTCTGGCTAATAAGGGCCTCATAGTTGGTGACGTGAAAAGATTATATTTTGCCCTAGAAAATGCTGATTTGGCATTGGAAAAGAAGAGGTGATTGTGCCGGACATTTCCGTAGTTATTTTCCATGGGGGGAGTTCACATGCAAGCGTAGCAGGGTGATGAAGAGCGACGGCTGCCGCGTGTAGTGGGAGGCAGGGACGTCGCTCTCGGCACAAGTAACACCCCCACACACCCTGGCTTCACCAAGCTAACATACTCACCTGCGCTACAATTGCAGCTTACTATGGTGTGCAAATACACCCTGACTTTCTCTGCCGAGGATGCAAACCATCCCTGCAACGCGTGTCGGAACTACGCGTGTCAGGGCAAAGCAATTGTACGGCAACAGCAGATTGAACTGGTTGGATTTTTGAGGTTCTCTGCGTAAGACGGAGGACAACAACGTGGCGAGTTCAGAGGTGAGAAGGACGTGGGGATTATCCTGCAGAGCGCCTGGGGAGAACTGCGTTTGCCCAACAGCAGCTGCCTTGCTATGGAAAAAGTGTTGAGAGAGGTGTTTTCATCATTTGGGTATAAGACAAGATAAAGCATCTGTGCTGCAAACTGCATCTGGTTTCTTGACTGCTTTTGAGCTTTCCTGAGGCAGGTGGGGATGGGGGCGTTGGCTTGGCTTGGCCTGAGGACTCGCTTCTCGGTTTAAGCTAAACCCCCTTTTGTTCAATGCCAAAGGCGAGACGAGTGGTTGTTTATTTGAAATCATCTCCTTTCAAAGGAATGCAGCTTCAAAACCGGGGAGCTTTGGTGAAGTGTTGCCCTGTATTTAATTGGGTGCCTGCAGAAGAAGTCTTCAACTTCTTGATGCCTGACTGAATGTGGAAAGGAAAAGCTGGACCCGACTTCCCAACCTCCGGCTGCTCCGGCCCTGCTGAGGTACCGCACCAACAAGGAAGGACTCAAGCTGCAATGCACACCTGGGTCTTGCCATAGTTTACAGCGGAGCGTTTCATGTTATAGCATGTTTGCCTTTTCCAAAGCATCAGCTTGAGAAGGTATCCAGGCAGGCTGCTTGTTGTCTTAACTCTCCATTAAGAGGAACAGACAAAGCCCACGTGTATCCCCCTGTTAATTCAGCTCGTAGCCTGCACACTTAACCAGGAAGCACCTCCAGGACTTAAGGGGCTCTGCCAATGTAGGCAAACGGCAGGTTTATTTTATCTGATGATCCAAAGTTTCTTTTCCTTTGCGCTGGTAGATAATTTCACTGACACGTGCCACTATATTCAGAGGACGATCCAGGTCTGTTTGTGTTTCATGATATTCTAGTAGTAACCGGTTTGACTCTACCAAACATTTTCTTTTTCAGTTCGGGGGGTATTTCCCTGGGTAATTAATGCAGTACCAGTTTCTGCCAGGCTCCTCATCACTGCATATATGTGGAAAAAGCAACCCTGAGCACTCTTTCTAGTAGTTACTTGTTTTCACTTGAGAGCCTGAACTCTATAGCTGCAAGTATTTCTCTGGGAGGAATATATCCAAAACCTGAAATTACTTCCCGGCCTCTGGGAGAAGCTCAAAATCTCTTTCTGTCCCTCAGGCTCACCTCTGCTGTCAGCTTGCTTTATAAATTGCATGTCTTTGACACATAATAAGAACCTGCCCTATCACTAGGCTGTTCTCCAAAGGCTGAATTTTGCAATTCCTGCTCAAGCAGCACTATCAGAGGTCAAAGAGAATATTGCCCCATTAAGCGCTGATTAAACATTGATGAGGGTCCTCCGCTCCTCTGGCTGTTTCCAAGTATCAGCAAAGCAAATATTTCAATCAATGTTCACACGGGTGACATTGGGTGACAGCAACCATCTGGTCATGTAGGCAGCTCCAGCACTATTGCATAAAGTGAAACTTTGGTGGCGCGAGAGCAAAAAGCCATCAATGTGTTTCGATGTAAATCATCTCTTAACCCGATTGTAAAAAGGAGATCTGCACCCCCTCTGCTGGGCTGCTTCTAATATGCAAAGATTTACCCAAAAGCAAACGCCAGATGAAGAGACCAGAAGCTACTATGAGTATCTTGGCAGAGGAGGAGGGAGCTGTGCAGCAGAGATCAACCGCTCATTAGTCCTGCTTTCGAGCCAGGCGCGAGCAGAATATTGCTGTAATATTTACGGAAGAGCTTGGCCTGCCAAGTATTAGGAGGAATTTCGCATCTGCATCGATACAGCTACTCTGCACCCACGCAACAGACAACTGGAAAAAGGTTCAGAGAAATTCTGATAGATTTCTAGAATAAGAAGTATGAGGAAAGTTGGGAAGTATTGACTTTGCTTCGCACAAAAAACTGAAAACAGATAAATGACGGTAACGATCCTCAAAGGTTATTTGACAGAAGACAATTATTAACTGTTTTCCATGCCCACTAAGAACAAAACTAGAAGAAATGAGTTCAATTCACAGCAAGAGGGATTGATGTTTGATACTTAGAAAAAACAGAGTAAATATAATACAACTGAAGCATGGCAGTAGGTAATACGGAGCTTGAGGATCCCGTCATGGTTATTTAAGAGCAGGTGAGACAGGCATCTATTAAAGATGATCAATAGATATCAATAGCTGTACTGCTATTTTTTTTTTTTACTCAATAAAAAAGAAAAAAAGGGGAGGAAGAGGACGGCCAGACGTACCGACTCACTCCCCTCCTTGGTGCAGTGAAGAACAGGGCCAATTTCTAGAACATAAACACCAGGAAAAAGCTGACTGATCTATACGTTAACGAATCCATACATAGCGCATGCCTGTGCACGTGTGAACGTCCGCACATCCCAGATACACGCAACACATATTAAACTAAGATTGTAAAAATAAACATTCAAAATGAAGGAAATGCCGGCACTGAGGCTGTGCGCAGTCCCGGCTCAGCCCTGCTGGAGGTAGCCATTACGGCACGCACTTTACGTGACACTGTCATTTGTATTTTCTTCTCAAAACACCAGTGGCTCATTCACTCCCTAGTTTAGTGCTTGTTTAACAAGAAGCCGTTTATTCTTATTGTCAGTCCACGCTGACAGCCCCAAGCTCAGCACTTTTCTGGTGTGAGAAAAAGATTTTCCCCACGGATTCTCTTGTCGTGGTTGCCATTAACGTCTCTGCGTGCTTCAAAGTGGATACGGCCTCTTCCGCCTGTTCCCTTCCGACTTGCACCATCCGACACTTCCATCTCTGCCAAAAACCCGCCTCGTCCTAACTTGTCCCCACGCCCCACCGCCATTTGTGAAGAAAGGTTCATTCGTCCCCTGCATGCCCAGAGCTCAGTAAATCACCTTCAAAGGGCTGGCGTTCACCGTCACCCCTACTCTCGCTTTATTTTGTGCTGGGCTTTGCGCTCTGTCTGCCTCTACCGCCAGGTACCCCGGTGTCTCCTCTCTGAAAAGTCACCGGTGCGGGATGGGGGAGACCAAACCGGGAGGACGGACACGGGAAAGACGGCAGTTCCAGCTCCCGGGGGTGACTGTTTCCCCAAACAAAACCTTCCCGTTTTAATCAAAATGCAAACCCAAATTTTGATTTTGCTTTTAAAAATTAAGAATTACCAATGGGTAGAAGACAGGTTTTGCTGAAGTGCTTACGCATGCAAAAAAAAAAAAATTTCCACTGGAAAATATTTTAGTCAATTGACTTTGCCAACTGTAGTAAAAAAATAGCACATAAAACCCATCCAGTAAGTCACACTCTTCTCCCATTCTCAATTAACTTCAATAAGAACAACATTTAAACGGAGGCAACAAGCAGTCACTTGGGCACGCGAAAAACCCCCTCATGTCGGACACGATCCATAGCACGCTGTAGGGCAGACCCTGCCCTGAGAGGCAGACGCGTGGGATGCAGCAACACAGCTCGGTTTTGCTCCTCCGTCTCCATGCGACTCAGCCGCACGACATCAAATCAGCGTCCCTGGGGTATCAGTGGCATCGCCCCGGTGCCACCCGCGCAGGACCCCGCTTCTACCGCTCTGACACAGGCCCAGCATTTACTTGCTGGTGCCTCGTTACTGACTTTACTCCAAATTATTCAAGCCACAACACTTTATTTAAAGAGCAACTGTCAACCGAATGGTGAATAAATTTGCAGCCTCCAGTTTATTTGTCATTGTTTTTGCTCTTTGGCAGTGTTTTACATTTCGGTTCAGACAACGGGAACGTCTGAAGTCAGCCTCATCTCAGATTTGCTGGGCTGTAAGAATTGGGTTTTAAACAATGCGAGGGAGGGAAGTGATTATTTTATAAAATGTATTTTTACTGCAATATGAAAAAAAGAGGGTAGTGCAAGAGCATAGCTCCAGATCACTGGCTGTATTCTATAGGAATTTGGAATGAAGCTGATGGACAACTGATGTTATAAATAATCTATGTCCGTTGAGTGCCGTGGTGTTTTTAAGGGGCAAAATTAAAGAAAGGAGACACGAAAAATAACTGTGCTGTGTTATTTAATGTTGTAACGTGATGCTGCTGTTCCCAGAATGTAGGAACATCCACGTGTAAAGGGCCAGGCACCAGTGAACAGGACAGAGATCAAAGGATCTTGCAAGAGCCTGAATCCAAACCGGGCACTTTATTGCAGCCAAAGATCAGCAGAGCTGATGTTGCCATTTAGGTAGAGTTCGAAGATAAAAGACATTTGTATTTGTACCTAAGCAGAGCGTTTCACGCGTTTTGAAAATTTATGCCTTACTCTTTCTTGCTACATATCATGTTTAAATCCAATTACTGTTTGGGGTTTTTTTCCCCCTGGTCTCTGCATACTAAATCCACCAAACCATGTGAGTGAGGATATCACAGAATCCCAGCATGGCGGGGGCTGGCAGGGCCCCATGGAGCTCCCCCAACCCACCCCCCCACTAAAGCAGGTGCCCCCAGCGCAGGGGGCACAGGGACGCGGCCAGGCGGGGTTGAATCTCTCCGCACAAGGAGACTCCACAGCCTCCCTGGGCACAACCTCCCCGTTCCAGTGCTCTGTTACCCTCACGGCAAAGAAGTTCTTCCTCACGTTCGGGTGGAGCTGCCCGTGCTCCAGTTTACACCGAGGCTTGAGCACTGTGTGACGCGCTGGAGTGGAACCGTGCCGCGTACTGTCCCAGAGATGTGCTAGAGGAGAGAAAAGCCACTCGGCGTTGGCCGTGCCTGCCCTGAGACCTCAGCACACGCAGGGAAGGGACGTGGCGTTAGCTGAAAGCAACGTGAACTTGGCCAACCAGGTCTTCGCAAAGTCTGGCTCACATAAAACATCCCAGGCAACACACTGGGGTTTTTTACATCACGCATTTTCTGCGTTAAAATGCTTGTTATTTATCTGAGTACATATGCAGCAATTAAACTCAAGCTAAAACAGTTTAACTTCTAAAGTGTGTGAAGCACAACTGCCCTATGCATCCACGAAGGGCTGGGATGCTATTCTTTACTCCTTTAATGGGACGTGTACCTTGCATTTCAATGCAGTTCTCCGGTATAGATCATAACGACGGAAATATTTGGGGGGCCTATAGAGATCACACAGCAAGGCAACTCGTTCTAAATTCTAAGAGCACATTTTAGAAAATGTCTTTGTTAGTAACAATAAATGAAGTTATTTTGTCTGCTTGGATAAGGAGCCGTGGTTTGCTGACAGATGTGCAGCTGAAGTATATTTCTGCTCCGTAGAAGTTATTATGTGCAAGAAAATAAAGCTAGATGATGAATCACAACTGTCATTGATGATGACAAAAATAATTGAGATCACATTTTGGGTTGGGTGCATCTGCAGAAAAGCTGGGGAGAATAAACACAGTGCAACGCCCTCGGATGTTTTCCTATGCTCAGGCAGTGGGGCTGAGAGACAGCCCACAGGGCAGGATACGACCCAGCTGATGTGCCGTGTCGGAGCAAGGATCAATGAGGTCTCCTTATTGGAAACAGGATTTCCCCACAAGAAGGGAATAACGGCAATCTGCAGCCCATGATCACAGCTATCAACAGCGAGGCGATGCCTGTAGGATCATATCAAACAACTCGCACTGGTATTTAGCTTTCACGACGCGGAGATTCTGTTGGTGCAAAACAGCATCTCTTTGTAAACGCGAAGGGAGCACGGCTAACATGCACTAGCTATGGATGCAGCCCCCGATCCCCGCCACACAGCCGGTAACACGCTCCCCAACATCAATCCACAGCCATGGGAGAGGAATGCCATGCGTGCCCGCAAACCTCCCGAAATGCAGACTGCAAAACCAGGCTGCCCCTCCAGGCTGCGGGTGAGCCAGGGGCACAGGGGCAGGCTGGAAGTAAAGGGAAGCAACGCTCAAAATTTAGTGGTTGGAGAAAAGGAGAGAAATATTAATTCATCACGGATATAAGTTGAAAGCTGTACTGGGGTGGCTGTATTCTTAGGGGAAAGGGAACAGCAGAGGACTTACTGGCACGGACAATCCACGCGCCTAAGAGTTAGCATCGTTCTACGCAGTGCGCAGATGGAAGGGCTCCTCGTGCCCCGTCTGCGTGGAGCGCTGGGGCCCCGGGCAGCCCCACAACTCCCCAGGAGAGCCTTTCTGCTGGCATGGGTGCCGAGCAAGGTGAGGCTGGATGCGGCAGCCGGAAACTTCTGGAGTTTTATTTTGCAGGGGCCGAGCCTGAGAGACGCAGAGCTGAAGAACCCATTGCTACGCAGAGCCCTCGTTTTCCTATGTCCCTTTGTTGTCTGCTCTCTGCCTGGTCCAGCCTTGCAAGAACCGGGGTTAGACATACAACACAGTACGGTTTGTATATATAAACCATATGTAAGTATACGTGTGTGTACGCACATACATACTTTGTAGAAGTATAGATGTACCAGTCTGTAATATCATGATACGTTAGTACAAACCCAATGTATTACGTGATTAGCTACGCAAGCATGCCTATGTAATTCAATTTTCATCATTTATAAATACCGCCTCTCGTTCTAGCAACGAGAACAAACATAAAAAACCAAAACAATAGGATTGACTCCGATTCCAAGCTTTACTATTAAATCCTCACCAGAAGCGAAAGCCCGACTGCAGGTTTCTGAGCAGCTTAGGAGGCACATTGGCCGGCAAGCTTCTGCTTTAGCATCTCCAAGAGCAGTTCAACATTAGAGGGCAATTTTAACATTGCACGACTGCACGTGTGCTGTCCAGCCCGCTCAGAACACGCCGACCAGTGCTGTTGTGCTAACCAGCTGCGTAAATCTCCGATGATTATTTCTTCCAGATGCTCCCCTGGCGCAGAGGCTGTCTTGATGTCTTTGAGCCATTAAACTTCCAGCTCAGGCCGTGGCTGCGGGCTGAATCTCTCCCTTTTAGCGTTCAATTCACTGTCAACATCCATTACGCAAACTCGGAGAGACCAGCGCTCTTCTGACCATAGGCATCGTCTTAAACACAGCAGCAGGATGAAAGGGTTGACGAATGCACAGGACAGGAGATGGGGAGACTGGAGACAATGGGAGAGCATACGGGGAAAGTTAAGTTTTCATTCATCATGACTACTGCCTGCTGACAACGGCTGCATTTCTGACTCGTGTTCAGCTTTTGCCTTCCCAGGAACAACCATAGCTGAGAGGCTGCCTTTGGAAACCGTGTTAACAGATGGACGTAGCTCGGATCAGCCACGGCTGGAAAAGACACCAGGGCAACAGCGGAGGGAGGGATGAGAAAAGGACCGTGGGTGTAGTGCTGAACCACACGATTATCAGTAACGATGGATTCCTACTGGATTCGGGCATTACAAATCAATACTGCAAACGCATCACTTGCCTGTCTCTGGGAGGCGGGGAGAGGAGTTGCTTGAAGGAACAAAAGAAAGATGCGAGACTCCTGCCCGCAGGAAGCGTGTGCTTTATTCCTGATACTCAGACTTCTGTTACAAGCCACTCTCTTCCACTATTCCTGTGCTTGGAGGGAAGCGTCCCCCCAGATTCCTGGTGAATATAATTGCCACGTGCGTGTACTTGGTAGTGGAGCTCTTGAATTCGGCTGCACCTCTCGTGCTCTTCTCATAAGGCTCTTACTGACTTACTTGCTCTTGCTAATTACTGTGCAATGTCAATATGAAACACTCATCCTGCTCCAAGCCTCATCCCTCTGCTGCGCTGCGGGAGACCGTGCTGATAAAACAGCCTGGAGAAAGCTTCGGGAAGGCGAGGGGCAGTGGTCTGCTGTGCAGACAGAGCGCGCCTGCAAGCTCAACGAACTATTTTCCAGGTATTTTGTTAATCCAAGACAACGCAAGAAGATTTACTAGGGTTTTAAACAGCCAGTTCCTTCAGATATTTTCTTGAAACAAGCAGTGCTTCAAAATCAGCAGAGACTCCTGGATGGCAGCTAGCTGTCATCCTCAAAAACTGCTTCAACGTCTGGAGACGTCCCCTGTCTTTCTGGGGAAGAATCAAAAGACGCGAGAAAAATATTTCTGCGCGTAGTTAGATTCCACAGGGGGATTATAAATAACACAGACATTTTCGGTATCTTTGGGCTCACAGAGAATTCGTCGATAAAGCCAATCGCTTATCTGACTGGGACCAAGAACATTCCCTGTAACTGGCTTTTCCTACGAATGCCTGGGAATGACCTCTAAGATTTCAGGCTGTGTTTCTGCGACCTAGAAAAATCAAGGTACGGGAGAGATTTGGCATATTTACTCTTTGCAGGGTCAAAACGCTCTGGCCGTTTTGCACCGGGTTCTACAAGATTCATTCAAAAATACACACTTAGGCAGAACCGTCCTTTTTCTTCTCAAACTTGACCAAAAAAAAAAAAAAACCCCTCCATCTCTGTGGATGGTTTATACAGGTTTATTCGACTTGGCGCATCATGTCCATCAGATCAGGACGTTATTAGCGGCTGTCAGAGGAAAAGGGGAAAATGTAGCCCCTGTCCTGCACACCCACGCACCAGCCCGTGCCCCTCAACGTGCGGTCTTGTGCCTCAGACCCATAGTAAACTGCAAGTGCTGGGGGAAGGGTTGAGCAGCCCGACTGCGCCTTGCTTGAGCTTTGGCTTTCTTCTCTCTGAGGAGAAAAGATTAATTGTTTGTCTTGGGTCAAACCTTCCACTGAACCATTCCACCCAGCGAACACCCCTGCTCGTCTCCCTCCCCCGTTAACTCTTTCGCTGGGGCATCCTCAGCGCACAGCGGGTCAGTCCAGCTCCGTAGGTAGGTTGGCAGGAACTTGGTTTCTCACAAAATATCTGTGGTGGATTTTTCCAGACTGGGCTCCATGCTTATACTCCGTTTGCTTGGAATAAACATACAGAGTCTTATTTAGGGCCTTCCACCGGCTTTCCCTGTGCAGGAAACCTGTTACGTCAGCCTGGGGTCAGTGCGGGCTCGTTTCCTTCAGCATAGCTACCAGGGCTGTTAATCTTCAGATCTAATTGAAAGAAGCTTTGCTTTTCACTGTCTTCCACCACTTCTTGTGAAAATTATGAAGAGAAACTAACAGACCTCACCGCCAGCCTGTGCTTTTGTTTCCTCAGGATGAGCCTAACCCGTGCATTTCCAGCTCTGACGTTTCTGACTACTTACATTCCTACAGCCTCCAAAAAAGCAGCTCCTTGCCCTCTTGGGCACACATACTCTGGCAGCGGTTCAGGTTGTAATTATACTGGTAAGAAGAGATGGTGGCGAAGCTGGTTAATGTCAAGGTCTGTTGGAGGGCAGAGTCCCGACTGCAAGCCATCCCACTAAATTAAAGCTTGTGGGCTTTTTATTCAGGACTCAAGCCAAGATCCTTAAGCTTTAGAAAATGAGCATGCTGCTGTAATGTAAACCGATTTCCAGGCAAATTCCTCCGCCATCAATGCTGGATACAGAATAGATCCCAACTGATCTTCGAGTAAGTTGTGCCTTTAAAGAGCAGGAGCTCCCAGCCGTGCTCGGCCATGGGTGTCACGCCGCACAGCAGCCCGGACACAGACACAGGCGCTTTCTGCTCCACATCCAGCCTCTCCTGCTCTGATATAATAACAAAACCCTGCTGGCAGAGGGTATTGTGAACAACAGCTCTCGCTGCCCTGCGCTTTACCTGTTGCCACTTCCCAGCTTGCATCACAAACAAAGTGTATTTTCCCCTCCTGGGATGCATGTAGTATATTCAGAAATTCTTGTTCTGCTAGAGATGGGAATGGAGGGATTTTGTTCCCAAATCCGTGTAGCTCCTGGTTCCAGGCTGACTGATTAGAGGCATGCGACGCAAGGAAAGGAAGCGATGCTACTGACAGCGAGGGGTTAGCGAGGGTTTGGAAGCCAGCTCTCGGGGGAAAAGGCTTCATGGTATTTCGGAGTGCGACTGAACACACGATAGATTTAATATACAATTATTATAAATTAGCCATAAATTGAAATCCAGACAGTTTCCTGTTCATGGGGGCGGAGGTGGAATATTAAGTCCTTCATGCAATTATGAGGAATTGTTTCCATTTGGCATTAATCATTCTCCAGTCTCCATTATCTGCCTGTAAAAAGCACAAGTGTCTTGGCTTCTCCATATAAATAACTTCCTTTAGAATTATTCTTGCAGGGTCCGTGAGTGATGGGCTAATCCTGTTATGAGATTTTAATGCCAAATCACATATTCAGACTGGAATGATACCATTTAAACTACTGTGCAGATGAAGAGGGTAATCGTCGTTTTTCATTTCATACATTTTTTCCCTTTTAGCACCTAATATCATTTACAGGGACAAGGCTGTCGGTAACAGACAATGCCGCCAGTAATC
This sequence comes from Steatornis caripensis, assembly GCA_013398225.1. Classification (NCBI taxonomy): domain Eukaryota; kingdom Metazoa; phylum Chordata; class Aves; order Caprimulgiformes; family Steatornithidae; genus Steatornis; species Steatornis caripensis. Next base: position 24,409 of record VZSC01009138.1, read on the forward strand.
CGAGCCTTCAGCTCCTGTAGTATCAAACTTTGCTCAGATACGCCAGAGGCTATTTTGATATCTACGCACATAAGGATTATGATCTAAAGCGGTGAACAGGATGCGAGATGTGCCACTAACCAGGTGATCAGCCACAAAAGCAGCCGGTTTGTCACACTGAGGCAAACTCTTGCTACAACCAACAGAGGTACTGCTCCTTGACCCTTACCACTGTTTTTCAGCTTGTAAAAGCAGACCTCAGAGTAAAGCTGTCCCGTGAAGGTGTGCTGGGCAGGAAATACATGGGTGCTCCGTCGAAGAGAAAAGCTGTGAGTTACAGTCCAAGGGCTGTCCCTCAGGGAACCGTATTTCTGTGCTATGGAGCAAAGCGAATGGCATCACGTCCCACCAGCAGAAAAGCTGTCTCGCCTGCCCTCTCCACACATGGAGCGCACCGTTGTCGAAAGCTAAAGTGCCGTACTTGAGCTGGCCTTAACGGGCAGCTGTTCCTCCAGCTGCTGCAAGATGCCGTGACAACAGGCGATGCCGCCAGTTGTGGACCCCCCCTTTCTCCAGGGCGCTCAGCTTCNCCTCTCCACACACGGAGCGCACCGTTGTCGAAAGCTAAAGTGCCATACTTGAGCTGGCCTTAACGGGCAGCTGTTCCTCCAGCTGCTGCAAGATGCCGTGACAACAGGCGATGCCGCCAGTTGTGGACCCCCCCTTTCTCCAGGGTGCTCAGCTTCATTAGATGCTGCAACACGGTTGCCGTTCGGTCCAAACTTTCTGATGGAGCCAGGGCAACCTGCTGAGGAAGTGTGAATTGTTTATGAAGAGTATCCAGATCACTGACGCGGTAGGTATGCAATTACAGCTGGGATCGGCTTGGAAGCTACCGGCACATTAAGAAATACAGAAGCAAGCTTGCATTCATTAGTTACCCTTGATTATCTAATTTTTGGAAGGAGAGAGTATTCAAAAATAACACGCAAGAGGGAGTTTTGCCGCTAACACTGACGTCTAATAACGATTTTTCTGCTGTTAAAGCCGTGCCATGTGTGTATTTCAAGCAGAATGGGCAGACCAGCACATCCCAAAGTGAAGTCGTGTCTTCAATAAAGTGTGTTTGTCTGTATTTCTTTTGGAAAAGCAAAATTACTCCTCATTTTTCCCTCACGGAGAGATATTCGGGAAAGGCAATGAATCAGAGACAGAAACTTTTTAAAATGATAATGAAAGGTTGAATAGCTGCTCTTGGTTAAATGCTAGAAACAGTAAGATAAAACTGACAGATCTGACTTGGTTCAGCTGTTATGGCATGGCATAATGTGCCTTTGCAGTAGCTGCTAGCAAGTTATTTTTGTGGTACTTGAATATTTATCACAACAAAGTTTGATTTATGACTTGTAGAAGTCAGTTTGCTCTACAGATAGCTGTTACTAATTATACAGCGTACTAACAAACACATTTACCAAAGAGCCATAGTTAAGACTATCCGAAATGATAATGATGGGGTTTTTTTAAAACGCACAATTTAAAATAAAACACATAAAAATATATAAAATGCTATATAGACTTCACTATACGTAGCTTTATAATTAGTCTGAATTGCTAGTTAAACCTGTTTCTGAATAGCATTAGCTAGTACAAGATGAATGGGAATTGCTCAGCTCCCTGGCTTTCCATGCATTTCGCTTAACGACAACACAAAGCTCACATCTCGGTTTCCACAGTAGATTATAAATCTCTTAACCAAATACGAAAGGCTTTCAGATCTACGAGTGAAAGGTACAGCTAGATAAATGTAGGGGATCTTTGGAACGACAGGCGATAGACCATGACAAAGGGTTTCCTTTCCAAGGCTTTGGGTCCCAGACAGATGGAGACCAGTGGAAATTCTTCTTCTGATTGCTCTGCACATTCCAGCTTCAGGCGAGAGGAGGAGAGGACCACTGGCAACACGAGGTTTTAATCAAGAGACTAAGGCGGCCGCGGCAAACTTGATCAAAACATAGAGATACTGAACCACAGACCTCCGCAATGCACAGAGGCGGCTTCACGTTTACGCCACCACCTCCGCGCCAGCTGCGGCAGAATCACTCCCAGTTTCTCCTGATGCAAGTTGCTGGCTCCCAACATAATATTTTACTGCGCAAAGGCGGTTTGGGTGCTAAAAAGTTACTGGTTTTAATGCTTGTTGTCCTCTGACCGGTTTAAGCGCTAAGAACTGCTCTCATGGTTCTAGCAATCAGTACCTCGGGGTTTGAGGTTTACGCATGTACGTACCGGTTCTGGCATGTCCTCGCAAATGAATATTTTGCTTGCCTGAACCTAGATCGCGTTTATGAAGAAAGCCCAGGCACGGCAGGCGGGGGGAGTCTGGCCAGCAGCATTTTCAGGCTGGTACGGAGGGAGAGCTCTTCCACACTAAAACCCATGAATTTCCCTTCCATTCTCCGAAAAAGACGAGAGTAGCAAAACATACGGCAAAACTCCCTTCACGAATCACCACAGCGCTAAAAGACGATTTAGCAGAGGCAGATGCGCTCAGCGGCGCTGTGCGATGAACAGATGGGCTTTAGAGGGGCGTCCCATGGCGGGAGTGCAATCTGCACCAGGGAAGTCCGTATAACCACTTGTTTCCCTTCCCTGGTGCAGTTCAAGCTCTTATCAAAGCCAGCAGGCAAGTTCTGGTGGCAATGCAGCATGTTGCCTAGCTTTCAGAAAAATGTAAACTTTTACAAGTGATCTGGAAGGAAGCTCGTCCTCAAAACTCATCTGACAGTCAGGCTTTCATCTAATGGCTTCAAAACCTCCTCCTTCTTCTTCCCTCTAATTGAACCACGGATGTACTAGTTTAACAGGTTTAAAAAATAAAGTCCAAGTTCTTCAGTCTTAATTTAGGGTTCACGCCATTGAACTTTTCCAATACATCAGGAAAATAAGCGTGTTTTCAAGTCACCACTCTCATTCCAAGGCAAAGGAGTAAAAGCCGTTTACACCGATGTCCTCGGAATGCATACAGAGGTGCAAAAAGCACTTGAAGAAAAGTGACCAAAATCAGTATAATAAAAACCTGTACCGGCAAGCCCATCTTCATTACTAAAGGTATGAAAACAACAGGATGAAATTAGATTAAATTCTTTAAAATAATAACGCAGTGCTTTATGCTATTGAAAGTTGGTCATGAGATGTTTTTCTTGCAAGAGCTGGAGCCCCATCCTGACAGAGAAGCCCACCCCTATGATTCAGCGTCTCCGAGCACTGCCCCGAACTTGTTTCAGTTATTCTTCATCTGCCATTTACGCTCTTTGATTGCCCCACACACTCCCCATTTCACATTAAAGGGTGATCCCCCCGCCTGCCTTCCTCCTGTTGCCCTCACACTGATTCTGTGCTCACCCAGCCCTACGCTGGCCCNATGAGATGTTTTTCTTGCAAGAGCTGGAGCCCCATCCTGACAGAGAAGCCCACCCCTATG
>VZSC01009144.1:0-13957 GCA_013398225.1 Steatornis caripensis
GGTTAACAAAGAGCATCTGTTGTCTGTTTACTAGCCAGTCCAGCTTTAAACTGTGATAATAATAAATAATGAAATAGAGCTGTGTAGAAAATAACTACTCTGGAGATAATGCTTTCTGAATCTTGAAATTATTTATGTATATTGATGAAAGTTTGTGGGGGTTTTTCAAGAGTGAAACAATAGGTTTCCTTTGACTAAGCACAGGCTGAAATCTAAGAACTTGAGAAATTTGCTCTGTCATGATGAAGTGGTGGTGGTTGTGTAGCAACTTTGGGAATATCCCCCTCTTCTTTTTCATTCCACCTCTGTAGAAAGCCTCTGCCTTGATCTAGTCAGGTTGAAGACTTTAATGGCTGGGACAGTTAAAACCTTCATTTTCCTTCAGTACTTGAAAATCGATTCCCCATGTCCAGAGGTTATAAAGGAATAAAGAGAAAACTGGATGTGTGCTGGGATTTGGTTGTGTTATAGCTGGATGACTTTAGTCCCATTGCCGAGTTGTTTGGTATGGCTTGGAGGTGGAACAGGAAATTGTGGTGGTTCTGGATGCTGGAGAAGCTTTTAAATACTTTACAGATAGTAAGAACATCACTATTGGGTGGATGTGCTATTTAGAGCAACACCCCAACTTTTTTGATTGCAGACCCCAGCAGTAAAAAAAATCCACCCAATATATAAGTATTTATGAATTATATGCATGTATACTGTACTAATATATTATTGACATTATAAAATGTGCACAAAAATAGAAATTAAAAAGGATGATATAAAAATGAAATAAATTCTATTTTAAAAAGTTCTTATTTTATTTACTAAGGATACAAAAATATTTTTCCTGCACTCCAGTGGATTGCCTTGCATGCTCCCTGGGGTGTGTGCACCCTGCTTTGGGGACCATTGACTTAGAGTACCTTTATAGTTATCCAAGTAGAGAAACCAACTCTCAGTGTGGTAGAAACAAGTGATGATGTAATTTGAAATAAGTGCTTTTGTGACTGTGAAGTTCATTGTCTTATTTCTAACACCCTCTTTTCCTTCCCCCCTTCTCTACATTCAAATTCTTCACTAGGCTATCAGCTTTGTGAGGTCAAATACCCCAATTGAAATCCGCTGGCAGTGAGAACTGAATTTGGCTCAGCTGTGGAAACACTTAATGAACTTAGTTATACCCTTTGCTGATACTCTGCTATGATTGTTTTCTTGCAGCTGCTTCCAGTGTTTAAGTTTTGTGAAGGCAAGAGAAGTTTTAATGAAGTTTTTAGATTGCAGCAATAGCTGAAAACTTGGTTATTTAAAGTTTTTTGAAGGCATCTTGAGATCAAGACCTATTAATTTCTGGGAAACCAGACACGAGTTTGTGTATTGAATTTCAGGCATGTGTTCTGCTTTCATTTTTACGTGCTAGTCCTTTTCTCTGCTGAAAGCTGTTCTTCTGCAATGAAAAAAGTGACAAGAACAGCAGTATGAGCAATAGATTTTCTTCTCTGTAACCAACAAATTTCTGGCAGTGGGAAGTGAGAGGGAACTTAATGAGAAGTCTGATTTATCTGGTAAGATCTCATATCTTAGAATTATTAGGTGTAAGAGTTTATATTTTGCTTTCAGTGAAAGAAATTATTTAAAGAAGTTGTCTGTGGCCCACCACTCCAGAAAATTGCATGAAAGTCCTCATGGAGATGAGAGAGCAGTAGGATGTATGTTTTCATTCTGAAAGTGAATCCTTGCTCCAACAGGTGTGTAGTAACTTCACTCACCCTATCAAATGAAAGATGACACATCTATCAATGTTTGTTAGGAATAGTAATTAAGAAGGTTTGTATTTCCTTGGTGAGGGCATGTTCAGCAGCTCATAGGTCCTATAACCTCAGAGAACTGCTCCGGTGTTCAGTGTGTACTTTAAAGGGCTAAAGTCAAAAGAGGAGATAACACACGTCCACTCCTACACAATGCAGTGCAGTGATCCTTGAGCTAGCAGTCCTGGTTAAACCACAACACTAGCTCAGGTGTCTCCAGCATGAAATCCTACCCTCAGTAAGGAGTTTTTGTCCCCACCCCTATGCTGCTTAAGACAGATCCAATCCTGTGCTGTGGCCACTGTTTTTCTTCTGGGACCTGAACTGGTGTCTTTGCATGGCAGTACACTATGCTGACTTTTTTATCAACCTGCTTGCTGAGATGTACGAACTGGTGTCTACATACAGTATGGCTCTTGAAATTTTCTGTTTAGTTGAATAATCATTGCAGAATCTTTATGTAGTATATAGAGTATGATACATGTTAAAACCTGGATTCAGAGAAGTACGTGCACTGAATGCAAGACCCCTCCAGTTAACTGGCAGGGAATACTGACTGAAAACTGAATGCCAGTGTCTGTGAACCTCATTTTTCTGCTCATGATTTCACTTTTATTTATTCATTACATAGGAAATCTGAAAAGCGAGGTTCTGATTTAGGCAATTATCCTGCAAACTGAGATTGAGTTCAGATAGCATAAATTGTAAGAGGTGAAATATTAAAAGAATGCTCCAATTTGGAGTAGCACACTCAGGGTGTATGACAAATGTTTTGCTGATCAGGCAAGTTGATCTGTGTGTTTTGTGTTAACTTGTGGCTGGACAGGGAAAAGAAACTGTATGTGATGTCCTGGCTGCTGCTGTGCTCTTGGACATATTTTACTTTTGCTAGAAAGAAGAGGGAGAAATTGCTCCTTTCCTAGTGCGCTCAGACTGGAGAAGGCTCTGACGAACAGAGTGAAGTGGTCAGCTAGTGAGATGGGCAGCAAGAGGAGATCCTGCTTTCAGCAGGCAGCTGCTGGCTAAGCCTGACTTCAGGAGCAATGACAGACTTCAGAAAGACTTGAGAGGTTGTCTGGTGTCTGCTCAACTTGAGAAAGGGCTGCAAGAGACCCCTCCCCTTTTTCAGAGGTGTGAGTAGGGGGAGGGAGGTGTTTTCCCCCAACCTCAGCAGTTTCTTTAATCCGGTCACCCAATGGATTTAAGTTGGGTTTTTTGCTTGTTGCTCTCTTGTAAAATGATGTCTTTATGCACTCGAATAAAACACTGTTTGAGTCTGTAAGCCTGCTCTCTTTGAAGAAGAGACATAAAAACATTAGGCAGCCACCCCTCCGAGTGTTGTTGAGCTCAAGTCTCGGTATGGTTCTGGATTTTGTTTCAATTTGGACTCTTTCCTTTAAAGTGGAGAAGAAATTTTAATGGAGAAGAGAGGTAGGAGATAATTTATTTGAATAACAAAGATACAAACGTTGAAATTTAAGTTACAGATGTTGGCTATTTACTTCTTGATATATATGGGGGGGGTGTCTCTTGGTGCCTAAAAATCTTTTTTTTTTTTTCCTTAGTTAAGAAAAGGACTACTTTGGAAAAGGGTCTTCTGTAGGCAATTTAATTCATAGAGAGGTAAGGTATCTGAACCTGTCTGATCAACATAACCTCACTTAATTTGAAAGAAATTGCAATTCATACTGCTGTTTTTAAAGTACCTGGTTATTGTTATTGCAGACAAGAAAACTGCTGCTTAAAAGTATTTTTCTGTGTAAACTCCTTTAATCATACTGAGCAGAAAGTAATTTTCCATAGGGTGATCTTATATGTACATTCCCCACTATATTTGTGAGCAAACAAAGATGCCATTGGAAGATTCAAGATGTGACTTAATGATTACAACCCTGATCCGCCCTTCTGGTTGAGGCTACTTTATATTAGACTTATTTTGGGGATGCTACACTGATGGCTGTGTGGGCTAGTATGTTGCATCTCACTATCCAGTGATTTATTTCTTTGAAAATCTATGCTTAAGAACTCTGTAGAAGAGAAGGTAGATGCCAAGGCTAAAGCTCTTCATTGCTTGCCATCTTACAAGAAAATGCAAACTGGTGGACTGGTAAATACCACTTGCCAGGGTGATGTCTGTGGGTGTGAACACCAGTGGGCTCAGTCCCATGGCTTACAGGTAATTAATTTCATAATGTGTCACCAAGCAATTGTCAGACCGTGACTAGCCTCAAACATTCCCGAGGCTTAAGATGCTGACCTGTAGCACATGCTGTGCTGTTCATCCCTTGAGCCTCTTTCTGTTTCTTGCAGATACTGTAGAATAAATGAGAAAAGGTTGGATTCTGAGAACTGAAGTGAAACCCTGGTAATTTTGCTATTAGACTGATTTTTGTAGGCAGAAGAAATAGCTATGCAAACTCACAAACTGCCTCATTCATTCTGACCCTTTCTTACTGTTCTTTAAGAACACTGAGGCTATATCTAAATCTGCGATCTTGCCCCCCTGCTTTAAAATCCCTTTAATCTCTATTACCCTCCTTTGCTTTTGGCAAAACATCCTTCCTTTCACTTTGACTCGTAAAACTAGATTATCTTTGACATGAGCTGTATTTCTGTAGTGGGAGGCAAGAGTCAGAAGGCAGCTCCATACATCCACTGATCCACAAACCAACATTCCTCTTGAAATGTGACTCTAGGTTAACAAGGTACCCTCTGCAGGCTTCCTCAGAAGCATACAAGGCTGTGAAATGCCCACAATGGCTTAGTTTCACCCTTTTGTAGATTGGGAAGCATCAGTTTTGTTGATTTCAGTATCTCAGGAGGGTAAACTGTGAGTCAGATCTTGGGCTACAACCATGCGGAAGAATTTAAATCCATTTGCATGCAAGTGAGTTATGTATTTTATGGTGCTTCACTCATAACGGTTCCCTGAAGAATCCAGAATAAAATGCTGCTTAATAAATTAGGTGACACGCTAAGATTTGTACAGCTCTTGGAACAGTAGAGACAACAGATGTGCAGGTGTTGTTAGGACCACTCCTCATCACATTGAACCTCGATGCTCTTGGGAATCATAGAGCTGTTACGTGCTTCACATCCTCTTTTGTCAGCCTCCAAGACAGGCGGCCCTGTCTGCTACTTTGTGGTTGCTGGGGATTAAATCATTCCCTGCCCTTCTCTTGAGTCTCTCACGTGTCTGTGGTGGTGTTATCTTCAAGTGTCATTCCTCTGAAAGCCTGTCTCCTCAGCACTTCTAATTAGTGCATGGTTGGATGGTGATTGCTATTTGGCTCTTCCTGTGAAGAGCTATGTTTGAATTGATGACAAAATTGACTTTTCAGGCGCAAATTTGGGCATGACAATGAATAATTACTTCTGAGCTTTGCAATAAATATGATAATTATCAGAATAATTATCAAACAGATAGGACAGTACTGGAAGAAAATTGTTAGTCTAGATGGGGAAGTACACTCTGTTTCCTCCTGTATTGAAGTAGGTGGACAAGAGTACCTGCCTGTGGATCACTTGCATTGTTTAATCCCAGGAGCAAGGAGGAACTGGAGAAGCCCATCCAGCACCAGCACGTTTTTTGAATTACCTGATATATAGGTTCTGTTCAGGTTAATATGGTGGTAGTTGGAAGAGTTGGTTTGACTTCTTAAAATAGCTTTCTTTTCTTTGCTAGGTAATCTTTCAAAACTCTGAAGTTTTCAAAGATAAATTTTATAAAACAACGTGAAAAGTGAAGTTCTTCACAGTGAATATTCCAGACTGACTTTAAGGGAGATCTGCAGAAAACATGACAGCTAACCAGATGAGTGCTAGATGAAGTCTTTTTCATGGATTTCATTATGTACCTGATAAAACATGAGAAGGTAACACCTATCTATTTGTTCAGCTGGGTTTTGATTAATGAAGAGCAGAAGGAACTAAACCTTCAGAATATTGTTGGAATGTTGTCCTTGAAAGGAGGAAGAAAGGTGAACTTAATTTGCTGCAACCTAAACTGTAACTAGCAGTGATTGCAAAATAGGAAGAGACAGTCAAGAATAACCTGTATAATTCAATAAGATGACGTGAACTTTCAGAATGTATTTGCACATATAACAATACAATCCTTTTTGAGGAAAGGAAGCAACCCTGATGTCTTCTATTCATTCTCAATTCTTTCTTAACTCTCTACACATCTGAAGAACCTGATCCTGCATACTATTACTTTGTATATTAAATTTGGAGTTCAGCATTTCATTTCTGATATGACTTTGGATTGTATAATTGTTTTGAAATAAGCCTAGCTGGATAAGATTAGAGCTGAGGAGCAAAAGGGATGATTAGTGTATTTTAAAAGAATGAAAGACTCATACTGGGGCAAAGAAGGCACTAATATGCTCAGAACTAGTATGTACCCATACATATATGTATATCTGGCCTTGCCAAAGTATTCTAGGAGGAGAACAGTTAGGAATTTATTTACATAACTCTAAATTACTTCCTATCACAGAAAATGTGCTGGATTGAAAGAAGTTGCAAGTCATTTAATGTGACAGAGCAAAAGTCTAGTTGCTGCTGAAAACAGAAGGTAAAAATACAGAATGGATGGGTGATATTTAATGAACAGTAGCTTTGTATTATTGAACATCAGAAAAGGATCTATATAGCCAGATTAAAGACAGATGACCTTTTTAGAGTATAGTTAACCTTTTGGTCACTTCTGAGAGTTATCACTTATGAAGATAAAGGTCAAGCTGGAGCTTGGTCTTCATATATTATCTTTTTCCTGTGATGAAAGGTTTGCCTCTCTCAGGTCTGCTTTCTCCAGGAGCTGTAGGAGTTGTTCAGTTTGACAAGAGTAGTGTGTGGAATGCTTTTATGTTTTTTCTAATCCTTGTCAAAATGATTTTGAAGAGGGAATCCTTTTGTATGAATTGGATGATCCTTGGTCTTTAATCTTTTCAGTATCTTCCTGTTAGTGTAAGAAAAAAAAAAAACCACAAAAAACCCCCCCCAAAAAACAACTAAATTGTGAGAGAGATCAATGCTTCATATAAATGGATGCATTACTTTGGAAATCAGTATAGGTACCCCAACTTGCACTGAGTAGGCTTTGTTTTAAAAAACAGCTGTTGGTGGGAAGACAAACTATTGCACCCAAGAACTCAAAAAGCAGCAATTGTATCGCAGTTATTTATGGATTAATAACTGTACAAACTCCTGATCAGCCAACTGTTTGTGAACATGGCACATGGGTTTATAGCCACTCCAAAGAAGGCCATGGCTAGTCCTTCACTAGGAAACCTGTCCATCAGTTGCTAATTCTCTGACAGGTTATTAGTATTTTTGGTTTGATGTTGGGATTTGGGGGTTTTTTATTTTTTGAACTGCATCTTTTAATTCAACATTTAGGTAAAATTGAAAGCCTATTTCAGACAGGTGTTTGACTAGTTTCAGCATTTAGGTTACTGTTACAGATGGGCAGAGTACTTTCTGAATTTTGTACGTCTTCTTTCATCTACCCTTCTTTAGCCGATACAGACGGGATCAAAGTGAAATGAAATTTTGCATCGCGCAGGAACACACATGCGTATATGACTAGGTATCCAAGTATTTGTCTTGGTGGTTTCAGTGGAAATTTCATAGTTCTCTGCCAGCGTGTATTTTGTACTGAGGGAAGAGGGGCTGCGGATGAGAGATACAAAAACTGATGCTTGTGCTTTCCCTTCTCTTTAGAGCAGCAGGTAGGGAAACTGGACTGATGGTTCAAGGACTGTCAGTGATTTTGAGCATATAGACTTCATAGAAAATAACTGTTCTGTAAGTGCAAACAATGAAATATTTGCCAATGACCAGTTCTCATTTTTTTCAGTAAGTTTAACTTAACGTTTGCAGTGATCAAATAAGTCTTATGCTAAAATTAATTTTAGCAAATGCTTTAGGAAAGATTTGAATTGAATAGGGAAATAACTCTTCCACAATCCTTCTCGAAACATCACACAGACTGGTGTTCTGTATGTTACACAAGAACTAGACAAGTGAAAGTGTTTCCAGGCCAGCTTGAAATCTAAAAAAAAAAAAACCATAACAAAGCAGACAAGACACCCACAAACCACATGTAACATATGTAACCTGAACAAAAATGGTGGTTTTACAGGCTGTGTGCATGTTGACTCCTTACAGAAGGACACACAATGCATATTTTATGGATTCTGAGTTGTAGATTAAGAATGCAGAAAGGGCGGAGGGCTGCTTGCTCCTTTCCTTCAGTCATTAACAAGGCTGACTTTCTAAAGATTTTCCCATACCTTTGATTATCCTTGCAACATTCTGTGTCTTCTCTAATTTTTCGATCTCTTGTTTGAAATGAGATTAATAGAACTGCAAGCAATATGAACTCAAATGTGTGTGTCGTCTTTCCGGAGGGGTATGACAATGCTTTCTGGTTTACTGTCCCTTTCCTAATAATTTCAAATCTTCTTATTTGTCTGCTTCTGAATAGTGAGTTAATTCTGGTATCTTTCCTGAGTGGTAATTCCCCCTTCTTAAGTGTTTGTGTGAGTCAGAGACCAATTTTTTTTCTCCTTGTATGTCTTTGCATACATCTTTGTCTTCACTCATCTGCTTGACGTACTCTCCAACCTGTGACAGTAATCATGAGCTCTTAAACTGTGAGCTCTGTACCCTGCTCTCCTCTCTCTTCATGCATCATCTTCTTATCTGCCCCACCTTGATCCCTGAAGTGCATTGAACAGTGAAGAACCAGATACATGTATATGTTTCAAGGACTGTCTTAGCAACTGCTTTGAAAGGACAGTTTACTTTTTTCACAAATTAGTAACTGATCAAAGAATAGGAAACAAAGGGTAGGATCTTCTCTCATCTAATTACAGTTCAGTTTCTTTAGGGGCCTTTAATGAGGATTTGTGACAAAAGCTTCTAGGAAACACGAGTAGACTTTATTGACAAGATTATCCATGTGTTCCCTGACCCCTTCAAAGGGCTTCACCTTGAACTGAGAAGTGGTTTCTTATCCTAAACAAATCACTCCTCTTTCCCTGGTTGTGTTCATGTCTGCTAATTTTCTTCTTTTTATGGGTTCTTTTTGCTTTGCACGCAAGTGATGGATTAAAATTTACTATGCTCTTGAAACCATTTTTAAAGATTGTTACATGGCAAATAGTCACAGCTTCTTTTCCATATGTGCTCACGCAGGTGACAAGTTATATGATGCAGTTATTCAGCGTCTTTGTATTCCCTTAGGACCATTTGGATGAACAGTTGAGTGTCCCAGTCACTTTTGTTTTATGTTCATTTCATGAATTTGTTCTAAGATGTTTTCTACTGATAACTGGGTCAGGTATTCAAATTCAGCCATTAAATAATAGAGCTGGCAACGTAGTGAAAATGTGAGTGAATGGCTCTGATGACTGTGCTGCAACAGCCTGGCTGCTGGTTGTTGTGAGTTAACAGAATCTCTTCGTGTGTGTGTCTTAAAATACTGAGCAATTTAATAAAGCTTTGGCTAGGTTTAAATGAGGACTGGCACTTCCAGCAAATGAATGAGTCTCATACATAGGGCAGGACTTTCTCCACCTGACAAGTATTTTGTTTGGCTGGACTGTCTCTGGCTGCAGGAACCTTGTGAAATGGTGTCAGCCAACAGGAGTGGATGTGTAATGAGAGCTCGGAGGAGCTGAGGACTTCATATGCACACCTGAAACATATCAATGCACCTTTTTGTTGTCCTTGGATTAATTTTAATCCAATTCCGTGGTCTGAGTATCTGTTTGACTGGAATACAAGGGATGCTGTAATTTAGCTTCATCAAAAAGAAACCCAGTGTCTACCTCACTGTGCAAAATTAAGTGTGGTAAATGTATGTTTGAAAGCTGCTTAAAAAGTGTGCTTCCAGTCTGCTAATCCCTAACTGGTGAAGCACCTGGTGTTCTCAAGGATACTGTTGTGAAATCTGCCTCAGTTCTTGGCAAGGCAGGAAAAACTTTGAAGGAGCTTTGAGAGAGAGTTCCATAACTGTATTTCCTCTTGGATCTGTTTTTTCTGGTGTATGAAAGGGCAGATCCAGACTCTCTGCTTTCCCGTGTCATGGGTCAGTTTGCTGTGTACAGTCACCTGGGCACCCAAAGTGGGGTGAGGATTTATCTGAAAGCTGTAGCTGAAGTCTTGTTGTGGACCTTACCTAAAGGCCGTTAAAAACTGGCTCACCATAAGCGAACTTGTCTGTTACAAAGCTGCTATTAACATGGAGTGATCATAGACTTAATCTTGCAACTATCTGGGCTGAAATTAAAGACAGCTTTGCCCAAGAAAGAGGTGCCGTACTAGACCTTTATATGTTCCTATTTGTAAATTGTGTTGAATTATGTATCCTTTTCAATCTACATACTCAGTGCTGATGTTTTGGAATATAGTGTGTGAGGCCTTTTTAAGAAGCTTTGGAAATGGAGGTCTTGAAGGCTTCTTTTACTCTTAGATGTTACAAATAGGGAACGATTAAACTGATTATATCAGTTCTTTGTTATCAGACTGTTTTGGTTAGAAAAGCAGTAAGGTTATGAGCTTCTTGTCTAATAATGAAAAGATCTGGAATGATTTACATCAACTGTTCTTCAAAATTAGGAAAGGGGAGATGTGTCTAAATTGAGAACTACAATACCAGGCTTTCCATTGATGGAAATCAACTTTGATAAGTCTTTAATTGCTACAAAGCAGGCTTTATAATGGAAACATGAATAGATATTTGAATATATAGAGTGTTTTTGAGGTGCTGCTCATACATGCTGTATTATTTAAGTGTTACTTCTTTAAATATGACTGTTCTTATACTTTTAGCTCAGCTCTTGTCTTTAGTAGTCTTTATGCTTTCTTAATTTTCTGTTCTGGATTATCTGTATTTATTTGATGGCATAGTATAAAGACAACATTGCTAAACAGCTATGTGTAGTCCATCAAATTGACTTGACCTCTTCATAAATATCAAGTCTAGCACAGAAAGATACTTGGTGTTTTAAAGTTGATGGTGAGTTTTTCTGGAACAACAAGCAAAATGAATGGGGTGCATTTTAAAATGTTGTGGTAGAAGATCACATGAAATAAAAGGAACGCATGCTGATCTTTGCATATTAAAACATTGCATAAGTCAGTATGTGAAAAGTTTTTATAGAATGAAATATTCTGTACTTCATGGCTCGTAGAGCTCTATACACTGCTTTAAATAGCAGAACTGCAAGCACAGAAACCTTTTTTCTTTAAGATAAAAAAGCCTTCTAGGAACTNAGGTAGAAGATCACATGAAATAAAAGGAACGAAAAGGAATGCATGCTGATCTTTGCATATTAAAACATTGCATAAGTCAGTATGTGAAAAGTTTTTATAGAATGAAATATTCTGTACTTCATGGCTCGTAGAGCTCTATACACTGCTTTAAATAGCAGAACTGCAAGCACAGAAACCTTTTTTCTTTAAGATAAAAAAGCCTTCTAGGAACTGATGGTCAAAAAGGCCTCTTGGCATAACCAGGACACTGCTGGAGTGAGTGGCTGAGTTCATTGTGCTCCTGTTTTGTTCTGAAAGCACTGTAGAAACTTCAGAACAGGACATGCCATTGCTTACCAGGTGCAGTGTACTCATAGATCCTTACCTAGATATGTGGCTGTGAACATTTACTAATTAGCTAGTATGTTATGTCAGGTAAGGAAGATATTTTGGAAAACAGCAATTTCGACTGTAAAGGTTTGACACAGTGCTTGTAACAGTGTGCAATGTTTTCTACCCCCTACCACCTATAGTACATCAAAATGGGATTTAACCACCTCGGCAAGAGGAACTTTCTCTAATTATGTTTTTGTGCCACTAGCTTGTCACATGCAAAGATTCAGAAAGAGCTTCTTTTAGTAGAAGTCTGACAGTGCTGGTCTTACAGATTTTTATTTTTTTATTAACATAGGTATGAATCAGGAGTGTCTTTAAAACATCTGCATCTTAATGAACGCTGAGCAGATTTATGCCCTTTTTCTATCCTTTGACCTTAATCCTTAACTCCTATGCTTGTGCAATTCAGATATTCACATTAAGTCACTTAGATTCTGTCTTTCCCTTTTCTTTGGAGTTTGAGTGAGATAGGGTAAATAATATATGATCCAATTTTTCCTGTGTAGACAGTTCCTCCCCTCTTCCTCTAACTTCCCTAATCATTATTATCAGTTTAACACTTTATTAATAAAAGACACTCTAGTCTTTCTGAAAGGAAAGATATTATGGAGAACAATTGGAAAGTAGGGTAATTGAAACTGTTCCTATTACATCTGGCGGAAATTACATTAATTATGTTGGACTGTGTGGGAGCAAGTAATAGTTGTTTTCGTGAAACTTACTTTGAGTAAAATTATTTTTGAATAAAGGTCATCAAATCTGTTAAGTTTAACTCTTGAATTGCCACTATTTGCACGTAGTGACTTCTAACAAAGAAGCATCACTGTTTATTAAACTACTTGGAAAATAGGATTCCCTAAATGTTTTGATTGATAGTTGCAAGGATAAGCTTGACTCAAACATTTCTCTGCGTGCTGAGAGATACATGAGATGATACTGCAGGAGGGATCATCAGCTGCCTTGTGACAGCAGTTGCTTCAGTAAGGTGTTATCTGGCTCCTGAATCAAGTTCCCCCTGAAGTGAGCTACTTCACTCAATGCTGTTACATCTTACAATGTTTGCTTATTGTCAGATTCTGTCTATGAAAGATGTAAGCAATTTGCATGAG
Source organism: Steatornis caripensis (assembly GCA_013398225.1). Classification (NCBI taxonomy): domain Eukaryota; kingdom Metazoa; phylum Chordata; class Aves; order Caprimulgiformes; family Steatornithidae; genus Steatornis; species Steatornis caripensis. The sequence goes on from VZSC01009144.1 coordinate 12,566, forward strand.
CAAAACTTAATTAAGATTCTCCCTTGCATAGGGGCTCGATAAGAGAGACTTTGTGCTTCAATTTCTGACCACTGTTCCTACCTGAAGATACTGTAGGCCTAAAACCTGCCAAGTCCTGATGCGCACAGCTGTGATGACTGGAAAAAGCTCCATAGAAGAGCAAGTGCATAAATAACTTTGTCAGCCTCCATTGCTGGATCTGTATACCTGTTAGGATCTCTCTGCAGGAATCTGATTCTGACACTTGAAGCTTGCTTTGCTCTTGAAGTGGGGATGTCAAATGGGAAAGGCTGCTGTTGTGTTTAACAGCATGATACTACATCTCAGTTGGTGGGCATCTCTTCAGGAGCTAGCAGAAGTGATTTAGAAATGGTAAGTGATTTGGTGATTAATTCTAAAAGCATTAAGATCAGTTTTAATTCTAAAGTTGAAGCCAGGCATTCAGACTTTTCAAAGCTCTGAAGATTTTACACTCACCCTCCCCCCACCAAAAAAGACCAGACCAAAGCGAGGCACGTGAGGGACTGTAATTCCTACATCTTGAGTTTTGTCAATCGCTGCATAGTTTTTATCCTTGAAGAAGAGCAATTACCAGTAACTTACTATCACACTTCTCATATCTTCAAATATTCGCATAGTTCATAGAAAGAATGCAGATGCAGTGTAATCTGAACAAGACAGACATGTAGCATGCTTTAGTTAAGTTAAATGAAAGTCTGAGTTACAAGGGGTAAACTCGAGGTCGGATACATTCCCTCGTAAGTTCTACTTTACGTATCGTTCATCCACAGCCAGTGCCAATGTTCCTGAAAGATTTCTTCTTTGGTTTTGGAATGGGCTGTCCATGAAGAAGCTGGAAATGTCTTTTGCCAAGGTCTTGTTAGCCTTTTCTGCACCTCTAAGATCATCTTATAAGACAACAGGAATAGCCTGTGTAGTGTTTTTCTACCTGGCATAGCTGGTTTTTGCCTATGATTTCACAAGCAGACAGAAGCAATTTGTAGTAGGATTTCAAAGGGCCTTCCTCCAGTTCATTGAAACTGATGGTAACTCAGTGGTAGGGCAGTCAGATTTCCAGAGAAGAATTTGAATTGAGAGTAGTAGGGTTTTTTCCCTTCTCACTCACTGTCACGGTTTAAAGCTGGGCTGGCTTAAGCAAATGACAGATGCTCTTTGTTAACCCACTCCCTCCCCGAAGTGGGGCGGGGGGGAGAGAAAAGGGAAAGAGACTTATGGGTTAGAAAAGTTAAAACAGCTTTAATCTAACTACAATAATAATGAAGAATAATAATAATGAAATATATACAAATATGTACAAAACCAATATTGAGCTCCCCCCACTGATGACAAATATGTCACCCGGACGCTGCAGGGCATGGCCCAGGAAAGTCC
>VZSC01009144.1:22431-82440 GCA_013398225.1 Steatornis caripensis
TTTGCTTAATAGCCAGCCCAGCTTTAAACCATGACAATAACTTAAGGTAGAATGCAAATTTGCAATGTAGATTTTTAGAAGTATTTTTCATGACCTAGTGCAGAAAAATCATTGCTTTAACCTATTTTAATATAGTTGTTTACCTGGAAAAAGTTTTTAATGCTCTTAAAGGATAATTTTACCTGCCAATTTTGCTACGCTTTGGTGTGCTAATTAGTGGCTGTAAGGAAAATATTGAAGTGCAGAAGCAGCAGGGGCATTAGAAAGAGGTATGTAAGCTCCAGAAGTGTAAGAATGTGTTGCTTCTGAAAAATGGTAATACTTCAGAAGTAGCGTATTTTACTTGTTTGCTTCAGTTTCTTAGAGAACTGAATGCAATCAGTCCCAAGGATCTCTGTAAATCTGTAGTTGATACAACTGCCAAAGTGCAATTCCTCAGTGTGGGTAGTTGATCAAGTTGGTTCTACTTGAGAAAGTTGTCTTAGTTCAGCAAAAATTAGGACTTTTTACAGTGCTGTTTTGTTTGGGTTTTTTAATGAGTGCTATAAATTCCTGGTTTTGCTTGCTTCATGTACGACTGCCTTGAATGCTGTGATAGCATTTTAGTGTTAGAGTTGCATAAGACCTTTTCTTGTCAGTCAAAAAGGTCCAGTGTGAGGCATCCGATGTGCTGGTTTGCTATTCTAAGAGACTGAGGAGTAACCAAACTCAGATGAACTTGAATTACAGTGATGATGCAGGTATTTGGAAGATTGTCTCCTTGAAGCGATGTCCCAGTTTGTCACTCTGCATTTGGGCAGAGATTGTTTTGTGGGAAGAACTAGGAAATGTGGGGGTTTTTTGTAGTTTGTTTTCCTTCTTTGGCATCAGTACAACTGGATGCCTCAGCTTAAGAGAAGACTACTGTAAAAGAATTTTTTCTGAGATCTGGAAGCTTCATCCCCTTTCAAGCATTCTGATTTTTGTTTTCTTCAGACCATGTCAGAGACCTTGCAAGAGATCGAGGGGGACATGAGAAGAGAACTTGAATCTTGTTTCAGTTGTCCTGATTGCCCAGCAATGTTCAATCTGTGTCCTCCTCTGGCTTTATAAGCTTGGCTATATAAATAACATACTGCTGACCTGATCCTAAAGCCCTTACTTTTTTCATTCATCATGAGATAGAGGGAAGATTAATTATTGTAGTTGTCCTTAATATCAGATCATCTTTTATATGCAAATTTATGGCTTGACTTGTTTTGCCTTTTAAAAACTCACTGTCATTTCACATGCATGTTTTCGTTGAAGGTTTGTTGGGAAAAACATAGAACTAGCCCTTGAAAGGCTTGAACCTTCAGTGACTTAGAGAATCCTGCTTCCTTGTGGTTTGTTTTTCTTCTGCTTATATGTGAATCTCTTGCAATATAATTTCCTTCTGCAGTATGGCTCAGCTTCAGTAAAAGGAGTATAAATGTTTAAGCTAGCATATAGTTTATGTGTTAGGGGTCTGCCCTTGAGTAGGGAGCTCTCACAGGAAATTCTTTTTGGCATGAGCCTACAGCCCAGGAGCTGTGCCCAACAAAGCTCACAAGGCCTAGCTGTACTGGTGTAATGTGCCGTCAGTCCCAGCTGTCTACCCTGAATTAAATGTATTCTTGTGCCTTGGTTGCTGTGAGTTCTGGTCCATCCTCTTAGTTCAGGATACTAGTGACTGGGTTTGTGATGAGCTGGATGGTGAGGAACTGGTTGTGAAACAGGGCAGTAACCACTGGCTGAGTGATGTCGCACACTAGTGGATGAGGTTGAGCACACGCTTAGGTCAGCATTACAATTTGGCTTGTTGCCTTTGAATCTGGGCCTTTGCATCCCTATTTCATGGCTAATGGCTCTCCTGCTATCAGTGAATAGTGCAATCATCTCCTTACCCTACTCCGTTTTAATTGAAAGCTTTTGAATACTGTGTAATAGAAAGCTTTGCTTTTAGCATCAGCATGTTAGGCATAACCTGGCCATGCCTAATGGCTTGGACTTCAAAGACTGAAGTAGTTAAGCATATCTTCTACTCTTGAATCAAAGTGAAGTTTAGAGAAGAGCTAAAAATCTAGGTGGTCTTTGCAATGTTCCTGAGTGTATGTAAATACACAGAGGGGTTAAGTACATGGGATCTCTGGCTGTGTCTGGTGGACTGCAACATCTCCTGCCTAGCACTTACTAATACTAGAAATGTTGCTGGCTCTTGCTTTCTGAGACCAAATTTTACTTTTATTACTTCATTATCTTTAACAGATGTGATGTGGGCTAAGTGATGCCAAAATCCTCTTTTTTTGAACCTACCCTTCTAGTGCATCTTCCTCCCAGTACAGCTGCAAATTTCCCTTGTAACAATGAAATTTGTCTTATGTTGTATGGTAGTTTCCTCACAATCTTTTAGTTCTGCCTGAGATTTGGTGTTTTTAGGCTTTTTGTCCCCATTTTCTGGATGATGAGCAATCCAAAACCAAGCTCTACTTTATTTAGGGTTGGGCCTCACAAAGCAGCTGACCCACTCCATTTTCTCCTTCTATAGACACACTGTTTCCTAAATATGTAAACAGTTGATACAATGATGAAAATATAATATTTAATGTCTTTATATGCCTCTTCATTTATGTCTTCATATTTAATTTAATTATAAATTATTTTTTTAGTTTCTCTGTTTCTGTTTCCTGCATCTCACCTCTTTACATCATCTGCAGACAAGAAAAGAAACAATGTTAAATTCACTGATTTCTCAAAGCTTTATTTTCTTGGATGCTTCTTGATACTGAAAGGTTCCTTGGCAGTATTCATATTGTCCTCTTCAAGTCTGCATTTCATGCCCCAAAAAACCCCACGGAAACCCCTACTATTTCACTAGAAAATGAAATCTGCTGGTTCTGCAGCAGGAATGGATGATGAGCAAATCATCTCCAAAGATAAAGCTGAAGGATCCACGTTACGTGCTCAGCCTTACATCTGCTCCATATGCTTGCTCAGCAACCTTGCTTTGCAAATGGCTTTGAGGGAGTAAAGTACTTTGTATGCTCTGAGAGGAAAAGATTAGCAAGTGAGAATCAAAATCCTGGGTCTGAACAGAGACCTAACTTCCCATGCTTCAGTCTTCAGAGATGAGCACAGCTGATTCCCTCACCTAGGCTTTCAAGAGACTAAAATCCCTGCCATATGTTTCAGGTGGGAACTGACTGACCTTGCTAAGACACTCTCTACCTCTAAACACAGCAATCTCAGTTTTGCCTTCTGCTGTCATCAGGAGATGATTCTCTTCTCTGTTGTGTTGTAATTTTTGCAAGCCTAGTGTATTTTTTTTCCTTGTCACTGAATGTTGTATGAATAGAAATTTGAGTAGTTTTCTTAGCTGTACTCAAAGTTGGAAAGAACTTCTACTTTTGTTGATGAAATTCAATTAACCTGTGTAGTGGAAAATAATGTACACTGTATATGATCTGCGTGCATGGTGTTTCTTCTTTGCCTATTGCCTGGTGTTGGTAAGTATCTGATAACTTACCTCCCTTATGTCTTGACCCTTGAGATCTCTCTTTCTTGTCTGTGGAACAATTAATGTTTAGACAGTTTAGCTGAAATGCATCCTGTTGTCAGCATAAGACGTCACTGGTACTTGTCAGTGGAACAATTATAGAGTACTACAGAGAAATGTGACAACAGAGGTAATCAGACTATCAAGGTTGTAATCTGTTCCTTGTATTCATGGTTACAAGTCAGAGTGGCAGAGGCAAACATTAGGGCTAATGCATAGGGCACCTGCAGTTGCAAACACGTGAAGACATGAAAACATTTCAACATCATTTAGTAAATGGAAAGTGCTGCTATCTCATCCAGTTCATAGCTAATTATTTTAGCCTTTGGCACGAGTAGCCATGTTGCTGAATCGGTGGCAGTAGGGCTGGATCATCCAGCCTTGCTGTGAGACTGTTTTAGGGGAAATATTACACAAAATGCAGGTGTACCTTTTTAAAGACGAGTATATGCAAAAAGAACTTCTGCCAAAATATGTGAAATACTTGGTGGAGAAGCCCTGAGAAGCAATACAAGTCTGTTTTACTACTGCCATTTAAAGACATGGGTAAATATTTTAAAGGAGAGATATGCCTATTAAGAATACTTCGAAAAATGCATGTTTGTGTGAGGGAAGGACAGGAAGATTTTTTTCTGTTCATAGATTGGCTGTTTAATTTAATGCTGAGTTGAGTTTTCAAAATCATGATTCTTTAGTGTTCCTCCTGAGACTTGTATGGCTGATATTCAGTTTTCATTAAAAAGTAGTTTATTTATGTGTGTTATAGCTTTTACAAACAAGTCAATTTCACTTTTAAAGGAATTTCATGGTAGTTCTCATTGCTTGCAATGAATAAAATACAAAGCTTACCTTTCATATAGAGTAAAGAATTTTTTTCGTTTGGTAGGTATATCCTGTAGCTGTCCAAATGACAACGTATGAAGTAAATTCAGAAAGCATAGTTGGGTTCCCTGGGAGTGGCATTGCTGAAGCCCTGATACATTATTTCTATTAAAAAGCAGGGGAAAAGCCCAGCTCTTCCTCACCTTCTGCAGTTACTATCAGCTTTAATGTCTTCTGGGTTTATGCAGCACACTATAAATGCAGTTGCACTGAAATTTGCCTTCTCATTTTTCATAAGCAGTATGATCAGAAACAGTGTTCCTCAGTAGGACAGAGGAGGTATCCCCTTGCTTCATTGTGTGAATCAGAGGACAGCCCGATGTGCAGCCCACAGGGGAAACGAGTAACACCTTTTAGAATTGGGCAAAGTTTGACTTCTTGTTGAGGTCCAATGGTAGGTGCACTAAGAAGCACAGACTCTTTTTTCAAAACCATGCAGACAATTTGTAGAGAAAAGGTTAGTGTAACGAAACAGCGATTTTTAGTGTCAAACTTACTTGGAGAAAAGCACATATTTTGCTGCCCCTAGGCTCTTTTGTTTTTAATACATTCAGTTATTGCATGCATGGATTTAATGATAAAAATGTGATGTGAGTTCTGTGCTCCCCATCTGTGGGTGCTGTTTCCAAGTTTTTGCTCTGAATCTAATAGAAGCTAAGTACAGGCATCCTCATTTGCAACACCACCAGCAGTTCTGTACAAAATGTGATTGTCATGTACCCGTGAAGAAAATCGGGAGTGTCGGGTGTTGCCATGCTGAGTGCAAGGCGTTATAGGATGTGAATGATTTGTTTGTTCCTGCATTAGGGTGACTGCACACCCACCTAAAGCGGTGATAGTATGAATCTCCATCTGTGCCATTAGATGAAGTGGCATTATTTTAACACTTTGGCATTAGTTAACTTCATATGTTGCCCGATCAATGCATCGATGTCCAAGTATCCAAGATGCTTTAGTGTGCTTGTTCTTTGTGAAGACCATCTGCATGAATATTTCGGTCTATGTAGACAAATGCCAAGAGTGCTAGAGCATTCTAGTTAGTCATACAAGACTCCTTAAGAGATTTAAAATTGCTGTATACAAACTGATGTCACTTCACTCCTCTGTGTGAGCAGGCTTGACGAGGCTTGCTGACTGGTGACGCTTTCTGGAAGTTGTAAAGAGTGAGATCTTAGTGTGCCAAACATTTGCAAAAGGATCATAGAGAGCCAGTCCAACTGCTTATTTTTTTTAATTGGGTGCAGCTTGAACTCCTAACAGGCTGGTGTGGAAGAGGAGAGTTTGCATGTTTCTAACATGTTTTGCCATGTTCTAGATGCTGAGTCCAAATACTTGTTTTCAGAGGATGAAAAAAAATTGGGCAATGCCAGTCTTTCTGTACTGTGCAGATAATATCAGCAACATTTGAATAATACCTTATTGGGCTGTCTTACTTGCAGGAACGTCAGTTTCTCCAGACTTTCCACTTTAGTGATTTTCTGTATTTCTTCCTTAAGGAAAGGACAGTGTAGTTGTAGGTGGCAATATGGTCGCTTTGCATGGTTCTCAGGTGGGCCAGTTTAAATATGGTAGGCGTGTATCAATGCTGTTGTTACTCCACTGGGCTCAGCATGTACTGAAATACATTTTCAAGTAAGGGCTGGTATTGCTCAGTGTTTACAACATTGAACTGTTTCTTTGAGGGATTATAATTCTTGCCTTTTACTCACTTCATCTAGCTGTTGCTAATGATGCCTTGAAACTGGGGAAGATAGACTGGCTAGTGTTTGATGTTCTTTCTAGTCTTTTCTACCCTTGTAGAATTGAAGGGAACGTGCAATGTTTCCAGAGTGAAGAAGGGAATCCAGCAGTCAGTTGTGCAAGCTCTTTTTAGAGACTGGGCTGATTCCTCTGAAGCCTTGCTGACATTTGCTTGCATTGAAGCACCTTGTTCTGTCCCTATCAGCTTTGGAGGTCCTTCTGCTACTGTTTCATCTAGTTTGGCTGGAGATTGGTCAGTCTGAAGGAAAAGGTCTTTACATGTGCACAAGGAATCTTCATAAACTGTTGTTGCTTTATTCTTACTGTCCTTTTGGCCATGGCTTGAATGTTTAATTCTAATCTGTCCCCATGAGGAAGGTTGACAGTTACTATTTCTATTTAATAGAACTCATCTAAATTTATCCTGCTGTAGGAACCTGAGAAGATTTGAAAAGTAACTGTGATCTTCTCATCCTAAATAATAGAAGAATTCACTCGATTCACTTCAAGCAGTGGGGCAATGAGAGTAAATGCATGATCACATAAAATCTGAATTTTTGTATACTGTAAGTAGTGGGGGGAAATAATTTCTAAAGTATTTAAGTTAAAGGTTACCTTAGAAAGATAGGTAGAAGTAGAAAGAGAAATTAATCTGCTAGGTTAGATAACGATGGAGTCTAGCTGTTGGACTTCTGTCAGTCTTAATGTCATAGCAGGTGGTTTAGTAACATAATATTGTTCAACAACTCTTTGTTCAACAGGACATATATTGTGAAGTGAGAACAAATGTGTTGCTGATAATTACCAGTCCCTGCCGGGGAAGGGGAACATAGCAGGGGAACTTACCAAATCTGTGTTGAAAGGACCTGAGGCATTCCCTGCACAGTGATGTTTTATTTAGGTCAGTAGATAATAGAAGAGGGGTTTTTTTGGTATTGACAAGTACAAAATAATACAGTGCTAGATGCTTGGGGAAAATATTTGGTCTCACAATAAGTAATTCTGCAAGAGAATTGCTGAATTTCCTGAAGCAAAGATTAGCAAGAGGTGCATGGCACTCCATTAGCCTGAAGGGTAGTGCTGTGGAGAGAGGCTTTTTTCTAGTGATCCTGGTGGCTGTTCCTGATCCTTATCTCGTGGCAGTTAGTTCTGCTCCTTCTTAAAATTAAAACCTAATTTAGCCTAACATGAGTCACTGAACAGTCCATTTAAAAAATTCTGTTTTGCTAAGCATGTCTTTGTACAGAGCGCCAAATAAAGGACCAGTTTCGGTAATGTGCTGTCTGTATGAGTCTTGGATAACTCTGACTTTTATGGGAATTATGGAGTACTCTGCACCACAGCTGAGCAGATCCAATGATACTGACCTTTCCAGTCCATATTTGGACTTACATATGTATGTCCCACTTGGAAATAGAATTTTGGGTAATTAGAATTTTAGGAACCTTTTTAAAGTCTGGAAGGGACTTCCCGCTCCCTCCCCAACATGAAGTCCTGCTCACAAACATGCTTTCCCACACTGGCATTCCTATAATGTCGCTAATGCCTGTATAATTTCCCAGTGGTCAAGATAAGGTGCGGATAGAGTTGAAAACAGTTCTGTCCAAAACAAATGGGTGGACAGTCTCTGTCAGTCAGAAACCAAGCTTAAATCAATTTGACCCTCTGAAACAATGCTTGAAGTCTTAACCAATAAATGATAGCACCAATGCAGCTTACAAAGCAAGAGAAAACCAGCAAATCTAGAACTACTAATTACTTTTCCACACATTCTTGGCTTACGCTCATGTAGTGCATATCCTCTAAGAGTGAAATCCTGACCTTGTTGAAATCTGTTGTATTTCTGCCATTAAATTCCACAGGAGTTTAACCTCATATGGTTGACACAAGTGTGGTAAATGCTGATTGGTCTGTAGCCTGGTCCCACAGATGTGACAATGTGCAATTTAGAATGCAGCGTTTGTAACACCATCTTGTAATTCTTGCTAACGTGTCAAACGATGTAGAAAGAGGTCAAACAACTAACCCAGACTAACAGATTTGGTTGCTGCTCTTGGCCCTCATTTTCCATTTCTTCCCTATCCACCATCTAAATCTAGGTTGCCAGTGAGAAGTTAAGGATAAAATGATACTTAAAAGTAACTTATAATAAGTTTTGGAAGAGTGCTTGTTATGGTGGATTGGGTTAGGAGGCTGGGAGAGCAGAACCGGACCACTTGGTGAATGTGTAACCTGAAAAATATTTATTGAGTGGGACAGGTACAGGGGATGGGTAGTGATTTCTCTCCAGTCCTGTTCAGACTGACACCACAGATCCAGAGGAACAGGACACTTGCTCTGATAGCTTGATGTATTAGAGCCCAGGCTGGTAGCTGCACCCCATTGTGCAGCAGTTCCACCTAGGGCCCTGCTCTCTACAGGGTGTCAGGTGCTGGTCTGTGGTGTTAACCCAGGAGGAGCTATTGTTTTAGCTACTTACGACTTTCTAGATTACATAGCTGGCTAAACTACCAGTGGCCTTGATGACTCCATAGCCCCTAGGCTAATCTGTCTCACTATTTCTGTATGTAAGGCCAGTTAGTGGTGGTTCTGGGGTTTGTTTCCTTCTGGATTCCTGTCTCAAGTATGTTAAGGAAATGTGAAGTTAGCAGCAGTTACTAACAAAGTTCTCTATTCCTCTTTTGTTTTTCCAGCTCGTAATGGGTTAATCTAGTCACTTGGAGCCAGGTGGATATGGTCAAGATCGCATTTCTTTGGCCAGCCTTTAACCTGTACCACAGGTATGTATTTAGATAATGGTAACATTATGTTATTAGCATACATAAAAACCTAGAAGTAAATATTTATTTAGACAAATATTTTAACCCTAATCTTGGCCTCTTCTCAATGGTACTATTCATTTGGTTGCGACAAGAATGCCTGCCAAATTTAATTTGCTAGTTTTGAATTATACCCATTTATGTCCCTGTTTCTCAGAGGAAATACCACAAAAGATGAGTGATGTTGGTGTGCACATAGCTGGTGAATAGGAATCTGGATACATATAGTTTGTTTTGGGATATTTTCTTGCTGTCATCAGGATCTCAATCAGTCTGTACTACAAGCTAGCACTTTTCCTGGAGAAATATGTTCTGAAAAGCAAACAAAATACTTTTCTGTATTAAAGTGTTAGTCAGCATATAGCTCTGAAAGGCTGCCATAAAGAGTCATATTGGTTGAGTTTAATAGTTCATGCATTGTAAACGCTGAAATTGGATATGTCACTGAAAGCTGCTCTTGGGCAGTTTTAGCTTGCATGACTGGCATTTACTCAGCAGATCACTATAGGTCCTGCTGATCTTCCCCTGGCAGCACTTAAGCAACATTTTTATAACGGATACATTTTTTTCTTATTTTTGTTACTATTCCTCCCCCCACCATGTATTAGGCATTAACATGCTTTCCTTGGAAACTGGAGCGTGCATTTCATCTCCTACTGCCTATTTCCTTCTTCAGCAAATTTATTTTAGTGCCACTGCAAGGGAATGCTATCTTGTGCTGCTCAGTGGTGTAATATTCCAATGGGTAATATGCTTGAAGTTGCCATATTGTGCATTAGCAAAAACAGTAAAGGATATAAAGGATCATATGTTTTTGAGCGAGAATTCTGCCTTCAAGGCACTCTGTGTTCTGTAGCTGCTCTGGTCTATCAGGGGGAGCTTAGCAGCAAACTAATCTTAAAACTCAGATGCCACCAGAGAAGGCAGCAGCTTTCTGATTTTTCGAACTGGCATAATCTGGGTCAGCTCAGGCAGACCGTGCAGAGCAGCTCTTCCTTTGCTTGCCGCTAACATGGACCGTTCAGTTCCAACCTCTTCTGTGCAACTGGAAAGGAGTCTCTAATCATGATGGCATGAAAAGCGTGTGTGTGTGTGATACTGCATGTATCACAATATGGGCTTTTGAAGTGTATGCTTATGTTTTATATTTGCTTTCAAATCATCCAGTACCCCTGTCATACTTCAAAGACATATTAGTGAAACTGTTGGGCTTGAGAGAGAATTTTTTAAATGTACCATGAAGTAAGAACGCACTGGTGTTAAAATGATGCCACAGCTAATTTATAGGGTCAAGAAAAGAAGAAAACAGTGTGAAGAAGCTTTTTGCTATAGGATTGCTCAACAGCACTAGGCACTTAACTGTTTTGAGCACAGTGAAAGCCATTATAGGCTTTAGATGTTATCAGTTTGCTCTTGGCCTTTAATGCCTGTAGCCCTTCTATGATATGCAGGATAGTAGTTAAAAAGCCAAAGCAGAGCCTTAGTTTTCCTCCCATATGACTGACTATGGACGTCATAAGGTTGCTTTACTGTTATTTTACAGCGTGTATTGTAGTCTGTCCAATGTAGTTATTAATGTCAGTGAAATGTTGTTTGAGAGAGCTTTCTGAGCCGCCAGCAATTTCAGGTCAAAACCGAAGAAGAGTGACCACTGATGAGTTGGGTGTCCGATTTGGACCAGGAGTTCTGAAGGTGGGTCTCCCCAGAGGGATCACACCTTGGATTATTGTGCCTTAGCTTTTTAGGAAACTGTCTATAGCAATAACTGCTGGGGGGGTGGAGGGAACTGCTTCTGTGGTTAAGATACCTTTCTGTAGTTTCTGGCTCGTGTGGAAAAGGGAAAGTTTTAGATTACAAGAGGTTTGTTTCCCATCCAGGGTTGTAAACAAGACATCAATGCATACATGCCCATGCAAATCAAAGTTTCAGTATTTTTGTTGTGGGTGGAACAGATGATGTTGAAGATACGACAAAAGAACCATTTCACATCAAATCACCTTTCACATACTGAAAAAAACAATGCTAAAATGTTTCCTATGCAAAAAGCCAGATGTTGGTTTTCTTCTGTAAGGTTTAGATGTTAATCAGGTTCTACCAAGAAATATGAGTAAAAATCAGAATTTATCTCATTACTGAATTTGTACAAGCATTATTCTCGTTTAATTTTGTGTTCAGAAAACCCTTAACTTAATACGTAGCAGACTTGATCTTTACCCTGTCAGGTGCATATATGCTCGGGCTTAACCAGGGTTCATTATACTGTGAAGTGTTGATCACTAACAGGGGTCTTCTCCAACTTTTCTTTTTTAGGATAAGTAATTGTACTGCCTGAAACATTGATCTTCCCAGTCAGATCAGTATCCAGTCTCTAAAATAGGAGGGCTAGATTTTTGACACTGGTTACATAATTGCAGATTAGTCTACCTGTATAGACTCGTAGTTTGTAGATTGATGTAACTCAAGTGTCAGAGTTTTATTTCAACCATGTCACGCTTGATATGAAGGACGATACGGGATGCTGAGCTCTGAGCTAGCAACACAGCAAAGCTTTCAATAAGCTATTGGCATGGATCATCAGCGTTTTTGTAATAGTCTCTGCCAGCAGTAGGAGATTGATCTCTCAGTTTTAATAGCAAACTGCATATGGAATATTTTGCTCAGAAATACTGCTTTTGAACATTGGGTCCTTCTGTTTGGTTTCTTTCTAAGCTGTGTTTGAACACACTGAACTTGGAAGGATGACATGATTAACGCATTAATGCTACTATTAAGGTAGAGATGTCATGTAGCTCTGTTCTCAAAAGCCAAATCTTTGCTACTGGTTAAATATTCAAAGATGTAGCAACAGTTTGTAAAGCCATAAACCAAATTGTGTTAAGGAATGTTTATAACTGACATGCAGAAAAAGATCCAGTAACTTGGATGTTTAAATAAATCATTAGAGGAAGGAAAATGCAATACTGGAAACTTCTTTAACCTTCTCACTTCAAGTGGAAGTATGGTCCTACAATGCTTCTTCATTTGGAAACAAATTTACACAAGTAATTGGCATATATGTGCATATAAATAGTAATAAATACATTTAAATGGCTGTCTTCCAGCCTATATTTAGCAGTGGAGCAAGCGCAGTATGCTCTTCCTCTACCCTTTATTTCTTTTGAAATAGTGCTTTGCATGACAAGTTCCTCTCTGCAGATTGTTCTGTTAACTTCCTTCCATCTGTATCTCCCTTTAGCCCTAGGCTGTTGAAAATGAGACAGTTTTTGAATGAATAATGCTTATGTGATGACTTTTTTTATATGATTAAAGAAAGCGTGGTATGATATTTTGGTACCCTTCTTTTTTTTCCCCCCTCCACTAATGATGATATATAGACTGTAAGAGTTTCTAGGGAAGAAAGAAGGAATAATACAATTCCTTTTTGACCCTGTTCGTTGATAGGAATCAATTCCTGTTTTGCCTTTGTGCATTTGGGCCCAAGCTTTCTCTTCTTAAGATGATAACTGATACCTGCCTTAATATTGATTCAGTCTGAGGAAAAACATTACCTGCCCTGCTAAATTGAAAGTATCCTGTAACTTGACAATGTGGGAAGAAATGGAGCAAATGTGGTTCACATAAAAATCTTAAATTTTTAAGAGCTTAATATCCCTTAATTTAATATCAGATTATGATTAATAGCAGTGGTATTTTGCTGCTGAACTCAAATCTACTGTTAGTACTGTACGCACATTTCGCGGAAGCTACCTTTCAGTAGTATAGGCTGTAAAGATCTCTGTTGACAGGGTTTGTGGGTGTCATTTAACATAAAGAAATGAACAGTTTTTTCAAAACTGCCTATAGGTCATATTATGTTTGCCCTTTCAGCTGTTCAAGCAACTAATGATATGAAAGTTAGTTCTTTAATGGAACAGGCTTTCAAGGGTTTTAATTATTCAAAAGATGATAAAGGAAAGTGTCAGAAAATGTAATGTTAAACAATGGATCAACCACATACCACTGAAACCCTATGGAGCTATTTTCAAGTTAATTATCTTGCTCTGTTATTTCACCCTTATCTGCCTAAAAGAAAAGTAAACAAGAAGAACCATGAATGAGCCACTGCAAAACCTTCCCTCAAAGAAATGCTTCCATTGACTCTAATGGAGCTATTGGCATGAGTAAAGCTAATTGCATGAATTAATGAATTAAGTTTGGCCCCTCAGTTTGTGTGCTATCCGATTAAATGTTGAGAAAGGGATATGCACATAGGCAGTCAAAGCTTCAGGCCAATGAATTAAATATTTTAAAATAGTTAGAAACATTAGGGATTTTTTTAACTTTAAAAACCACCAAACAAACCCAAAAACCCTCAAGCAAACAAAAGAAAAGCCAGAAGCCTGCTCTGTTCCAGTTGGAGAACATCTAGGATGTTCTATGACTGGGAAATGAATCCTACTTTTTTGTTTAATGAAAGCCCTTATTTGCATCTGATAGATACCAAATGGAATTTAAGGTATTGATCAAGACTTAATAAACTAAATCTTAAATGGGGGAAGCAAACCAAAGCAAACCAGATAATTTTATTATTATTATATCGGTGACATATCTCAGTGATTGACCTGAAACTGCATGTGGTAACGGTTGCACTATGTGTGTGCGGTATAGCTGCTCGTCAAGAAAGACCCCAAAGTGCCTGCAGACAGCCTGGGCAGTCATGGGGTCTGCTTCTGGCTGCTGATCCCTGGCCCTGCACGGTGGGAGGGGAGGACAGTGGGCGCTCTGTGTCATGGGTGCTTTGCGCAGTGGGCTCTTTTACAGGAGAGCTTTGACTAAGGCTACAGCAGCATGCAGTTTGTAACCTGAA
Organism: Steatornis caripensis; assembly: GCA_013398225.1. Taxonomy (NCBI): domain Eukaryota; kingdom Metazoa; phylum Chordata; class Aves; order Caprimulgiformes; family Steatornithidae; genus Steatornis; species Steatornis caripensis. The sequence goes on from VZSC01009144.1 coordinate 36,272, forward strand.
TTAGAATTTATCCTTTGTGCTGAGAGACTTGAACTTAATTTAGGGACTGAGAGGCAATGGTAGAGAATCATTAAATTTTTAATGAGCAAAAATGATCGGGTACATCACTTTGTTCATTAGATTTGCGTCTAGTCTTTTTTTTTATACCTACTACTTTGTTATTCTTTGTTTAAGATCTGTAGGCATACAAAGACCTTTAGAATTATGGCTTTGCTGTGAACTTGTTTTCTTATAGCTGTGCCAGGTAACTGGTAAGGTCAGAGAACAGATAGCGAGGTACAGCGACTTCAGCCTTTTAAGGAAACTAATTTACAGTGATCTTTAAAAACAAACTGTTTTGTGTGGAATGAGTAGGTCTTGGTTCAGTTGCTGGTAAAGAAATGTAAACATTACATATCGATGTAATTGGTAGTTGGGCTTTTTCCACATTAACACAGAGACCGTGAACTAACTTGGTTGTTTAACAGAGTAAGTGGGATGAGTTTTATTTATTCACTTTTCTAAAGACATTTTGTTCACAGTAGGTACAGGTATAGTGACAGGGTATCACGAAAAAGCTGCAATGGTATGTCAGCAAAGTTCAGATGTGATTTGTTGTATGTATTGGACTTCCTACACTAGAAAAGCCTTGGAGCAAAAATCTCCTTCAGCTGTATATTTCTCTCGAGAGCTAGGGAATACATTTGATGATTGCTGAGAGTAACTGAAGTTTTTAACTCTTGCTCTAACATCTTGTGGCAGAATAATTTGGTGCAAATTGTGAGGGGGTGGGGGGAAGAAATTCTTGCAAAACAAAGTAATGAATGGTATTAGTTAGAGGGGCTGAAGGATGGTAATTACAAAAAATAACTTTGATACATTGTTAATGCAGTGAGTTTCTCTTGCCGTGCTTACCAATTTCAGACACAGCCTCAAAGTATTGAAATTAAAGGTTTTGCTACACTGATTAAAACTCCAGGTTTTGATTTTTATGCTGTTTTGAAAGTGTGGGGGTAGGGTCCTGTGCACTTGTGCATACACTTGTTTGCTTAGAAATAACACAGCAGTATAATGAATGCCCTTTATTTGTGATAGCTTTGTGTTTTACAACCAACTAAAGAACAAGTCTGTATTTGTACAAGTGTGTATGTAGGCACGTATTTGTCATGTGTTTATCTGACAATGGATGCAGTTGAAACGTAGACTCTTGGACCTTTTTGCAGCATGTCAAGAAAGCTATTAAAATGCACTTCAGTTTATAAATACCTTGGTAGTTATGTTTCTCATTTCCTGCTTTTGTGAAGTACAATAGGCTAAGACTTTCTTTTTTAAAATATAACACCATGTAGTATTATTTGGAAATGAAAGTTGTGATTGAAACGGTATTCTCAATGTCTTTCAATCTGTACCGCATTGCCTTTTTGTATAACTCCCAACTTTAATCTGGCACACAAGTACTGAGCCCATTCTGGGCTTCTCAACACATTTCCCACTGGTCCTCCAGTGCACCTGCTGTGCTGCCATCAGCCATTAATGTTCAGATGAAGCCAGCAGCCAGTTAGGATAAGCCTGAGACATTCAGTAGTGCAGATGGCTTGTTCTGTCTGCCTCTACCTGTAACATCTGGCAGCAGTCAGATGTGAGAAAGCCCAAAAGAGAAGGAGGGAGAGATGTATTTTAAGTTGAATTGAACAAATAATTTTCTTGGACAAATTATTGCAGATTGCTTGAGATCATAAAGAAAACATGTGAACTGGGGGCAGAATTAGTTTGCTTGATTGAATTAATTGTATGAGTGCATATATCGTGTGGAGTTACAGTATTTCTCAAATTGAATTGGAAGTTGAGCTAGAGCTGAATGGATTGATGCTGTAGTATCTAGGGAGTTGTCTCCTTAACCGTCCCCAAGAATGTATCAAACTACATATCAAGCAGATGGTTGTGCACTTGCTTTTCTACACTGTTATGAGTTTTGCCATTGGTCTTTGTGCAATTTTAAATACAGTTTCTAATTGTGTTTGGGATTGTGCAGGTAATATTAGAATGGCATGTTTTCCTTCTAAATGACCTTGGTTTTGTTATGAAGAGCCTGATAAAAAGATGACAAGAATAGTCAGACTCTTTTCTTTCAGAATCAAACTTTTTTTCCACACCTTATATTCTAAAAATATTTACTGTGGTAAAATGTGATGTAGTATCCTTCACAAAGTTTGCACTGTATAATAACCACAGCGTGGTAAATACTAAGTGCTTATATGCAAAGGTGGAATCCATGCCTCAGAGAACCAATAACTTGCATCATTCTTGATCATCTTCTGGCTTTTTAGTGGAAACAATTTTGCCTTCTCGATTTTTGTCAGTTAGTTGTTACTATTAGCAATACAAATGGCTGAACACTGAAGGAAAAAACCAACCAACCAACCACCTAAAATGAAAAAAACAGGGATAGAGGAAGAAGGTGAGGAGTTTGGCTTCCAAGATTAGCTGGGTGTCAGCCTGCTTGTGGGAGGTGGTGAGTGATTGCTTTTATATCACTTGTTTGCCTTTTCCCGCTTCCTCTTTCCTTCAGTCATTAAACTGTTCTTATCTCAACCCATTTCTCTTGCTTTTGCTCTTTCTGTTCTCCCCATGCTTCCCACTCACCCCCCACCGAAGGGGCAGTGAACTCCAAGTGTGACATTGGATGGGCTGGAATCTCCCTTTGGCCAGTTCGGGTCACCTGTCCTAGCTGTGTCTTCTCCACTGTTCTTTCTCACTCCTAGCCTATGTGCAGGACTGTGTGAGAGTGGAGAAAAACAGAGAGCCTTTGTGCTGTGCAAGCGCTGTGCAGCAATAGCCACCACACTGTTGTGTTATCAATATCGTCTTAGCCACAAACTCAAAACACAGCACCATATGGGCTGCTGTGAAGAAAATTAACTCCGTTCCATTCAGATTCAGTATAGACAGAAAAATCCGTCCAGGTTAATTACAGGCAAATCATGCATAGATTTAACAAAGAGTTTCTTACACGAACAAAATATGCTAGAAAGTGCTCAGTTGTGGGGGAGTGTTGAGTAAGTCTCCACAGCGCAGTGGAGACAATAAAGGTGTAAAAAAATGCATCTTATAAAGCACAAGAGAATTTAATAGGTTTGGAAGATGGGTCGTGTCAGTCAATCTTAAGACTCACGGGCATCCCAAAGGAGGAGGAGCAGAATAATATGGCTTCTCACCTACAACTATTTCTGACAGCGCTAATGAGTGCGGAACAAAAAGTGAGAAGGGCTCTCCAATTTCTGCTATCAAAACCAGCTCCTGGGCAAAGACCTTACCTCGTCACTTGCAAAGGCCCTTTGCTTTCAGAATAAATAATATGCACTTTTTAAATCTCACTTTTGTCAGGATCTGTGCAGAAGGATCCTGACAACGCTAACATGAAAAGTAGCAGCCTTAATCACCTTTAAGCTTTGAAGAACTGTTAGTAAAGGCATATTTTGTATTAGCGTTTATATTATGAAGTTAGGACAAAACCAACTTGAAGCTCCAATGTCTGGTTTTTTCATGTTTGTGGTTATGCTGCTAAGACTGTTTCTGAGGATGAAAAGTCAACAGGTAATTCTTCAGCCCTGTTGTGAGAGGTATAGTTTTAATTAAAGCTTCAGTAATAAAAATGCATCATTATTCTGTGCCTTTTGCATCCTCAAAATAGTTGCCTTCGTTCTGGTTTGAGTTACGATTTACTGCCTTTTATGTGTCCTGCTTACCCTAGAGTAAGAACCAGACTACTTTAGAAACAATGGCAGGCTGTCACCTAAAGGAAAACACACAGATAACTGGAGTTTTGAACTGCTGACCTGCTTACAGGCCTCACTTGTCCTGTTCTCTCATTGACAAGCTCTAAAAATGCCTGTTACAACCTTACCGCTGCTAAAAAGGGAAAATGAAAGGGTGTGAAGTAGGATACCAGACCTCTTTCTGTCTATATAGCTGAATAGATTCAACTATTGTCAGTTAAGTAGATGCTAGTGCTATTAAACTTACAAACCTGATGTTTGTCATCAAAGTCGAGTGTTTGCCATTCCTCTGAGTGGAGAAGTTTGACGGACACCAATTAAAATTGATAGAAAGAGAACAACACTGAGCAGGTTCTTGGAAAGGAGAACCCATTAAAAAAAAAAGAAAATGCTCATGGTGGTGACTTCAGTTATTTGTTTATTTCATAAACCATAATCTCACTAAGCCTTGAGCAGTGCAGTAACCGAGAAGTGATCCCTTCGGTGTAACAAATCCTTTCCCTGTGTCTTCAGCATTCTCATAGTAGCTGCAATGGGGGTTAAGAGAAAAGGGCACCTGCTCAGATGTGCTGGTCGGGTTGGAGCGCCTGCTTCCTATTTATTGCCAACTGTCATAAAGGCACGTTGCAGCAAAAGGGATGAAGTCTTGGCATGTATGCTTAGGAGAGGGCAAGCTGTAGATGGTTTTGTAACAGCACAAGAGGAGTAGGTTAGAGGCTACCTGCTGGCGGTCACGGTGGCTGCATGCTGGAGCAGGTGGGTGATCTCTCCGGGCGGTCACTGTCAGCGGAGGTTCGTCAGGACAGGTCAGCAAGGCAAACATTCTTTGGGAGTGGGTTAGGGGTATTTGGTGCTGTTGGGGTGTGACTTTCCAGGTGTAACTAGAGTAGTCACAGCCAACTATAGGCATCCACATTGGTCTGCAGTCTGATAATGCTTTACCATTTTCTATGTTTGAAATGCATTGCTTCAGAATGGCAGCTATAGCCCCTTCAAAGATGAGTCTTCTAGAAATGGCTAGCATGTAAAATGTGCATACCTGCTACACGTAGACAAAATGATTAAGCAGAAAATCTGCAGGCTGTTATGGTACCCTCCTGTCTTAGACTTGAAAACGAAGATTTCCTCATTCAGTTCATTTTTTTCTCCCCATGAACTGTGGTGATTTTTTTTTTAATAAGAAACAGCAAAGTAATTTGGTTATGCAGAAAAATGCAATATCTGCCAAATGATTGATCACTTCTGGCCTCTGAATCCTCTGGCAAGTATTTTGCAGTGTGTTGAGGAGTATTTTTGAAGATATAAATAGATCATCGCAATCTGTGGTAATTAGCAGATAACAAGAAATAACAATCAGCGCTGTATACTGGATATGTAGTAAAGCAGGATTTTAAAACCAAAGGGAACACAAGATTTCCCTTTGCAACACATGATTCAGTCCCACTATGAGGGAATGCAAGCAACAGTGAAGCTGATTTGGGGGCTACAGTTTAATGATGCAGCATAAGATGTCGTCTTCCCCATGGTTATTTAGTATGTGAAGTAATGGCTTGCTTCTGAAGGGAAGGTATAGCTTATTTGTGGTGTTATGAAATTGATGTCGATGTGGTGCTTTAAAAAAAGTCATATTGTTTCTAATAGAGTACTGATTGTTGTTTTATGTTTGATCTTGTTTGCTTTACACTGCCTCCTGCCAAAGTGAAGGGCTAGGGACTTTATTTACATGCTCTTGTTTAAGGACTCTTCTCCCAGAAAACTGCTCCCAATGTGAGAAGTTTGGAGTTTCTGTATAGCAGACCCACGAGGCCTTTCTTCAGGTCTACGGTAGAAACAGTAGCTTTAACCTTCCGTTTCTGGAGATGAACTTGATTGCCTTTCCTTAGCAGGCTCTTTCAGTCTTGGACCCAAAGAAGGGCTTCTGTGCTTGAATGTCTGGTTATCGAGCTGCAGTAGCCGATTCTGCTCAGTTTTTTTTTAAACCTTGCTTTGCTTTGACAGTCATGACTCAGCAGTAACGGCATATTTCTGTGCAGGGCTATCTCTTGATTAAAAAGCTTGCTTGTACTATAGCTTTACTGTTTTAATTTAGGAAAGATACATTTTTATGTATACCAAATGTTTGCATAGTAGAACCGAAGTCACTTATCGATAACATGGCTTATATGCATGCATAGGTGGCTGTCCTGCTGAAGGAAACTTTTGTAATGTGTAGTAAGGTTGCCAATTTTATCTGTTATAACAATGTGCCCTTCCACAAGTTTGCGAAAAGCAGCATCATAAGCTATGAACCCATGACTTAATCATGTGGTACTCAGTTACAGCATCTCATGGGTAAATATCTAGAGGAAAAACATGCCCCATTTAAAGGAGTTTCTGGTAGAATATGGTAAAATGCAAGACTCTTCTAGGCAGAGGATTTATCCTCAGAGCTATAGCACATGCAGAGTTCAAGAATTCTGCCCAGAGGCTTTGTGAGCAAAAGGGTAGTGTGTACATGTCCCATGTCCTTTCTTGCTACTCTCGTTTTCTCGAGGCTTCTTGAGTTTAAGCATGTAGTTGATGAAGGATGCATGTCACCCCTGGCACTGGTGAACCGTCATGCCGTTTGCTATGTGAATATCGCTGACTTTGTTTCTTTTACTTAGAGTAGCTTTGTGCAATTTTTAGCAAGAGTCTTATTTGCTAAATGTGGTAGTGCTCTGAAGCGTCATAAGCCAGTACCTTACTTGATCCCAAATTCATCATTCTAATGTGATCATGCAGTGAGAAGAAGATTCAGCAGAATTAAAGCTTTGAGCCTACTGCTTTTTTTTTCCCCAGTAATGAAATTTTTAATTAGCATGTTCAAGATGCTAAAGAGAATGTGAGCATGTTAGCAACTCTCCAAATGTCAAAATGATTTTGCAGTTGTCACCAGTTGTTCACATTAGGGAAGTAAAGATGCTTTTTACTACTTGGTAAGTTTCTTACTGTCACAAAGTAGAGCAGAGAAGTATTGATGAAGGACACCATTCAAATCTGCAAACCAACAGAGATTTCTGCTAAAGGCCATAGCTGTCTGCAGCTGTTAAAAGGACTAACTCGTGACAATTGGTGCAAATACTGCTTGCTCCCAACAAGTTTATCTGTAAAAAGGATCTTAAGTTACGTATTAGAAGATACTAAGAAGTTTAAAAGAAATTTTCATAGTGTTGCTAGCTTTCTGAAATAGGACATAAAATTTGCGTGTTATTCTACACACAAAGTATAAATCCTGATTAGATTACTGGACTTCCCTTAAAGCAAGAAAATCAAGTATTTGGGATGAGCTCAAGGCAGTTCACATGCTTGAACAAAGTATTATTAACCCCTAAACGGTGTCTTGATCAGAGAAATATAATTAGAGGAAAAAACTAACCTAAAAAGTTTGCTTCATAGAGGTGAACTGCATTGCGAATGTTACATAATAGCTAAATTATTGTCTGAAAAGATATGAGATCTATCATTTAGAAATGAAAGAAGAGACCTGGTATTTTCTAGGAAACAACTTTCTGATTATTAGATTATTCTTAGGCATTAGCCAGGAGCAAATTTATGTCTTCAATATAATTGTAGCAACATAAAAGCTGATAAAAGACTGAGGTAATCTGTGTAGCCAGGAGAGTTAGATTCATGTATTAACATTGTGATTTCTTTGCAAGTCTGGAAAATGAATCTATACAGTAGATAAAAAAAAAAAGATATGTTTTGTTTGCATACTGCCAATCAAAATATGTTCCTGTAGCAGTCATTAACTTCTTCTTGAGTTCTGGGGTAACTCTATGTCCTGCTGTAATTTTTAGTGTCATGGCTGAATTTTTATTCATAGGAGTCTAGCAAAGTATATTAGTGTTAATTGACCCTGCTTAATCTCTGCAAAAGGCAATTAACAGGTAACTTAATTTTAAAAAACAAAATTGTTTAAGGAGTTACTACCCAAATGACACCAAAAATCTTACTACCTCAAGAGAAAATGTAAAGAGAAAGTTGGACTAGTCAACGGTCTTCTATCAGCTGATATCTGATTTAGTCCCATTTAAGTTGGTGTGTGCTGATCCTGCACTCTTTTCTGAGGACCATCAACATGGAGGAAAAATGAACTGAACATCTGCTGTTGGCCTGCTTGTATGTCTGATGTTGACAGAACACACAGTCATTTCTCAACCATGGATGAATCTTGAAAAAACATCCTTTAAATGAAGGAAATTAAGCTTTCTGCTATCCTAGGATAAAAGTTATTCCCCCTTTTTTTGGCTAAAGTATTTTCTAGTGATTACCAGGGCATATTTCTAGTAACATAAGCTGGATAAATTATAAAACCTGCTATACAAATAGCTTCACTGACTGTAAAAACATTGCCTAATGGTGACAGGAACAGTCTGTGAATTGAGAGATAAGCAGGTAGATACTTCCCTGATGTTCTAGTCACAACCGTTGAGAGTCTTGTCCCTCAGCATGGCAGTGACCTTCTGCCCTGCTGAGACAACCAGCAGAACATACTTTGTCTTCCTATGCACAGTGAAGCCACTTAAATAATCTCTACTAAAATATTACCTTAAATACAGTAATGCATAAATTCATCAATTAAGTCCGTAGTGAATAATCTCTAATGTTCTGAATTTCTGTACAGCTGCTGAATGTGTGTGGGTTATCAGACTAACAGGTTTGACTGAATCGTGGTATGTACCTTCATTACAGAATCTGAAGGTGGATAACTCTTTAGTAGCTTTCAGTGTGAATCTATTAATTAATCATCTTGCTATTTGAAAATTGGAACCTTTTTAAAAGGGTACCAAAGGCTTTAATTTCTTCAAGTTACAGCTTGTTTACTGAAATGTCATGACAAAATGCATCAATGAAACTTTCAAATTCCCCTACTATTTTTAAGTGGTCCTTGTTCCTAAGGACAAGAGTAATTTTCTATTATTGAACTTTTAATCAATTCCAGACAATGTTCTGAAATGTAAGTAATTATGACAGTCCTTATAGATAGATCAACGAAGGATTTTCTGTAAGAGATTTTATCCATTTTAGTGCAGGCTAGAAATAACCCTCAATTTTTCTACATTGATTCTTAACTGGCTTCTTGAGCCTTATTCAGGGGATGAATCAATGGGATGGCGCTGGCCTGACTTACCGTGGGTGATCTTGGGAGTTCATAGCTGCCACCTGATATACCCGAGTACTTGGGCAGCATGTGATCGATCTGAGGACTAGCTCTTCATTATCTATTTGCTTGAAGCTAGTTTTCATTTGGTTGTCCAAGGTTTGACTGGGTGTGTCGCAGCTGGCAGTATGAAGGTAGAAACTGCTCTAAGGAGAATTAGATGATCCCAATATTCTTTTCATTATAAGAAGCTGATACAACAACAAACAAACAAAAAAAAACCCAGACCAAAACTCTTCAAGGTCTGCTGACAATAGGGAAAGAGAGGTCCTGGAAGTCACTTTTGTTTGTTTGAAGGTGCTTCCTGCTCTTCAAAGTCTCGTTATACTAGTTCTCATCTTTGTATATACTGCTTTTGTGGAATCACTTCTTACCCATTTATCTCCTAAAATACTGCACGTGGAATGTACATGCTTGTTATTTGATCCCTGATAGCTGGATACCTTACCCTTTGAGCAATTAGATTTTAACATGGAAATGACCTTTAATTCAAAGTAGATTAGATTAAAATACTTGCAGCATCCAAAATAGATAACATTTTAGACTTTAGTGAAGAAATAAGGGAAGCATTTCTATACAAGTAAAATTGGAAAGATTGCTCTCCCTGTGACTGCGTGCCTCTGGCCACCTGAGCTGCTTCCCTGACCCTCTCCCCGGAGGCCTGAAGTGCTGGGGTGCATCTCCCAGAGGCAGCTCCTGTCTCTAAAGCCTCCTGGGCTGCTTCAGGAACTCACTTGAAGTCTTCCTTGGGTTCAGTTTAAACTTTGTCTTCCTCAGGGGCTTACTGATTTTATGAAAGTGAAAAATGCTTGAAACCCTTGATAAACAAAGGACAAGTGTATCTTAGAGATGCAAATACCGCTGTATCAGACCAGAGGCTATGATCAGCAGTCTGATCAGTGAAGCATGCCTTTCGGCCTCTCCACACCCACTCACCACTTAAGTGAATGTCTATATCCATATTTACATTGATGAACATATAGGAATGATGCAAATAGTTGGATGACGTTAACAAAATGGGATTGTTACTAGCTCTTGGCTAACACCAGATGTAGTTGTGGTCAGTAATCTTGAGGATACCAGGTTTGGAAGAAGGAGCGTCGATCTCTGAGGGACAACATAACTCCCCACATAATATCAACAAGAAGGCAGTTTTGCCTAAGATCTCATTCAAAAAGAAGTGAAAGATGTTTGGCAGTAAGTAGCAATACTGCAGTGTTAGTAACTTTAGAAGGCTGTAGGAGAAAGTCATGCAATGTACTCTTACCTTGCTTGTAGTTTAGTTAGTGAGTTTTGATAAGGGTTTTTTCAGTAGGTTAAGAATGTCTCCTAATAAGACTAAACAGAAAAATTGTTAATATCAACAAAGCTGTTCTTCTCTATCATCTCAAAGACGAATTTCCAATATTTCCTGGCAAGGACATGAAAGCCAGCAATTATCTATATGAACCATATGTTTTGGAATACAGGTGCTATACTGGAAACACTTGAAAAAACTATAATTTTCTCTTATAACTGTTCCTATTCTAGCAATTGCTAAGTAAGCTTGTGAGAAACATCCTTGATCCTCCAGTCATTAAACAATGCACTCTTCTATCTTGGTTGAAAGTGTATCTTGGAAAAGAATAGGGATGAGGAAGAATTTAGAGGAACAAGCAATTTCATGCTAGCATGGAGGCAAGCTGGGGATTAGCAAAGCAGCAACGGTTTTGCTTTGCATTCTATTTTTACTATACATTTCCTTTAAAGATATCTGCCAATATGTAAACTGTTCAAAAATTATTTTAAGATGAAGATGCACATCATATGAACTACTTGCAAATAAACTTGAGCTTAATTTATTCTTCAGTGTATTAATTCAGTTCTAATCACTGAATTCCACATGGCTGAGTTCAAAAGAAGATCATGCACCCCTGCTCCTTCCCTAAATTTTAATTTCTTCTTAGTTTGCTTCAAAAACTGAGCTGCTTAGAAATACCCTGCTTGACCTTTAAAACTAGTGTTGGGAATCATGATAATTAGATGAAGGCATACAATTATTTGTGTGAGATGTCTGTATAAATGTTGGAAGCCATGTGTGAGCAGTTTGTGAGAATGCTGTGCCTTCACAGGCGTGCGATGATGTTGTAAGCTACATCTTCATTCATGAATTAATAGTGCTGTTACTGAAGGTGTTTGCTGAATAGCATACCTGGTTTTAGTGGAATTTGATTCTACTTTTACTGCTGAAGCCTGAAAACAATTAGCTTTTCTTAGTCCGCTGTGCCCTGTATTCCTTCTGCATAGTCTAGGCTTGGGAATAAACCTCTACCCAATAACATATTTGTTCCAAGTACACGTGGTTGATTCCTCTTTCCCCCTCCTCCTAATATCCACCACTGTGAGACCATAGTTTTCCTTAATGATACACTACTTCTCAAATAAGGACCAACGTTCATCATTTGCTAAACAATGTCTTCTGTGAAGATAAATACATTGCACGTTTTATACAGGAGAGCTACACCTACAGAACAATTTCAAATAGCAGCTATGCTGCATTGTATGTGGCATGTAATAGCTACGTTGCAGCCTTCTGAAATGCTAGTAAAAAATAGCAGCTAACCAACAGACTGTGTTAATCCTTTGGAGCTGGCAGAAAAGTATCAGTGTAGGCTGGCATACTTACTACGACAACAAATAGTGACTTCTGTAAAGAGCTAAGAGCAGTTTTCTTTCTGTCTGTATAGAAGTAAACCAATAGAGAAAAATTAGTGTGCCTAAACCATTAATGCCATGAAAGCCATTTGACAAGGGTTTTAGAATTTTCTACACATTTGCTAAATCTCAAATGTGTAACTAGAGGGACATGGGAGGATGAGAGGAGTGAAAGAAAACACAGAAGACTAAAAAAAGCTTAAAAACTAAAAGCAGGATAATTAATGATTTGGATAAAGTACACTTCTTAGTGCTCAGCACACTAGTTCAGTTTAAATACATCAACAGTTTTGTACATCTCTTCAGATTAAATGCAGAACGTGTCCCAGGAAGGACTGTCTTCTCCTCCAGTCTTAACCTAATGACTTCCGCTTCTTTGAATGGGTTACCACGGAAGATACAATATATTGCTGGACTGCAGTGATAACATTGATTTTGCTTTAAAGAGTTTTAACTTTGATAAATTGTACACTGTGAAATAATTTAAATGAGTGACAAACCAACAAAATGTATTGTCTTATATTATCAGAGTTGACCAGTAAATTTAAGCTTTGTGTTTGGAGAGCTTCTTCAAATCACTTTCAAGGGAAGAATTCTTCCTTGGATTGATTAATTTTAAATTGCCTCAAACTAGTTCAAAAATATAGGACCTCTCCAAATCACTAGTCAGCATCAAAAATTTATATCTTCTGGCTACGGAGCTTCCTAATGAGGGACTAGGGAGCAGTCAATACTTACGGGGTTGTTGTCAAAGTCTTAAAAGTACAGAAAATCCTAACAGGGATGTGTATGGTTCTTTTGGTCTATCAGTAGGCAGCTGGATGTGTGTTCTTACTCTAAATTTTTCTTTGCATGAATGGAAGAACCATGGACCCTCTTAGCATGAATGTGTGTAGGGAAGGTCGTGGAACAGAGATAAATACTTGTCCTAGAGACACTGTGGCCTTTGAACACAATTGTGGGTGTGAAGGATACAAATGAGCCGAGAACAGTTTCTGGAACCTTTTGATAGTTCACTGGCCACCCATCCTCATCAAGACATTTAGGAAATGTGTATAGATGCACTCTGTTATAATTCTGAGTTGAAACAAGAATGGAAGACAGAGGAAAAAACTCAAATGCAATTAAATGCCGTGTCCTGAATGTGTAACTTAAAAACTGGAGAGTAGAGAGGTACGTTCACCCTCATCACACTACCTAATGAAAGACCTGCTAATTAACTACTTGATTATTAAAGGCAAAGATCCTCTGGAGCAGGCTCAAAAATCTGCTCTCTGGTAGTAATGAAGATTGGGTAGGGATATGGGGAACTTTTACTGTGTATGCCATGAAAGATGCTGTCATTTTTGTATTCTCTTAGTAACTGAAAAAACCCTAACAATTCAAATCTAGAATGCCATTCCTGAGATCTAGGAAAGAGTAGAAATCTTTTCCTCTGTGTCAGTAAAGTTGAGTTAAGGAAATCGGTAATAGAGTTTCATCATTTCCCATGAATTTCTGAGCATACCTTCATGCTAGACAAGCTCTTAAAAATACTTTATTTAACAGTCTTCCTGACTTTGAATATTTTATAAAGGAGGGCAGTTGAAACAGGGAAAGCCAAGCTGTGAGTTAAACTAGATGTGATATAAAGACTGTTGCGGAAATAGAGTAAAATGAAAAAGTGACATGTTTGTGTGGCTCAAATAACTTCTTCTTTTCTCAGTCTGCTCAGCTTTAGTTTCATTGCTAGACTATCTGTTGCAGAACATAAACTCTTTGGTGTGTCACTTGTGTTAGAAAGGATTTTCCTATCAGTAGAAACAGACCACTGTGGTGAAGGGGAGTCAAGGGACAGCTGTTGTCCTGCTGCTCCTCTGGAGGTTTTTCCTCCCACCTCTGGAGGGGATGGCAGCTGTTTGCAGCATAAACCTCCACAGAAGCTAACAGAGTCCAATTGTGGCAGTGATTTTGAGGTAGTACAAGTCATTAATTGGTTTGGTTTGGTTTTTTTAAATCGTTTAGAGTGAAAATCCTGGCTGCCTTTCTTAGGTAGGTTGCCTTTCACATTTATGGCCTCTTTTTTTATTATGAGCAGCAGGTGGCTTATCAAATATATCCCCACTGAAATACGAGCTGTGTTTGGAGTAGGATTTTGATTGCTTGAGGAAGAAACCTGCCAAATGTTCCAGCATTGATCTTTGGGCTGATGCGAAGTTTGCTTGAGCCTGCTTGCCCTTTTTGGTTGAATAGGTGGGGGGAGCACACACAACCTCTCCTACACTGGGGTTTGTCTGTGACTTTTGTACAGATAATTATCAATCACATACAGAAAAAAAAATAAGCAAAGCAAGAAGAAAAAAAACCAAAAAAAAGTTATAGCTTAAGAATGATTTAGACTACAACATAAGTCATCTTTGACTTATTGCACAACAAATATGATATTGAGACTACCAAACTGTACAAAGTTTTCCCAAGACCGTTTTTGACATTAGCAAGATGGATTGGGGGGGCAGTACGAAATCGGTTGGGGATGCGTGACTAAGATTTGGTTTTGTAGGGTACGTGAGCAGCGTATTGAAGAATGTCAGAAGTTCAAGACTTGCATGTGGTAATTAACTAAATCTTCATTATTTGAATTACATAAACTGAGCCTTTAGGGTTTTCTCCAAATAAAATTTTGACAGAATAGTTTTTCATAGCTCTTTCACTGTGCTACTCAAAGGTTGTATTTTCAAGTCCTTTACTCAGGTAAATCACTTTCTATTCAGATCTGTGCTTAGTAGAATGTGAAACTGGTCCTTACAAAACCAAAACCTCCCTCTCATGCTCATTTAGAATTACTAAAATCTGAATAAAAAGTTTTCTGTATTTGGCAATTAGCTGAAAATGTTCAGATTACGGAAGACATACGATTTTTAATGGATGATGTGAGCTTTTTTCTTCTGTATGAGCTGGGGGAAAAAAGTGTTAGATACTGTAAGTTGAGAAAAATCAGGTTTTAAACATTTACAAATTAAATATAAATAGATATAATTGAGAGGAAAATATGCTTATGATCTTGTTCACGTTAATGAATCATCAAATAAACACACTTCAGTGTATTTTCCTAGAACTCATGCTATATATATATATGTGTGTGTGTGTGTGTGTATATGTGCATATATATATGTAAAATCCAGAAAGACCTCTGGAGGTATTAAAATAGTCTGTAAGTGATAGACTTTCCCTTTCTGAAAAAGCCAATTCTAAGTGTAACATCACAATAAGAGAGATCACCACAGACTGTAAACTGTGTATGGCGATTGATGAAGACCAAGAGTTGCTAAGATGCACTCAGGGAAGCTACCTGCTGCTGTTCTTGCATGAGGCCAAAGGGATGCCACCACCAGCAGAACCAGGATTGTGAAGACGCAGCACTACCGACGTGGTGCGTACTGCTGCTCCTCTGGCCAGAGCATGCTGCCTCAAGGACACAGAGGGCTTCCNCAAGGGAAAAAAGTGTTAGATACTTGTTGAGTTGAGAAAAATCAGGTTTTAAATATTTACAAATTAAATATAAATAGATATAATTGAGAGGAAAATATGCTTATGATCTTGTTCACGTTAATGAATCATCAAATAAACACACTTCAGTGTATTTTCCTAGAACTCATGCTATATATATATATGTGTGTGTGTGTGTATATATGTGCATATATATATAAAATCCAGAAAGACCTCTGGAAGTATTAAAATAGTCTGTAAGTGATAGACTTTCCCTTTCTGAAAAAGCCAATTCTAAGTGTAACATCACAATAAGAGAGATCACCACAGACTGTAAACTGTGTATGGCGATTGATGAAGACCAAGAGTTGCTAAGATGCACTCAGGGAAGCTACCTGCTGCTGTTCTTGCATGAGGCCAAAGGGATGCCACCACCAGCAGAACCAGGATTGTGAAGACGCAGCACTACCGACGTGGTGCGTACTGCTGCTCCTCTGGCCAGAGCATGCTGCCTCAAGGACACAGAGGGCTTCCAAGAAGCTGTAAAAATCTATTTGTCACCCCTTCTGCAGGTGCTGACTAGGAGATCAGAACCCAGCTTGAGTGCAGGATGGGTGGAAGGAGCACAGAAACAGGATATGAAATCAGTTTGTAACTGCTTCATTGGGAGCCTTCCGTGATGATATAGTTCAGCTGAGGTAGTCTGAAGCAGCTTCAGCGAAACCCAGTCCTTTTGTATATTACCTAGATTCTGGTTCCAACTTCCTTTTTTCTCAGAGTATGCTGGTTTGCAGATCAGCTTCTTCGTTAGATTGTTATGGTGATGTTCAATTCATTTAGATTAAAAGCACCAGGCTAAACATTTGAATTCGAGAATTTAAGTGACAAATTAGAAATATTTGTGCCTACGAGTTATATGCTGATGTTAACTCTGAATATAGCAGGCTTAATACTAACTTCTAAGCATAGTTCCAAGGGAAAAATGATTCAGACTTGTTTCTGAATCAGAATTCCTCTCCCCTCTCCCACCTCCCTCCAGTCTTAAAGGGCAGGATAAAACTGTAACACTTGCAAAATGGATCTTTACAGGAACAGTTCTTGCCTTTTTTTTTTCTCTTTTTAAATATCAGAAGCATTCCACTGAAAATACTTTTCATATTCATGCTTGGTCATGCAAACATTTTTCTAACTAGTTAACTCATTAAAGTGTTTTCAGGTGTGGACACATCTTGTTGTCATTTATGCCTATTTACATGTGCTGCTGACCTGTACCACCACAGTTCCTCCTGTTTCTTGCCTGCTCTGAGCAGCTGCCAAGAAAGGCCAAAGCACTGCACAGCCGTTGCCCTGTCATGCTGTTTGGAAACACTGAGACTTTCTGTGCTCTTTATTCACCTAGGTGAGTTTTTATAAACACTGTATGTCCTGCTTGAGCACTCTCACTTTGATTCCCACACCTGTTTCTTATCATTTATGCCTGTTTTTCTATTTTCTCTATAATTTGTATCTGGGATGAATCGCTGAATGTGCAAGGTGTGTTTCCTCATCTTTGCCTCAGCAGCACCAGCTAAATCAGTCCCATTCTGTATAATACTTCTAGATCACTGATGTTTCTCTCTTTGTGTAAAAATAACACAAAGAGATCTTAGAAATTTGGCTGTTCTCTCTTCCCCATCAATTTGTCAGTGCCTGTTAGAAAACACATTGTGTTTTGGTGTTGGGTTTTTGAATTCTGCTAATAAACTAAATATTTTCACTGGAAGTATGTTGATCTTCAAGCTGTTCTGAATGAAGGCTTTTATGCAGTAATGTATTCTCACTCCTGGGGTGTGCAGGTCTCTACGTTTACTAAATTTAAGCAGATAGTGTTCATATATGTTCAATAATGAGAAATCTGACTTGTTAAGCCTGTAGTTCTTTCCAGAAGAGCTCTGTGTTATTCGGGGAATTCAGCACTACTGCTGTGACTGTGTCGGGGCTTTCCAGCCACTGCTTTTAAATGGTCCTCTTCCTTCCAGGGGTGTTCAAAGACTTTCTGCTACAAGCTCATATCTCTGTGCCTGTTCAAAGGGCAAAGATGATGTTTTAGAAATTCATGGACTTCTTGAAGAGTTCAGTCCCTGAGCATCTTCTGAATGAACACAGCACTGCATGTGCTACCCTAAGCATGTATATTTATTTGACTTTTGTCACTTTGAGAAGTTCTAAAATGCTTAGGATTTCCTATGCTTTATAAATAAAATGTGTGATTATACATACACAAGCTGTCCCAGGTATGTCAGTGGTGTGCTTTTGGGAGTATGGTATGGTTTCTGCTTCTGCAATTCAAATCTCATTAAGGCAAAGAGATGGAGCAGAAAGGGAGAAGGGAAACAATACTGGCATTAGCAACCCTTCAAAAAAGGCTGGATTTGCCTCTTGTGTTTAGAACTGTGTGTGGAGCAAATGTGTATCAATTCCTAAGGGCTTCTTTATTTCCAGCTCTGCTTCCACTCTGTAGAAACTTGGGTATATATAAGGATTGAGACAATCAACATCTTATTACAGCTAACATACAGTTTTTATCAATAGAGATCTCAAAAACTGACTTCTGCTTTGTGGTTTTCTTTCGTTTACTCTTGAGATTAATGCTGCTGTTGTGATTTATTAGTTGGAAAAGCATCTGCTTCTTAGACATTTTGTTAATAAGTGCATCCATCCTGCCCTTCATGCCCAGGGTTCATGTTTCAGAAGGACAGAGTATGGTCAAAAGTTTTTAAAGCAAGTGTTTAATATCTTTGTGCTGTTTGTAGTACAACACTGAAGCTTGGTGGCTGTAAGTTG
The DNA here is from genome assembly GCA_013398225.1 of Steatornis caripensis. NCBI lineage: Eukaryota > Metazoa > Chordata > Aves > Caprimulgiformes > Steatornithidae > Steatornis > Steatornis caripensis. The sequence continues at coordinate 54,194 of VZSC01009144.1, forward strand.
TACCAAAGGGATCAAATTCCTGTAGAGGATTACATAACCCCTTGGTCTGGCTGCTGAGCAAGGGTCTGACATAGCCTGTCCCACACCCTTTGCTCATACAGAATCACAGCTTTTCCTTCAGTTTTCATGTAAGGTGAGGGAACAGCAATCCACTGAGTTTTAATATTAGACATCTATATGACAATGCTTAAGTCACTGAATTTATTTCTCTGGCCATGCTATTTCAACATGAATTTTTTCAGGCTAGATGAAGTAGGTGCAAAATGTTTGGAGTGCAAAAGCAATATGCAGCCTCTTCCTCAGCCAAATGTGGCACTTGAGTGCCCTTCCCTGCTGGCTGTGGGCTCTCCGGTAAGGAGAGCTAGGACCTTGCGTTCCAGAAGAGGCTTGTGTCCAGCTTTTGAGATAAAATGGGAGTAAAGGGGAAAATCAACACTTCTGCCTGCTTGTCTTAAAGAGTGAGTAGCGCTTATAACTGTTTTATTGGGATGTGTAAGTTGGTTTTGTTGTGGTCCTCTGATTAGCGTAATTGCATAACCACCCAAAAGTATTCCTGTTGACCTCAAAAAAAGTTTGCTTAAATGCTTGAACAAGTACATCTTGAAGTGCATCGCCAAATGGCTCCTCTTGGACAGAAATCCTCTGAAATCTTAGGCTAACTTTGTGACAATTGATTCTGTGGACTTAGTTACATAAACTACTTATCCCTAATCTCGGAAACGTATACGCCGATGAATTATTTCTAACAGAAGGCAAAAGACAGGAAACAGCGGCGATATACTTGTCATGCAAAGTGTTTAAAAAAAGCAGGGAGACAAAAGAGCTGTCTTGCATTTATTTCACTCCACAGGTTTGCATTAGCGAAGACTTGGGAAAGTAGTTCAAGAAACGTGTTTGTGCAATGAAGACTGTTACCATAGCTGTTCTGGGGGGGACCGAGCTATTGCTGACTTGTTAAGCAGCTTTTACTCTTCAAAAGACAAAGCTGTGTGGAGCCTTTGAGAGCAGAATCCTAATGAGGTTGCTACACTTGCGCTTTTTTCTGCCTGTCAATCCCAAACCTTTGTAATGTGTTGTGATCTATTGAGAGATTAATTTAAAACGTGAAAGATGGGTGGGGCAAAGGCAGAGTTCCGGGTGCTCTCCCCAGCTCCCTCATGGACCCGCTGCAGCAAGGGGGTAAGCCATGGCATTGCCTGGCCTTCAGCTCCTGTCTGTTTCCACCAACTCCATTTCAGAGAACGAGGTGTCTAGCTGGTGCTGTACATGTGAGGGATGCTGCTGCTTTGAGGATATAGAAATTCTGGTATTGGTGTGACACTGGCAATATAAATTAATCTGCGAAATGTATCAAATTAGTCCAGAAAACATTGAATATGTACACTTATTGCTTCAAGAAATGAGAAATCCATCATATTTTTAGCAATATCAGTCATAGAGTTGCTATGATTTTCTGAGTTGCAAATTGTAGTTGCAGATTTTTATGTGCCTCTCAAGGTAGTTGCGGTACTGTAAAGGCCCTAACTTTTTCTAGTCTACTAATATTGTCAGGATCTGTAGTGACCGCACAACTGGGAAGCATTGGTAGTACAGGGAAAGATAGGAAATAGGGCACTTAAAGATAATCTTCTCTAGGGGAAGCAGAAAAGAATTTCTTAATTTCCTGTGTGTAGTTTCTTTGCTCTGAAAAACATTAAAAAATATCAAGCTGTCCTGAAATATGCATGGACTATGGTATGACTTGCTGGATGGATGCTGTGATAGAACTGGAAATGTAGCTCGGCCCATCAGCAAGTATTGCCATAACTCACACTGCTTAGCTGCAGTGACCTGCATGTGGCCTGGGGTAGATAGTATCAGGTTTTGTTGATGCAGGAACCAGGTAGGTAGTGCCGCAGGTGGTGCTTATCCTCCCGCTCTGTGTGGGAAATAGATTACATGTTCCTCTAGGTTCAAACATGATAGTTTTTCAAAATAGATTTTAGAGGTCCTAGAATCTTCAAATATAAGCAGATGAAGTTTGGGACGGAGCAAACTGTACAAGAGCTAGTATCTGGAAAGACACTCAAGCAAATGGTAACACTAGCTTTTGATGTAAGAAAGAACAATCTGGTCATGTTAGTGAAGGAATTTCAGCAATAGGTCTCAATAGCTCACATGCAAATGGAAGTGTCAGTTCTTATTGAAGCCTTATGTGAGTAAGCTCATCAGTTATTTCATTGCTTTATGGTTACAATAACTTAAGGCAGCTTTGGTCTTGTTTTGGAAGACCATCTAGTAAACTACCATGGTTACATGCGAGCCAATATACAGAAACTGTACAGAGAAAAACAGACTGAACTGCTACCTCAAGAACATTACGTAGACTATTTTTTTTGGTTTCTAGATAGAGCCTCACACAACCCTACCTTTTATTTAAAAAAAAAAATAATCAATATAAGAGGATTCCACTATATAGCTGAAAAGTAGCCTGCATTGCAGAATTTAATAGGATTATACTATTGATTTCATCTTTACAATGCTAGCTAGTATGTGGTACTTGTGAACTGCAGACTATTATGTGACTGAACACAAGGGAAGAGGGATTAGTTTGTAAAAGAATAAGCAGCTTTCCCTTAAACTGCCCTGAACCAAACACATATACCTGTTTTGGTCTCTGTTAGTAAATGCTAACTAACAAAACACTGGTGGCAGCACCTTTTAAAACCAGTTATCTTCTTATAATCACTTGCTCAGTCTCCACATAATCAAACCTCTTGTGAGCTGGTATCTGTTGCTGTAATGCAGCTGTTTTACAGTTTCTCCAGAAAATTTCACCTGTATGTCTTTAACCGAACAAAAACTGCTAAAAATTTGTCTGGAAACCCATATCCATACTAAGACTAATGGTTCTCCTGGCAATAGAAGGTACTTCCTGCTATATTTGAACTTAATGGAGTAAATGCCCAATTGAAATATCTTTTCCATAAAGATGTGGGTTTTGGGAAGGGAACTCTTCCTGACTGAGAAAATAGTTTTATGTACTAAGTCCCTTCCTTACATACCAGCACTATTTGTTGATCATTATTGTATTAGTGACCATGGTCACTCCTTCATGTTTGCAATAATCAATTGACCTCTGAACTCCGGTACCTTTCATGATGACAAGTATTTCTGTAGAACAGAATCTGTTATTTTTTGAGAAAATAAAATTTTTTAAATTAGTTTTATATAGGCAAGTTGTCATCTTTAGTTCTTCCCCCTTTTCCCTGTGGAACTCTCTTTATCTCTGTCTTTAGTAGTGTGAGTCTACCAAGCTGTTACTTCCCCTTAGTTTTAGATGTCTCTACTTCCAGAAAACAGATGGCCGGCTGTAAAAACACCAATACAGCAGAGCTGCATTAAACTCGTTAAGGTTGAACACCAGCAAAGTGCTGAGATCCCAGAAAACAGAGATTGTATGTCTCTGGAACAAAGTTTAGACTTGCAGTCTTCCCTGGCTCAACAGGTTATGCTGAACTGTATAAGGGTAATGGGCTGATAAATTGCTATAATGTCATCTTTACCTCCCCTTATTGGGGTAGGTAGCAACAAGTTACTCTTCTGAGGAACAGTTCTATTTGCCTCTTCTGGTTTTGTTGGTGAGCAGGTGAGGATCTGGAGAGAGACAACCCTTTGGTACCTTATACTTCAATCCTTTGTGCTTAATCGGCTTTATGTTTGAGGGCTGCAGGTCTTGGTGGGTTTCAAACCTTCAAGAAATGAAGGAGCAAACAACGAAAAAGTTGAGTAAGAACATCAAGAGTACAATGAAATATGTGAAGAGCAAACACCTCTCCTGCTAGCTTTGAGTAATTTTTCCCCCTCCCAGCTGCTGTAAGCTGTTGTCAGTAGTTAACTACTGTATTACATGGAGCACAGCTTGCTGACAAGCCATGTACGTTCAGCTCACTCTCTTTGGGTCTAAACCAGCTTATTACCAATAGAGATTTCTAGACCTGAGGCATAAGGGTTGTGACCTTTTGTTTAGTCTGGCTTTTTGGTTGCTATCAAACAGTATTGGTCTCTCTTTTTTTCTCTTTGGATCTGTCATGTCCTCTTTCAGAACAAAACGTGGTAGTACAAGGTGAAAGTAAAAACAAGCCAGTGACCTTTGTTATGGTTGGTAGGGATTAAACCTGTGTGGGATGTGAATGCTTCTGTAAATCTCACAGAAGGAATCATTTATTTTTGAAATGAAACGAACACAGATGAAAAATTTCTCTCTTATGCTACTCTATTCAATTAATATTTGAAATAATTTGAAAATTTGAGACTCTTCACCGAGTAGCCTTAGCTGTGGCTGGCTTGTCAGTCTCATTTATTGAATATATGCATTAGAAGAATACCAGAAAACTTCATCACTTTTGCACGGTAGCAGGGACAGCCCTTCTACTACTGTGTTTTGGGGTTTTTTTTTATTAGAAAGGAGTCTATTTGCCCAATGATACATGTGCAATTAATGTCGATGGTGGCTGCTAAAGCTAATGTCAATTGTAAGCATAAAGGCTCCCACGTCTTTTGAGCAAGAGGTGTGTAGTGTCAGGCAATGGCTTTCAGTCAATGTTCTCTGTCTCGTCAGTGATGGGAGAGGGTGGGGGGACATTGTATCACTGCTAACTACAAAATATTTCTGGAAACAATATGCCTGAGTGCATGGACTTGGGGAGGACACTGAAAAAACATCGTGAAGTGTATCCTGTCCTTTATATGTTTCTTGAAATGCAAGCTGAATTTATTAGCAGTTTGTTGCTACAGTAAAAAGCATTCACAAGATTTACAGCTGAAACAAGTTCTGTAGATGTTCAATCTTGTTGTATTTATAGAAGGTTTTGTTGAGCTCATGGCATCCTTTGATTAACTGGCATCTGAGGTGTATTTTGTAACAAGGACTGTGTCAGAGTTTTGTGTCACTGTATTTCATAAAGTTCTTCTGGGTCTTCAGGGAGAGTGAGTACAAAAACATTAACTTAACAATGGGTGTGTGGGCAAGTTCTAAAAGTAATAACTAATTGACTACTAGCCAGGATTTATACATTTGAAGAGCACCTCGTCAAGTAATGATGGGGTTTACATTTTACTTTAACACAGAGTAGCCATCTCTTTATTGCTGGGATGAGTGTCCAGAGTGTGCATCTTAACAGCCCCAAAACTTTCTCAACCATTTAGAAAGAAGATGGAGGAGTATATTGTAGTCTGTCATATTTTCCTTTCCTCTACAGTGGAGTAAAAAGGTAATAATGTGTGCAAATCATAGTAATACAACGANGCCATCTTTTTATTGCTGGGATGAGTGTCCAGAGTGTGCATCTTAACAGCCCCAAAACTTTCTCAACCATTTAGAAAGAAGATGGAGGAGTATATTGTAGTCTGTCATATTTTCCTTTCCTCTACAGTGGAGTAAAAAGGTAATAATGTGTGCAAATCATAGTAATACAACGACGTTGGGTTTAGCTTGTAATAATTCTTGCAGTATTTGAAGACATGGACATGCAGAATTGAGGATCTTAATGTTTACATGAGATCCACAGAAGCGTGTTAGAGGATTAAGGTTAACTTTGTTCGACTGTATCAAATGTGATCTATTGATAAGATTTATGTTTGAGGGATTTTTTAAGGCTGCCAACTCCTCTTTTGCAGTTTCGGAAACATAATTTAACCTAGAAGGTAAAGATTAAGCTAGGTCCTTGCTTTGTGCAAGTTGTCTCCATAAATATCTTTTGTGAGGCCACAACAGTCTGACAGTAGATCAGTTTTATTGTTATTGCTTTGCACAAGTGTCATTGATTTGGTATTTAGCAGGGAATAAAAAGTAGAAAATGGATGTAATTTTGCCACCGAATATTCATTTAATGTGTATTATAGGAATGTAATTGCTGTATGGCTAATTCCACAACTCTTACTATTTCATGGACATTGGACTTCTATATTTTTTTGGTCAAAAAATATCAAATTTGGGTTGTTTTTTTTGGAGTGCACCCGTTTCAAAGCAATAACCTTCTGACTTTTATGATTTTCCATGGAGTGAACATGACCCTTAGCGATTTGTATCTTATTAACTCATTTGAATTGTGTGCTTAGCTTCAAGCTCCTTTCCTTCGGTATCTCTAATGCTGTTTGCCTTTATATTCTCTTGATCTGAAAAGGTGAATACTAATTAGCTATCACTTCAGTGTAATATTTCAAAGCTTAAAATATATTGTTGACTAATTCCCTGGTATTTGAGATGGTTAATTTCTTCTGTCTTTGTGATAAAAGAAATGTGATAGAAGAAATTAAGCCCAAAAATGAAAGGAGGCTAAAATACTTGGGGTTTAGTACTGTATATTTCAAGACTGTCTAATGAGTTAAAGCGTGTGCAGTACTGAATGCTTCAAACAGCAAAGCAGGACTCATCTTATCCCGCACATTTGTAGCGTCAAGAATTTGGTCGTGCCTGAAATACTTATATTTATACTTTACGTATTTATACCAAATTCACACCAGACAAATGAAACCTGAGATGGTGCTGATTTGACTGTATGTTTGAAGATGGTATGCTTTTTTCAGAATCTGAAAGTTAATATTGGATGTTGGGTGTTTTTCTTCATCCTTGTCTGTTACTGGAGGATTAGATATGCTTTTTAACAAATACTTCTGTTAATAGCAGTAACTCAACTGAACCCCGTGGGGAAAAAACCCAACCCTTCTGGAAGCTGTCTGTTCCTTTGCTGCTGCACCTCTCCTCTTCTCCTGTCTGATTTTTATTATTTTTTAATCTAATGATAGTGGAAGATAAATCAAACAAAACAAGAATGAGATTGTTATTAAGAGGGGCTAGGGAATGAAAAAGCCCAAAACGGGGAAATTGCAACTGTTCTTGAGCCCAGTATCAGGTGCAGGAGCCCAGGTGCTGGCGGGGGTGGCTGTGGGGCGGCCTCTGTGCAGAGGAGCCAGGGCTGCCCTGTGATGGACGTGGCTGGCTGCGACAGACCCACCATAGGGCACAGCTCAGCTGCTCCCTCAGAGGGAGGAGGCAGAAGATTCGGGATTGAAATTGAGCCTGGGAAGAAGGCAGGTGAGGGGAAGTTGGGCTTCATTTTGGTTTTGTTTCTCACTATCCTGATCTGTTCTTAATTGGCAATAGATTAAATTAATCTTCCCCAAGTCGGGTCTGTTTTGCCTGTGGTGGTAGCTGGCGAGTGACCTCTCTGCCCTTATCTACACCCTTGAGCTTTTTTCACCTTATTTTGATCCCTTGTCCTGCTCAGGAGGGGGAGTGAGAGAGCAGCTGGGTGGGCGTGTGGCAGCCAAGGTGAATGCGCCACAAGCCCATCTATAACCTGATCTTCTTAAACAATATCAAACAAAAAAAACCTCCCCAACTCCAAATAAACAAAAAAAGCTACTGCTGAAAATGTAAAGAAACGTGACAAGAATGATGGCAATCATTTTGTTTCCTTTTCAGGGGGAAATGAAAATGGTCATGTTCAGAAATGTCAAATAAAATGTCTCCAGCATTTTAAATAAGGCTTTAAAACATTGCTTTTTTAAAAATAAGAATTTTTCACTAGTTTCTCCTTTTCTTCAAAAGAAAAAGCACAGCAATTATTATAAATAAAATATTAAAGACTAGTAATTTTTATTGCATTCCCCGCATTAGCAATGTAATAATTCCTTTTGAAGAATGCCATTATGCCTGGTAAATGTTTAGTCCCTGTGCTTATACAAATCCAAACTGACTTTATCTGAAATCAGCTGGACAGCTAAAGTCAGTAAATTGTTGATGCAACTGATAAATGGTATGTAATTATTTAGGCATCTTATTACAAATCTATCTCAAAATAAAGCAAAGGACACTCAGTTATGTAGATGCTACAAATCGTCAGAATAATTTTGTGGCTTGGCTCGATATTCACAGGAGTCACTAACTTCCATTTTAGGCACCAAACAGAGCATAGATACCCAAATGTAGGAGTTTGATATCCTTCCAGCTGCTGTTAGGACAAAGAGAGGACATGAGTAATGCTGTAACTGTAGTCTCTTGGTCCTCTTTCTTTTCCCTGTCTGCAAGTCATTTGCACAGTTGTCCTCACTCCACTTCCACCCTTGGGCCCTAGGAAAGCCATAAGCACATGGCTACTCCCAAATAAGGAGCAGAAGGTGCTTGGGGGGCAGCATGTATGTAGGAGCAGGATCTCTGCCATGGCATGGCTGCCAATGGATGCCTGTCTCGTGCAGGTACCTATACAGGCTTTGCTAGTTAGGCGTCACTGTTTAAACTGTGAAGGCTCCCATCTGTAAGTGCTTGTCTATTATGCAGGTGAGTTAAATCACAGAAGAACAACGTAGGAAAGCAGCCAGGTAACCACAGCCCTGCTGATGCTGATATACCCTGCTCTTTTCTTAAAATAAATGAAAGATTTTCCCCTGAGAGTCGAAGTCCTGGGAGCTGTTTTTCTGGATAAAGATGTATGTAAGTTTTCAACTTGAAAGGAAAAGGCCGAACAGGACAGCTATTTCTAGTAATGAGTAGGGAGAATAATGGAAGGGTAAGAGGAGGACTTTTTCCGCCTATGGAAAAGTGCAGACTGACAGTGGTGGTAGAGGCAGTGTAAGCAAGAACATGTGTCTTTTCTGTAGGAGATGTTCACCCATGTCTGTGGGACTGGTTGTTTTAATCTAGTAGTTCAGTTTTAACTTGTGCCTCTATCGTCTCTGCTTTCCTATGTTTAAAGGGTCAGCTGAGTTGTGTGGCTTTTGAAAATGGTATAGGGGGGACAAGAATGATCTATCTATTGATATCGTGGCAGTCTAAAATTGCTTATGTCAATGATTTGTTCCAATCCTTTATTCATAATCAAAGCATTTTCAAGCGGCAGTTACCAGTTGTTGTAGCTGCATGAGTTAGATCTGGTTATGCTTTGCTGGTTTGGAGAAGATTGTGTTCAGAGTAGCTTTTGTGTGCTTGTTCTTTATCACTCTGCCATTCATGACTGGATATTCATGGATCGTTTCCTTTCAAATATTTACTGGGTTGTCCATTTTCATACTTTAAGTCTTCATATGAAATAAGCAAGATAATTTTGAGAAAACATTTTAATTAGAGCCTTAGAAGCTATAAATACTTCACTATTTAATAAAATAGTGCTGCAAGATGTAAATTATTAAATGGAACATATTTTAGATACTTTAAATTGTATAACTTTAAAATTATGTGTGCTTTCACACTTCCAGATGGGAAGTGTGAAACCTTGATATATTGCAACTTATACGTTTTGTTTCTAAGTGACTAAAACTATCTTTTTTCTTCTTTTTTTTTTTCTCTCCAGTATGATATTGTAGAAAATGGTCCATCTTTGGTGAAAGCTGAGTAAAAGAATTAAACTTTTGGGAAAAGAGGTAGGTAACTTGTTTTAGATTTGTATCTTCAGCTGATGAACTACTGACTTACAGAATGATGCAATGTCTTTAATGGTCACAGAAGATGATAAAGAAATAATAAGTAATAAAGAAGCTGATAATGTGACGCATCAGAGTCAGGTAATATGATTTGGGAGTGTTGTGAATACAAGTCAAGTCTCATTGTACTTCCCCTTACTGAAAAGGTCAAGAGTGATTTTTATTCAAAATGCTGAATGCTTTGTGTTTGAATATATAATGGAAATGGGAAACAAAAGGCATTAAAAAAAATCTGATTAATGTGAAACAGTTGAAAACGTATGTTTTTCTTTGGGGATGTAGAAAGGTTTGTGTTGCAAGAACAATACTATTTTCAGAGTTTATTTACATCTGCATTCAATTTCTGGTGCTTTCCTTACTGAACCACAAAGCTCAAGATGCATTAGAGCACTGTGAGAATTTTGTGAAAATTGAACGCAGCTATGTATTTGCATTTTGGCAGTCTGGGAAGGAGGGTCACACGTTTGCAATAAGTACAAAGTGCTTTGATATACTTTTTCATCCCTGAGAACATGGCAGACTACATGAATGGTTTTGATAGTGTTTTCATGAAAATCTTATGTGAAACCAAACTGCAGACCCTGCTTTGAAGCAGTCAGCAATGAGGGAGCACAAATTTCCACTTAAAAATGAGAAGACGAAATAAGTGACAATAGAAATAAAACTTGAAGAAAAGGAATGTTGATTATGCGAAGCAGATAAATACAAAAGTAAGAAACAGTTGTGGCTTGAGATCTTGAGCATTGCTGATGGCCTCCTTGTGTTCTTGGGAATTTGGTTTTACTTTCTGTGCTACTGAAACAGAAGATCCATCAATATCAGTTGATTAGTGTTTTTCTGTGGCACTCCTTCTGTTTTGGAGTGGTTTTATGTTTTCTTTTTAAATTTGATGGACCATTTGCTTGCAAAAAACCCAAACTGAACCCCGATATGTTCTCTGTTGGAGGTTCTACAGTAACCTGAGACTGTTTCTTCTTGGAGTAGAAATGTATGTGTTGCAGTTATGTTTTCATAAGACAGCTCTGCAGCTCATGTTCAGATGTTATTTGCTGCCCTTGCTGCCATCTTGTATGCAAGATGACAAGGGGAAAAATGAAATGGTATGGATTCCTTGACACCACATGTGATTTCTCAAGTGGTGTTTTGATATTAACTTCTATAATTACTGGTGGATATTAATTAATAAACAACTTTACTGCTAGGAATTGTGAAACAGATAACTTTGTCTGCTATTTATAACACTGAGAGCCAACAAAAAATTTACTTTGATTTTTAAAAGCAAAACAGCCTTTTGCTTAACTCATATAGTTAATATCTATTAAATACTGTAGCAGTATGAGATTTTAAAATATTGTGACTGTAGAAGAAAATGGCATGTATATTCCTTGCTTAAATTATACTTCAGCAGATGTTGATGGTTGAATTGTTCAACAGCAAAGAATAGACTTTTCCACTACGCTTGAGTCTGGGGGGAAAAATGTTGGTAGATTGATTATTATAAAGAACAGCTGCTAAATACCTGTGCTTCATCTCTGGGCAGCTCAGTGTTCTGAAAGAGGCAGACTGAATTGCACACGGAAGTATAAGGTAATTGTAGGGATATTACGAAGAGAATCATAAGACAGATGGCAGCACTTACCTACACCTGCCTTGGACAGACCAGCAGCCTTTCTTTTGGATGTCTCTATTTCTTTAGAGAAAGATGTCTGGAAGCTCAGTTATGGTTGAGGTGGGTTTTTTTAATGCGAGGTCTTATGAGTCACAGAGATTTTAGTAATTCCAGTGAGGTCATCAGAACTGTGTGCTTGCATCAACTGAGTATGATTTGACTATTTAAACTTCAGAAACCCTAGCTAATCTTTCATAGTTTTTTAATTGCATAGCACATTGTAGCACTCACACAGATTACACTGCTATTTGTCCCATGCTATTTGGATATGTATGCTAGTGTAAGTTCATATTGACTTGGAACAATTATCAAGTCATATTTCATGACCTTAGCTCTGTTAGGTGAATGGTCTCCAGCTGAAGGCGGAAGAGTGTAGAACAGGTCAGAAAATCTTTGCTATGACAGTAGGATAGATTATAATAAAAACATAGGATAAGAAGGCAAATATAGGGCTAAAGTCATAATGAGTCATAATCATGCAACTGAACAGATGCCCAGCAGTCATTATAAGAAGAGGTGGATATTTGATTAAAAAAAGCTTCAGCTAAAAATGACTTCTGTAAAATTTATTTTGTGATATCACAGCAGCAGGTGTTATGTGGTGGTAACTTAACTCTGTTTTCATAAAGTATTTTGCAAAAGCCAGATTGCGACAGTGCCACTTCAGCTGACAAGTACGCTGCTCCAAAAGTGCTCCCATTAGCTTCACTTGAATTCACGGTATGTTTCCTGTGAATTCAAAGGGAATACTTGTAGTACGAACTTCAGACATCCAGTTGAGTATTAGATGTGTCAGCTAGAAGTGACAAGACAGAGCTTGCAGATCCTCAGGTATTTTTACTTTAAACATGGTTATTACTGTCCCACAGAGTGGGTAGATTCAACTTGGGTGTCAGATGAAATGCATCTAACGTTTTCAGTTTAGGAAAAATAAAACCAGTCAGACTTTTGTTTTAACAATAGTTCCTGTCACTTCATATTATTGGTGTCAAAATTTTGAAGTGTGGCCTGTTGTCTCCTGATTAGGAACTTCAGTTCTTTGCATGTGGGAATAGAATATATCCAAATGGCAATGAAGGGCTTGATCTGCCATGTGAGTGATGTTGAACACAATTCTCTGAAGTCAGTATCCAGACCTCTGAGAGATGTAGAAACTCAATTGCAGTTAACCTTACTAGTGTGGTTTGTTTGCCTTGAGAAACCAGATGATGAAGAATTGTCCTTGATTTTGAAGCATAGTGGTAAACTAGTGGGACTGGCTAACAGATTGAGGAGCAGAGAAGCAAGGTGATAAAAGGAGCTTTGAGAGAACAAGTGGCTGTAGCAAACAGGTGAAGCCAGTGTTTTGCCAGACCGTTTGCTCCAGAGGAGTTTAGGAACACACTAAAGCAGGGTTTAGTCTTCTGCAGGCAGAAGCTCTCGGAACAGTCTCAAACTGCAGTACCAATAGTAGGAGTTTGAGACTAAAAACAAGGAAATGAACTGTAACAAATCTAAGGTTAGCATAGTATTACCTAAGTGTCCTCAGGAAATTAAGAAATGAAGTGGCTGAGTGAATGGCCATGTAGCATGGCCTTGCACTAAGTCAGCCTTGATACAAAGGCAATAAAAGGTGGGAACTGTGAATGCTACTTTTTGTTCTGATCCTACACAGGGTGAGGTCCCTGTTGAAATCTCACAGAACATATGCTGGAAACTGAGCTGGCAACCTTGATAAATCTGGGGAAAAAGGGGTAAATAATAACATGACAGTTAAGTACACAGCTGTTCAGTCAGCTTTATATTTGACTTTCTGAAGAATGCTCCTACGATGTGACTGAAAGGCATGCAGAACCACAGTATTCATAAATGCAAAGTAATGCACTTAAGGACAAGATAAAACAGCTGCGTTGACGTACATACAATGTTGGGCTCTAATTTAGTACTTGCCACGTAGGAAAGACAGCTTGAAATTATATTAAAGAACTCAAAAAATAGGCCCAGAATGAGAAAAAAATAGAAAATAGGCCCAGAATGGGAAAGAACAGAGGTGTGGAAGAGGAGAGGAGAGAGTCTTAAAAGAAAGACAAAACTAACTCTTCAAATGAAAAAAAAAATTTACGGGAGAGGTGAAAAGTGATGGAGATGTACAAAATCATGAGAGTATAGAAAAGGTGAATAGGGAGTGATTGCTCACTGCTTCTGACAATGCCAGTTCTGAGAGGTGCCCAATGCCATTATTCAAGCAACAGCTCCTAAAGTAGAAAATAATATCCCTCTTTCCCCTCCCAGAGAAGTTAGTAATTTAAACTTATGGCTTCTGGAGGTAAGGAGGCCAAGAGAATAAGAAAAAAATTTTGAAGAATCCAGTGTCCATTAGTGGCTATAAAGCATCTTCCTTAAAGTGTGTCAGATGCTTGTATGGTATTGCAGAGAAAGATCTTTCTCCTGATATACTGCATGCCATGCTTCTTACTCTCTTCTTGAACACCTGTGAATAGCTTGTTGTTGGAGGTCAGGTAACAGAGTAAGCAGTCCCTTGCTTGGTGATGTATAAGAGTTTCTCCATTCATATGTTTTAACTCTTACTTTAAAATTTTGGCGTCCTGAATAGCAAGTGCAACAGAGAACAATTTCTGACTTAACTGGGGGAGCTTTCAGACTTACAACTGATGGCAAGGTGTTGCTCAAGCCCACTAGTTGAAGGAAGGTAAGGCCTGGCCTTCAGCAGTAGGTGTGGATCTGGTGTTTTTGGCCCTCTGATACCTTGCTTCGTAAGTGCCTGAGTTCCTTTGATAACTGCATATGCCGTGGAATCTCTGGGACAAAAATGGAGTGGAAGCTGAAATTAAAGCTCTGCAAATTGCCTGGCAAAGATACGGACCTTGTTTAGTGAGTTTGAATGCTTAGATCTGGCAGCACTGAGCATCTGTGATCCAGATGAAATTGATTCACAATGAGCCTGACCCATGCTGGTTATGACAGAGCAACTCACTGGGATCAGCATGTAAGCACATCAGCTTTTGGAAGGTACTGCAGTGTTAGGCGTAGGCAGCAGCTGAACACAAGTTTCCAGAAGCATGAGAGTGCTCTGTCATCTAAATGGCGATTCAGTGCCCAGCAGAATTTGTGGCTTTATCCCTGTATGCTAAATAAAAATAATTCTTGAGCTTCAAACCCGTCTCAGGATATATTGAAAGAAAAATCTCTCAAGGCTATTACTTTTTGACTGGTTATGCTACTTCCCCCCCAACCCCCTAAAGCTCTCCCCAAACATTCCATAAATGCTTAACACTGAAGCAATCAAATAACTCTCAGAATTGTAGTATGCAGATAGTAGGCAGGCATACACAGGGCTACGCTACGTATACGTCTTTTCCTTCTGTGTTGATGCTGTGCTCGAGCCAGGTTGAACTCTTTTGTCCCAGGAATCATAATTCTCCATGCCTGTGAGCTACTTTCCAAATAAAATTGAAGATCCCTAAGTGTGAGCCTGCTTCCATGAACCAGGTCTTGAAAAGGCACTTGTGATACTTGTTTTGTCTTGGATCCTGGTAAAAGTTTAAAGAGCTGACAAAGCTGATAGCTGGAAAAATTTTTAAAAATTACCTCTCCGCTACTTCTGTCTTCAGTAGAATGGCTTGTCGGTGAACTTCAAAATGAGCAACTCTTGCAAACATCCAGTGTTATCAGCTTGTCAGAGACATGTTTGCATCCATTAATATACGTCTGCTGTCGCTCTACTTGTGAGAAATGGCTTTTCTGTAGTCTTCACGCAACTCTTCCCAAACATCTGTAACAATCCTATGAATTCATGTGGTGCCTGTATTGTTAGAGTGGGGAATTGCTTGGAGTAGTCAAAGATAACGTTTAGAATTAAATGGTGTTCTCAGTGTTAAGCCAGTAGAAAACTAATGACATTAAGGGGTATCAAGACTGCTAATACAATCAGAAAATCCCCTTTTTGCTTCTAAAATTTGTTAACTCTGACTGTAAACACAGGAGTTCTTAAGCATTTCATTACTTTCTGGAACATTCTCTCTGTATACAGTTCACATATGTTTAGATGCTGCTTATTGATTAGTTTTTTAAACAAGTTTATATTAATAGCCTTGATTCATGTAAATTAAAAATTTTCACACCATTTATGTAATATTCTCCCAAACCTTGTGGTTTACTGTTGTAACATTTACAAAGTCTATTTTCTGACCTTATACGCTACCTCAGGCTTTTGTCTAGAGGCCTATAGAATAAATGTTAAGCACAGGTTTATGCTAATACGCACATTAGTTTGCGAGCTAAATGTTAAGCCAATACTTCAAAAGGAAAAAAGTAGAATCAAAGGAAATATCATCATGATAGAAAAACTGAACAAACATATATGGTGTAATACATCAGTTTTCTTTTGTTTTGCCTAATTGTGCCGAAGACTTTAATATATGGACTCTACTAACTTTCCCTTTAGTAAGAATGTTTCTTTGTAGTACTCTTTCATTTACCAGTCTTCTAATAATCGTAATAAGATGACTGTGTTTCTTTTGACTTCAGAAGTAACTAAAGAATATTTTCTTAATGGATGCAAGGTATACAGGAAAAAACATTCTGTAAGTAATTAATCATATTATCTCCTGATTAAAAGAAAATAAAATAGTTAAAATATATGCTTTTCTAAATAAGGTCTGCTTTTGTAGAATAGTGGTTTTGAAACACATATTTCAAATATGCTCCGTAAAGCGCAAACAAAATTTTGACCTTGATATCCATTTTAGATTTTTCAGATGTGAGCGATTTTTTTTAAAAGGTCATTGCTAAACTTTCAAACACATTTTATTCATATTAGAAATGTTTACATGAAAATAATGTAAAAAGCCATCCTCAGGAGAAGCAGTCTTATTAATGCTATAATAATATATAATATTACCTCTCACTCATCACATAAAAATGGATTTAAATATTTTATTTCACTGTATTCACTAATTATGCTGGTTTTAGTATTTTTTTTTATTCCGTTGAGGTGAGGTAACTTACCATTTTGAAGCAAACTTACACTAACTACTGTTTAGGTTTTCTTTTTGAATATTTTATGCTTCCTTCTACCTATAGCAGCAGATCAACAGGTACAAAGTCGATAGAAAAATTGCTTTGCTTTATCCTCCTTCCTTAGGAAAGAACTATGGAGACCTACAGATCAAGCTACAGAGTAGAAGTCATAGGAAGAAGGTTTTGAGTTATTAGTATTGCAGTAGTATATAAACCTTAACCTCTCATGAAGAAAGTTGGGTTTTTTTCTGTCTGAAGAATTTTTAGAAGCCAGAAGTAGCTGGTGGCCCTTGCGGTTCAGTGTCACTGTCTGGGAGTTCTTTTGGAGCTTCGTGCTGTGCCATATGGAAGTCACGTTCACCTGTTCCCTATGAAGTTAGGCACTTGTTAACATCTGGCCCTGCTTAATGCACCCTTGCATAGCAAAAGGATAAAGTTTGTGCACCCCTTCACTGTGGCCAGTGAAAAATCAGTTTCCTGCTTGTCATACAATGGTCTTACTGTATATGGCTGAAAACATCAGCACAGCAACCAAAAAGGGATGTTTGTGTTCCCTGATGTCGTTCTGGTCATTAAGAGCAGATACCAGTGTGTGCATTAATCCCCGTGTCCGTATCTCTTTTCATCCTTAGCTTGTCCTTTACCATGGTTGAGTAAAGGCTCCTCAGAGCCTGGAATACACTCAGCATTCCTGACCCCCAGGGAGAGATCTGTCCATTAAGTGTTTCACATGCACTGTATGAAGTGTCTGCCAAATCGTACATCCCAATGTATACTGCTTTCAAAGTTTGCCATTGTGTGTTGGTCTGTCTCATGAGGTATGTGGTAGTTATCAGGGAAGTGAAGCAATACATCCTACTGTAGTGTCCTTGGTAGACGCAATTTCATGTCCTCCTACAGTCCATATCCTGATGTGCCTAATTGGTGGAGTGATATTAGTAAATACTATGAAGTCCTACTGCCTTTCCTCATGTTGCTTGCCATTTTCACAAACAGGTGTATCATCTATACAAATACTTACACCCATGAAAAAGGCAAGGAGAAGGAAGATGATTATATCAGACCAAATTAAATCCATGTTGAGGGCCGCTCTGCTTTGCATAAAATACTTCTTACGTTTGAGGTTGACCTTTGGTTCTAATCTAAAGTTGTTTGTCCATTTGTTATCATAATCTTGTTTTCTTTCAAGAACTTCTTACCTTCCATGAAAGCAATGTGCCTGTATTCAGGCTTTTAGTTGAGAGTATACCTCTGTTTTCTTCTTTTAGTAATGACATAAGAAAAAATAATAATATTACATGTGTATTAATATGTGCTAAATCCTTGACTTATTTTAGACCTAAACCTACAAAACGGATTCATTTTGTAGCAGATGCTTTTTTTTTTTTTTTAAATGCAGTGAGAGTCAGGCTGAATGAGTAGAAGAGGTGAAGAGGTAGGGTTAAGTACAGATTGTATGCATCTTTCTTCCTACCCCTCAAGCTATTCTTGTTTGTATGGTCATAGGCCTATAAATTTGTAATGGGGTACTGTCCTAAGCTATAGTATTTAATAGAATATGATTATATTACAAGCTAAGAAGAAATAAAAAAAAAATAGACTATTTAATCCCATGTCACTGAAAGGTATAACTATAAACACAATGGATATGTTTGTATTCTGCATTTTAAAATAGGCTGACCTGTTTATACTGTGAGGAATCTTCAAATTAACTGAAATATGAATATTCACTGGAAATGTATTGAGAAATGTCAGTATGTTCAGTAACGTATGAACTGCGTCTACCTCTAGAATTCTAATTTATTCTACAGAAAGCATTTATTATACAAACCTGCTAAATGTATTTTATATATAAATATATAAATTTCTTCCAACTTTCCTATTCAATCTCCTGTATATGTTCAGTGATGATCATAATGTAGTTAATATAAACAATGTATTTGTGAACAAACACAAAAATTATGCATGTTTCTGAATTAGGACTGTTTAGGCAGTGCATTTAAGCAGAAGTCTTTAAGCATGTACTTAACCATCTAAGATTGTATTTAGCCAAGGATTGTTACTAGTTGAAACTTTGCTCTGTGTTTCTTAGCCTTTTGCTTCCTGCCTATGAAGTTAGTCGTTAAAATAAAGTTCCAAAGTGTTCGCAGACAGGCTCAAGAGTCTGAGAAAAGTATTTGGTCTGTAAGGATAAATTTTCTTTATTTTTCTACCAAATAGCTTTAAGGTAGTGAGATGATTAAGCCTATAATGTAGGAGCCGAGTACAACTTGTGTGTGCTCTATACATAGGGATCATACCCTATGCAAGGGTATAGGTAAATACAAGGATAGTATCTTTTATCAGTGCAGAAGTGAGCGTCTGCCATTTCGTACAAGCAAATAGGTGTTTCATGTGGTATATGAAGCAAGTAATATACTACAAAACCCGGCCTTGCTACTGCTTAGTATTCAGTGACTGAAAGTAAAATAGTTAACAAGACAGATTTAATTGCAGTAATTAGTTCTCGTTATCTCAAACACTTTAAATACAAGCAGTATTTTGCTACTTAATGTTTGTCTATCTTTAAAGCTTCTTCCCAGCCATGTGACTGGACGTCTTGTTGATTCACTCAAGAATCTTGTTTTACTCTTCATTTTAATCCTCTGATTATTGGATACAGTCAGGTATTATCCCAGGATGTTTTGACTTGCATCTAATCTGTGGAAGTCCTTTTACTCAAAAGAGTAAAGCACATCTAAGAAGGGGGTTATGCATCTAGGAATATGTGAAACAAGTGGGGATTCGCTTTTGTGCTGAGCAAACATGCTGAGAGGAAGAAGGGGATCCAAAGCCCTTGTGGGTCAGCGTTGTGTACCAGTTAGCTGATATAAATAAGCCAAGAGCAGAATTTATTCCTGGATAAAAAGGGAAGGTAAAAACATGAAATGAATACTTGCCTGGGACTTCAGGCTCATATTCTTCTGTACGGTAAACTAAATTGCACATGAATGACAATTCTAAAATAAGAAAGGAGATAGTGTTTTAATCTATGATGATCTATAAAATGAGATTTAGTTTTTGATGTATTTCCATTTTTCAATTATATGTATAACTTCCATCATATAGTACAATTTTACTAAATTTATTAAATTTTAGCAATAAATTTTTTACTGGCTGAACTCAATTATTAATGACAATGTGGTTTAGGATTATTCGGCGTTGCATGTTATTTTTAGAAGCTGTTTTCATTCTGCTGGTTAATACGTTTTGTCATAAAGAGATTAGATTGTGCTTTATCTTGAAACCACGTCATTAGGAAGCATTTCAGTGGGGTAATGCTCGCTTTTTTTAAAGGCTATTTATACAACAGTTTGCTTCAAGCTTCTGTTTCCTTCCTACTTGAACACACGACCTCTCTGTTCTGCATTATGTATGTATTGGTAGACTTTCCCCATCTGCTCCTCTTACACAACATTCTTATTCCTTTCTTGCTAGATGTATTTAGAAACTGCAAGCACTGGAGTATCATACCAGGCTGTGCTGGCTGGTGATGTTCTCCTTGTCTTTAAACTTTGAGCTGGCCAAATTTGGTTTTGTTCATTTTTCTCCTCTGTCTTTGATTCAACCGAAAGCTTCAGAGGTTGAACTCCTTGTTCCCTCATGCTAGGAGAGAGGCAGGTACTCCTGTTTCACATCAAGAAGAGGTACTATGTGAGGATTTTTTTGAGGAAACTTCTCCTGTGCTAATCTCTGTATTGAAACCTGGGGCGGGGAAAGCTAATTACAGGTCCCCCTAATGATTTCTTCTCTTGAAAAAAAAAAAGAGCATAAAGTATTGTTTGCCAATGTACATTGGTGTTCCTAAGCAAAAATTAGTGGAGGGCAAATAACATCTCTTGTACTAGCTTATATTAGCAATGTTTTTCAGTCAACGACATAGCCAGCTATTTTCTTAAGTAATTTTGAAGTTCACAAAACAGATAAGACTGGAAAGATGGGCTATCATATTTAATAGAGTAGTTAGAAAATCTGTTTGCAAAGGACATTACAAAGGGAGATAGCTGTGAAGGTGTTCTGCATTAGGCTTTTCCCATTGTTTCTGGGTCTTAAATGTGCTCATCCATCCCATGATGGAAGTTGGCAGTAATAAAACCATTTAGGTGGAAGCCCAGTGAAATTAGAAAGAGGAAGGTCTTGGATTTGACCAGATCAGTAAAATGTTTATAGTTCTAATAACGTTACTGAATAAATCTCTGTAGGAAAAACATAAATTTTCTTCATCTTTTTGTATTTGTTATGGGTTTTTTAAATTGCTGACTTTATGGCTTAATCCTGAAGGAACTCTATGTCTTGTCATGCAATAACTGGGGAAATAAATACATGTTAAAAACATTTGGTATAACACTATGAACTGCAGTATTTCTGAGGTTTCCATTGACGTTCTTTCCCAGGATGTATAATCCATAAATGTGGCCTACCTCCACATTCTTTACTGTTCTTATAAAGTTGCAGCAGCTGTATATTCTGTAGTGTATTTATTTCTATCTGGGACAACTAAAAACAGGCTTTAAAAGAATTTCTTCCAGAGAATTTGGCGACTTGAAATTTTATGTCTGTGTAGAGCTTCTAAAGGTTTCTTTGAGCTTTTTTTTGAGTATCAATATCAAATAAGGAGGAAAGTCCTGTGTTTTAGTGGTTGTGATAGAGATACATGATAAAATTAACCTGAATTTGGGAAAAGTGTTGAGGATTTTTTTGGTTGTGCACCTGTAGAACCCATTCTTTCTACTTTATATAGTATGTTTACCCATAAAGTAGTTATGTAACACTCCTGTGTAAGAATCACTCCTTTTCTTGATTTGTGTGGGGAATGTTGAGGATTTCGTGCTGTGAGGCTTCCTAAACTTGATGGTTAAAAGACGTCTTACACAAAATGTTATTTCAAAACTGACTTGACGTGCAAAGTAGTACAACACAAAGTGTTGTAGCTTCTGGATTTTTTTATAAATCTCTGACTATTCCACTTTTTTCCCCACTGGAAAATGTTTAGTGTTTCCCCAGCTGTTTAGGGTTTCTTTATCTGAAAGATACAAATTTTCCTAAGTGCTTTCAATTATCAAATATGGTTTTTTAAATCTCGTTGATTCCAAAATGAAAATCACTTTATTTTTCTGAAATGCATTAGCATTCTAGAGAAGACTTATAATTACGCTTTTACATTTGTGACAAATGCTGGAATGTCCCAATCTGAAATAGGGTTACAAAACTATATTCTCCATGAGACAAATGCAATTATATTTATTAGAGAAAATGACATCTAGTGAATATTTTCAAGCAGAGAACAGAGGCTGAGAAACAGCAAGGAAATTTTTTAAACAATTTTTGTGGTTGATTCCTATTACAACTTCCTGATAAAATCATGCCTTGTATTGTCAATATATGTAAATGAATCAGAATCATTTGCATAATTATAATTTATACGTCCTTTGTTATTTTATGAACTGTTTTGGCTCCCTGAAAATAAATTCTAGTAAGTGTATTTGTGCAAAACAGACATGTTAAAGCAAAATTGTCTTTTTGGATCCATAAATTGTTCTCCTGAGTGCTACCAGGCATACTAGAAAAAAGTAAATTTTATTCATGAACAGATCATTAGGATGATTTGGCTTGTCTTACTTCTAGATTTAAGGAATGTCCTGTCTTGCGTGCTGCATGAGAATGACTTCCATTATAAGCATTCCTTCTGTGGTGGATCTGGTGAGTGACAAGAACATGTAACTTTTTTGTTGAAGTACTCAAAGATTGAAATACAGAAACAAACTGCATTACTGCAACATAGGGTTGTTGCTTCTCAGATAAAAATTGGTGTGCTTGTTTTTCTGAAATAACATAGTTTTCTATCTAAAAGATTAAGGAAAATACCTCACTTACAGAATTCTATATTTCACGTGTTATTGAAGGAAGTTATTGTTCCAATAATGGGCGTCTCAGGGTATCTCTGAATCAAAGGAGTTCCACAAGGAGCTTTGAGAGAGACTGTAGAAAATCATGATGTCTGCGATTGTGGAATTTTGTTGTGAAACCTGGTGAGAAGATAAGCTTTCTTTCCTGAGAATGTTTCAGTACAAAAAGAAACGACAAGTATTCTAGAAGCCACTAAGTAAATTCCAAATGCTTATGTGCAGATTATTTATTATATGCACTATTACTGGATCTTGTAAGCATGGTGAAACAAGTTAAAATTTTGGGGAAGAGATGAAAGAAGCAAGATATATCCAGATTCTGTCACCTTCATTGGTTTTGAGTATCGTGGGATTCATGGGGTTTGGGGTTGGACTAGATGATCTCTAGAGGTCCCTTCCAACCCCTACCATTCTATGATTCTATGGCAATAGATGTTAGTGTTATGGTTAATGAAATACATGTAGTGGAGTGTTAAAAGTGTAATGCTTGAAGAAAAAAAGCGTGATTCTCTAGTTGCTTTGACTTGAAGAGCAGTAACTCCAAGTGGGGAAATAAACTCATTTAAATGTTCAAGCTAGGTGTGACGGGGAAAGGGAGGTTTTGGGGTGTGCTCTTCAGGTGAATGTGCTGGCAGCAGGTGGGTTAGTAGAAGCAGTGCGCTACCTGGCACTGCGCCTGAATGCTTCAACACACTTTGGAACTCCTGTTTCAAATTCCACAGAAATAGTTTGGTTTNAGGGAGGTTTTGGGGTGTGCTCTTCAGGTGAATGTGCTGGCAGCAGGTGGGTTAGTAGAAGCAGTGTGCTACCTGGCACTGCGCCTGAATGCTTCAACACACTTTGGAACTCCTGTTTCAAATTCCACAGAAATAGTTTGGTTTGAACGTAAAAGTAAGGGAGTACGGATTTATAGTTCTTTTTGTTAAAATGTTCACAATGTATTTAGTTTGTCTACAGTAGTGTAATAATATTTGCTAATACTTTCATGTTAAGTATCATAGTGTTCATGTTTTTCCTGGGTGTTGGGCACACTGAAATTAAGTTCCATGATGAATGGATTGATTGGTACGTACTACTTCTATTTCATCTGAAGTTGGTTGTCCAATCAAATTTGAGGATGCTGAGGGTCTTGCTGGCTTAGCAGTGCTTTAGGTTGGTTCATTACACTAATGACTGTTTAATCTGGAAAAAAAAATTGCATATAATTAATAGCGAGCATGTCTTCAGCTCCAGAAAAAGTGGAGTATTTCCTAGTGATAGCACTGGCAGATAAAGGTATTCTTGTGTGTATAGGATATTAACTTAGGTGAAAGCTTGTTATTTTCACAGGTGGTTACAATATAGCTGAAATTTTTCTGGTAATTATTCATGCATAAATTTATTAAGCATATGTCAGCGAGGATGATATAGTTAGTTTTTTAGTATTTGTGTCTTTGTCCTCCATTGTTAAGGACAACAGAGGTTATATAGTTATGATAGGGAGGCATTTTGCAGTGGAAAAATTCAATTTGCTTGGTCTATCTTTGCTTGGTATATATGTTATGTGATTTATAACAAATTACATGACAAGCATAGCTACTGACTTGACTGCTGTTTAAAAAAATTACAGCTCATTAATCAATATTCATTTTTAATATGAAAGCATTATTATTTTTAAGCATCTAAAGGCCATGAATACCCAAGAGTCAACGCATTATTAAAACTGTTGAGTATCACACTCATTCATTTGTTTCAGTTTAAAGGCTGACAAAAAATTTCCACTGACTAGAATAACGGGATCAGAATTCAGTATGCCTGTTTGCAACAACAGAACACCCTAATAATGAAGTGCAGGGCTATGTAATAGAAACGAATGAAGTGTAAAATAAAATAATAGAAGAACATGACAAGCTAAATGTTTTCTGCAATGCGGTATTCTTGGAAGTGAGGACATCTTTAAAAAAATGTTACCTTCATTTTGCTAATTTCACACAGGAGATAGTTCTGACTTATCTACCTTGTTGAACAATATTTTGTTGTTTATCTGGTTTAGCAGATCTCTGGATCTAAAGTTCAGGATTTAGTAGCCATGGTAGCTGCCACAGAATAGATCTTACCTCAAATATGCAGTAGTTCAGCACTAAATGTTATGTGCGCTCTCTCTTAATGTATTCGCTATGTGATCTGCAGTGAATTTACACAGTTTGAACAGAGGCATAAAATGACTCTGAAGTTGCAACTTGCCTGCTTGTTTGAAGGACTCCAGAAGTGCAGCACATCTATTCTGCACTGTGCCACATTCAGGGAGGAGCTGAAGTCTGCAGAGGTGAGACTACAAAAACATGGTAGGCTAAGAAATAATGGAGGAAATGCTATGTATGTTGGAAAATATCTAGAATGCCAGCTTTACTTGACTAGTTTTGAGGTCACTATTCTCTCTTTACACCCGGTTAAATTCTAGTCAGCCTGCACAATTAGTCTACAATTAAGGAAATGAGGCAATCTTAAGTGAACAGAACACATGCCTTCAGGCTCTTCCCACCTTGTTCATGCTGTTGCTTCCAGGGAAGGCAGTCAGCAGTGGCACTGGGACTGCCACTTCCAATCAAAAATTTTGTACTTCCAAACATTTTCAGGCCCAGAACAGTGCAGAGCATAGCACACCTGACATTCACAGGGTCACGTTGACCTTTCTTGGCAGCACTGCACATCTGCCTGTTATAGACAGGTTACAGAACTGCCAAAGGAGTGGACTTGCTATCTGGAAGGTGTAGGGGACAACAGCAAGATTTCAGAAGTTTCACATACCTCACATGTAAGATCCTCTGTGAAGGAACAATGGTTCATATCAATTCTGATGAAAACTAAATTTGTTTGCCATCGACAGCAATTTCCTCATCCCTCTCCCCTGTCTCCTTGCTCTCTCTGAAATGACAGGCTGTTGGTTATGCAGCGTTGTGCCTGGGTCTGAGATACTGGGGATTCCTTTCCTAATAGCCACAGGTGGTCATCTTATAAGCCTGAGATTTGATTACCCATATCATTGGCTTAGCTTGCATAGCTGCAAATGCTATTAAAGGTAATAAAATTACCCAACCCTTACATCACTATGCTGTGGGCAAAGGATATTGTTCTCAGCAATCACCATTTACGTCTAACCATTTAACACTGGTGAAGCTATGCTAATGGCTTTCTATGACATTTTCGAAAGGACAGCCATTAGATCAAATGAGCAGATATCTACCTAGCAAAATGTAACATTCAAATATTTATGAAGAAATGGAATTACCAAGTTTGTCATGAATGACATTGGTAAACAAGGCTGTTCAGGGCTTAGGTGCAGAAACTTGCTCTTTCTTTTCCCAACCTAATCATTCACTGCTGTGGACTGAAACGTTAGCTGATGTTGTGATTGGATATGAAGGGTGCTATAGTTTGAAAGGTTTTTAAATAGAATGCTGAAATGAAATTACAAATGGGTGGACAAGATAGGCAAGAAAGTTAGGCATTTCACTACTTTAATTACAGGGAGTATGAAGGAAGAAGAGGGCTTTACCATCTGTTTTATGGATGACTCGTATCAGCCCTGGGTTATGTGATAATTCTGCTAGGGGTGTACGTCACTGCCTGGGAAAGGTACAGCAATGATCCTGTAGTCTCTTTGCCTGGAGTCATGCATTACCTGTTTACCGGCTTTTGCTCAGTCCCTTTGAATAAGAATTGTTTTCTGCAATTGTTTTTTAATTTCCAAAGGATGTAATGTGCAAGCCATTGCCGCCTCTTTTCCTCTGTAACTAAACAGGGTAAAGTCAGTCTGCTAAATCATGATACTGATGTGATGCAGAGTGTTCATTCTGTTTATTCCATGCTCTCTGCAAAACCTAACATCCAGTGTATGCTTGTCAAATTCTAAATAATTCTTTTATAGTATAATGTTTTAGATCTATAAAGGTTTGCTGTTGTATATTAGCACAAATAGTTTAAGAGTAAGTGGAATAAATAGCAATCTTTGACCTTACATCAAAATCTAATTTTACCTGTATTAGGTAGTCAGGATTATGGTTTGATCTTGAGTCTCATCCTACAAACTCTTATTCATTGACTTCAGCAACGAAAACTTTTCAGTCCTTATTTAATCCTTACCACTAGTAGTCCTGCCTAGGGTCGGTGTGTATTCATAGGAAGCGGAGTTGATGCTTTGATGTCGATGAGTGAAAGTTTTCAGAAATAAGTGTTGGTGAAGTCAGGAAAATAATTATCACCATGTCTGTTTGTAACTTTTAAAATACTTAGAAAATATAAAGCCATAAAATATGGCTGTTAACACCGTGACTTCTGACTATATATGATAATGTAATTGAAAGGTCAAAGAGAAGATCTCGTGTAAACACATACACAAATAATCTTTGCTCATGAATTATTCTCTTTAGGTGAGCAGAAATGGGCATTTCATTAAGTATTGCTCATAGGAATAAGCGGTGCAGGATCAGACCTTCAGTGCTGTGTAATGAGTGGGAACTCTATAATGTCACTCTGATAAATATTTTTAATCTGTTTTTTCTGATGGTCTGGTTATTTACCAAAACAACTGGGATGGGAATCAGTCCAATTCCAAAATAAAAAAACCCCGAAGCAAAGTTGCTTCAATTACAGGGTACCTACCATAGCATTAGTCTTGGTTGTAGTATGGAGTTGAACATTGCACACCACTGAAAAGCAACTGATTCATGATCCATGGGAAATGATTCTGCCCCACCGGCTGTTTTAATGTGGAACTTTACTGGCAATAAAATATAAATCTACCGTCTACAAGGCTGCTCAGTTTTGTATCTATTTTTCTAACAACTTGAGTCTTCCTGTTAAAGATTTCATTCACTTCTAATGTTCAAACCTTGACATTTTAATTTGAGCCTTCTACATGCCCAAATGGCTGAAAGAGCAGGCTATCTCCTACTAGCATGTTATCTCCTACTGTTTTCAGTCTGTGAATCTGACTTGTTCAGCAACTTTTGTCACGTTTGAAGGCAACAAAAGTAAGAAAAACATGAAGGGAGATCTTTTTTTCTCCTTCTGAAATCTTGGGATTAAGGAAAAAGCAGAACTATTTGTTCAGTATCCAAATGATAGTTTTGTGTTTGCTAAATCCTAATGAAAGGTATCAAAATTCATACACTGCTCCAGCTGTATAATGCAAAAATAATTTGAAGATTTTGCAGGCTTTATGCTGAGGTAAGCTATGAATCTGGATTTTGCTTTCACTTGTACAGATACAATGTCACAGAAACTCAGTCTAAATCTGCAGTTGTAAAATGACTACGAATGGTCAGGTTTATATTTTAGGTTTGTGGAAGAATTAACTCTGGGGTTCTTGGGGAAAAGCAATAATCAAACCTCCTCACAGCCCGATCCTGCAATCTTTATCTTGACTGAGTTAAAATACTTGAGGGCTAATTGTGCAGATCACCTTCGAATGTGTAAAGGTCTGATTTCAGTTATGTATGTGGTATTTTATTATTTGATTAACATTTGTGCGTAAATCTTTCAGGTTTTAATTACTGTGCTGAAGTTAATCTACATTCAGAGGTTAATGCTGTGTTTCACAACTTTTATCAAGATGTATTTAGACAGATGGAGTCACAACTTTATGCTGTCTGTTGACTACTCATATACAAACAAAGCAAATCAGAGAGAACTGGAGTTTTCTGTGTACTTGCACATACTAAACTTGTCCAGTAATGTTTTATATTTGTATTGGTTTATAGTTTGGTTTTTCCTTCTTTCTGGATGACTGTAGCCACAGTAGAGCAGCTCTTTTCATTGGCCTGTGATACAGCATTAATAATGTGAGTAATAGTGTGGTCCTTGTCTGCTGCATACAGCAACATGAGATGCGGTCGTGGGCATTTGAATTCTGTGTGCAAAGATTACTGATCGTATATAGCTGTTAATTCAGATAAAAAAAAACGCCCACTTTTTCAGATTTTCAGCTGTTTTGGTCCTGTTCCCCATAGTATCAATTATTTCTTCAGTCCTAATATAGTTTAAAACACAATACGAAAACATTAGAGGAAATGTGTCTCTGGCTAAGTGGAGTTACTGACTTGAAGCGCAAAAATATGGTACAAGCCAGTAACTTGTAATATGCATATATGAAAAATATATTTGGGGGGGGGGAT
>VZSC01009144.1:82516-100291 GCA_013398225.1 Steatornis caripensis
GGGGGGGGGGGGATGAGCTTATTGCAGTGCTGGCTTGTGCTGATTTTCTCTGAGTTGTCATGATGATGGATCTCAATCCCTTGAGTTCATGTGCCATAACTTTTGGGAAGGTGCAGTGACATCATCACTATTTAGATGTGAATACAGAACTTGCAATATATCTCAAAACTGGAAAGTGAATATGTCTGTCTGGGATGACTTGTTTGGCATCACTTACTCATAACTTCGTCCATTACCAATATTATGGCTATCAAAACTTCTAATGATGAAATCTCTTCTTCCTCCTGCAAATTAAATACGATGAGTGGTTTAGTTTCAAAAGGTGCAAATGGCATCTGACTGAATTAAACATTTTCATTATAGTGATAGTCAACAATTCAGCATGTTTATAACATTTTTTATTTCACTGATCAGCTGATCAATTAACTATTGCACTCTTTCAGCATCAACCTCATGTGGAATTAAAGAAAGCATAGTAATTACACAGCTCCTTGTATTAAATGTGTGTCTGTATCACACGCTGACATCACCTGAGATTCAAAAGGTCACTAACTTTATGTGTTTCCATTATGTATGAACAGCACCATTCTTTCTTGCATAAATGCAAGAGGTAGTATATTTATATGCCCCGAGTCTCAGCTTGAAAAGTGTGATCAGTGCCAATTCCTTAATCAACAGCATTTAACTCCTTGTTTGTGTTTTGTCTTCATTTTGCTGAAAGAGTGGATAGCCTTGGTGCCCTTCTCACTGAAGTGCACTGAAAGCGTAACACGAGTACCCCTTTATGGTAGGTAACAGCAGCAAAAATGTGTGTGGGGAGGAAGGGAACATGCTTGCTTGTTTGGCTTTTTGTTCTTTTTGTTTCCAAAATCTCTGGAAGTTATGTGGTTAATTTTTTGGTTTTCCTAAACTGTTTGAACATTGATCTGAGGCATCAAAGAAAGCTCCTTTGTTGGTACTAGTGAGATTTCACTTCCAGGCTGGTGCTCGCTGGGCCACCAAAGAGAAGACATACTCAGAACAGGGAGGCTTTGAGTGCTGTAGCTGCTGGGGATCTTAGATAAAGTGAGAACCTTGGAGGAAGAAAAAAAAATTAAAAAAACCAAACAGAAGTGATGTTCAAGAGTTTCAGGAACATTACAGCAGGTCTAGGAAAAATACGGTAAGGGATCATCCTGGCTATAGCTGAAATGGCAGGAAAGCTACAAAGGATGACTTCTTTCTTTTATTCTAGTGTAACTCATTGTGATCTGTCCGAAATAACCTAGAGAACATTCAGATATCATGTAATAGGTGAAAAGTGTTTAATGAAATTAAATGTATCGTGGATTTCTTAAAGCTTTGCTCCCAGTTTCTTCTGAAGTCCTCCAAGTATGACTACTCTGTCATAAATGAGAACTCAGAGTATGGTGTTACTTCGTTTAAACTTGTGATGTGTTCAATAAGTATCTTTTTTAAAAGGCTCCATAATTCTAAGCGCTTAATGATTATTGAATCATTAGTCTAATGTATCCCAAGGATCTCTTTGTAGAAAATTACAGTTAAAATACCCACTTCCCACAACTTTAATAGTTCAGTAAGTAGTACCTTCCTTGCAAAAACTTCTGTAGACTTGTCCTAACTGCACTTGTTATGAATTGTTTCATTGTCAGAATTAATGGTGTCCTAATGTAAAAGATGTCAGGCAGGAGAAAGTAAAGACCACTAGTCCATTTTTGGCATTAAATACAGTATTTTTCTAGAGGGTTGTTTAATTTCTTCTTTGCTCTGTGTTTAAATATTACCATTTCAAGCACAACTTTCCTTAGCTCCTAAAGTAAATCTTGGCTATCTACAATCTTGCTACTTGTTTTAAAGAGTGGTTATTTGCAGATTGCGTAGATCTGAGTAATGTGAAGCTTCAGACAGGTCTGAGGATCACAGTTAACTATATAGACCCTTGAGGGGATGATAATTTACTACAAGTTACCAGTCTTGAAATAAAAGGCCATTTACATTTTAAAGTTATTTCAGGTTCATTGAGAATGTAGGCAAACAATTCTGCACCAAACAGCATGTGCTTTCAAAGTTATTGTTCCCATTTTTCCCATTTCCCCACTTCTTTCCTGTGAGGGTGCCAGAGCCCTGGCACAGGCTGCCCAGAGAGGCTGTGGAGTCTCCTTCTCTGGAGAGATTCAAACCGTGCCTGGGCGCGTTCCTGTGCACCCTGCTCTGGGGGCACCTGCTTTGGCGGGGGGTTTGGACTGGGGGATCTCCAGAGGGCCCTTCCGGCCCCTACTGTGCTGTGATTCTGTGATTTGTGTAGAAAATGAAACAGCATTGAGGGAGTTGAGCCATTTTTTCACATGTACGTGATCGTCAGCAGAACAGTAAGCTTTATTCCAAATTTTATTTTCAGACTCTTCTTTTGTGAGGTCTTTAGAATCTTGGTTTTGATGTACTGAAGAAATAAGAATAGTTACATTGACAAAATGGGATTAAAAGTGTCTGGTAACCTGGAGAATGCTGAACTATAAATCTGATGTGCAAATTGTTTGATTTTTTTCTATATGGTACAGCAGTATGCACTTTAACAGTACCCTATATACAATCGCATAAATGTATACACTTTTATTATTACGTTTAAAAAGATTGTGAAGTTGAGTAGGTAGTTCTTAGAAAGTGCTACAGTTAAGGTGTGCCACTAGAAAATATCAATTTTACATAGGTAAAGGCCTGCCACTGTATATAATCGCAAAGCCATGTTTATGGAATCTTCCAATGAATGATAAAGAAAAACCAGAATAACAAGTATTAGTCAGCAGGTAGTTATCTGTCTGTTTGGGAAAGTAAAAGTAAAACGCATTGTTAAAATCAAAGTTAGTCTGCCATACTGTTCTCAACAGTCACCCTATGGAACTGTACTTAAAGTGGATGTCACTTGTTCCTGTCTCTCTCTTCCAGAAATACTAGAAGATTCTGTCTTCAAATTAAAGAATTGCCCACAAATCTAGAAAGATACCAGGATATAAGGAAAGAAAAAAAAAAGTGAGTGAAAAAATGGACCGCACTAGATCTTGGTAACGTCAACTCGTTCTTTTCCAGCCATTCCTGGCTTTCCTTCGGGAGCAAAAACTTGCACATAAAAGGTCAGGTTCTTTATCTGTTGAGATCAATGGCAGGCTGTCCACTTATTTCAGTAAACAGTGAATCATGTCTCACATTTCCACAGCTGAGAATGGCATAAAAATATAGCATCTCCTGCGGCTAGTTCTCCCAGACTGTGAGAAACAGGGAACATCTTGGTAAAAGCATCACTCTGGCAAAAAACCAAAATGAACTAATTGGAGGAAAGCAGACTAGAAAAGAGGATGAGGTTTCTTGGGGAATAGTTGCTATTTATCTTACAGCAGAGAGAAGAAAGCCAGAGTTAATTCTTGTTGGTCGATAACAGGAAAAAACAGCCTTGGCATGAACATTGCAGTCTGCGCTCTACATAGGAAGAACCTTTCTCTTACAAGTCAGCCTGCTCATTATGCTGTTGCTGCTAATGAAACCAAGGAGTAATTTATTACAAGAATATACCACAGTTTCTATTCTTTCCAGTTGCAGAAGAATCCTGGAATGGTTTGGTTTGGAAGGGACCTTGAAGATCGTCTTGTTCCAACTGCCCTGCCATGGGCAGGGACACCTTCCACTAGACCAGGTTGCTCAAGGCCCCATCCAACCTGGCCTTGAACACTTTCAGAGAGAGGACATCCACAGCTTCTCTGGGCAACCTGTGCCAGTGTCTCACAACCCTATCACTACAGGAGCTTGTAAAAACGCTCTCTCCAACTCTTTTATAGGCCCCTTTCAGATACTGGAAAGCTGCTATAAGGTCTTCCCGGAGCCTTCTCTTCTCCAGACTGAACAACCCCAGCTATCACCTTGTCCTCATAAGAGAGGTGTCCTTGCTTCCACCCTTTGTAGGCTTCCTCTTTGTGTTTGAGTTAGTCCAGGAGCTCCTTGTTCATCCGTGCAGGCCTCCTGACATTTTTGCCTAGGAGCTCCTTGTTCATCCGTGCAGGCCACCTGATGTTTTTGCCCGACTTCATCTTTGTTGGGATGCATCATTCCTGAGCTTGGAGGAGGTGATCCTTATATATTAACCAGCTTTCTTGGGCCCCTCTTCTCTCCAGGGCTTTATCCCATGATGTTTTACCAAGCAAGTTCCTGAAGAGACCTAAGTCTGCGCTTCTGAAGTCCAGAGTAGGGAGCTTGCTGTGCTCCTTCCTCGCTGCATTAAGGATCTTCTTTCCGCCATTTCGTGGTCCTTGCAGCCAAGTCTGCCCTTAAGCTTCGCATTCCCTACCAGCCCCTCCTTGTTGGTGAGAGCAAGGTCTAGCACAGCACCTCTCCTCATTGGCTCCTCTGTCACTGGGAGAAGGAAGTTATCACCAACACGTTCCAGAAACCTCCAGAATTGCTTGTGCCAGGATGTGTTGTCCCTCCAACAGATATTGGGGTGGCTGAAAGCCCCCACGAGGACCATGGCTTGTGAAGAGACTATAGTATTTCACACTGAGTCTTAATCCTGGGTCTGGTATGATGTTGAAGGACTGCAGGGAGGTACAGAACAGTTCTGAGGTTGGGAAGCATCTACCCTGATTTAAAGCAAAAGGGTATATGTACACGCATAGACTTCCACCAAATTGACATTTATATTCCTCAATATCAAGATTTATTTTTCACTCATATAAACATTAGCCTATAGCTTAGCCACAGTCAATATTCATCTCTTGAATGAAGAATTTAATGGCCAAGAAAGAAACTGTCATTGCTTCTTAAAACACTAGTCAGGGCTGTGTATCAAAATAGCACGGCACTGGTACTTGCCAAACTGTGATTATCAATTAAAGTGCTTCTGATACAGGACTACATATATGCCAAGTAACCGAATTGTGGTTTTGTTGTTATGTTGACATTTAATTTAACTTTTGTCTCCAGTGAATCTGTGGATACTTTGGGAAGGATCCTTTGTTAACAGGGAAGGCATGTAATGTGGTCTCAAAAATGTTTTGGTTTTGTTGTTCCCTTAGCCTACAAAGAATTCAGAATGAATATATACAGGTGCTTTTCATAAATGCAAAAACATAACAATTACATACCCAATTATTTAGTAAAGATTAGGCTTTAAAAAAAATCTTTTGTCTTATAGTTTGTCAAAAAAGCTGTAAGATGAAGTATGATCAAGAGCATTCTTAATTTGAAACCTACTGAATGTTGAATGCTTTGATTTATAATTGATGCTTCAGATACATTATAAGTGTGAAAACTTCAGATAACTATGGTAGTTTACACACAGACATAAAGGACTGTGCACTAAAAGCTCTATTTTAATGGACCTGATCCTGTCAGAATATCAGCATGCAAGAAATATTACTTCTAAATATTGAGTTCTCTTTCACCCTACTAATGAAATACTCTGAGGATAACGCAGCTTCTTCAAAAAGTCATTTTTCCTAAGGAAGGCTTCTTGTGTTTCATAATTAAACCATCAATGCCATGCGTTAGAGATCTATGATGAAGTAGGACCCATTTTGTTACTCATACCCCTATGAACTTCCAGTAATTGTTCCGTGGGCATGTGACAGAAAAATGTTGAGGCGAGTATAGTAAGAGTTCGGCTATTTGTGCTGGTGTTTCACTTTTCCTTGTCTTTNTGTGCATTAGAGATCTGTGATGAAGTAGGACCCATTTTGTTACTCATATACCCCTATGAACTTACAGTAATTGTTCCATGGGCGTGTGACAGAAAAATGTTGAGGCGAGTATAGTAAGAGTTCGGCTATTTGTGCTGGCGTTTCACTTTTCCTTGTCTTTAGGGAATTAAAGCTCAAATGTGTATCCTTAGATGGAAGATGAACAATTCCTTTAGAGAGGTAGGTTAACAAATGAGAACAAAGGTCACAAAGAGAGAATTGAATGCTTNCATGCGTTAGAGATCTATGATGAAGTAGGACCCATTTTGTTACTCATACCCCTATGAACTTCCAGTAATTGTTCCGTGGGCATGTGACAGAAAAATGTTGAGGCGAGTATAGTAAGAGTTCGGCTATTTGTGCTGGTGTTTCACTTTTCCTTGTCTTTAGGGAATTAAAGCTCAAATGTGTATCCTTAGATGGAAGATGAACAATTCCTTTAGAGAGGTAGGTTAACAAATGAGAACAAAGGTCACAAAGAGAGAATTGAATGCTTGACGAAGTGGGGTGCACCTGTTGAGGGTCAGCTGGGAAGTGAGGCCTCCCAGTAGCAAGATATGGAAAAGATCTACGCAGCTGCGCAGAAAAATGCAGCGGATTGGTCAGTACAGTGTATGTTTCAGAGAGGGAATGGCAAGCATAACTGAGGCAGTTCAAGAGGGCAGGCTGGTACTCGTTGCTGAAAAATCCAAGTTCAGTGCTGAGTACTAATTAGCAGTAGGCATGGCTTGGCGTTCTGCAGTCAGTGTTTGTGAAGATTTCCTCAAAACTTAGATTCAAAGGATGGAAAAGCTTCAATTAAAAAAAAGCTTTTGATTTCTAGTTTAGTTTAAAACTCAGACTTTTACAATGTTACTGAAAATGAAGAGCAGATTTCTAGTAAAGGTTCTAATTATTATTAAAATTCTGATGTCAGCAGAACACTTCATCCTCACAGACAGAAATGAAATAGTAGTTCACAGATATTTATTCTAAGTTTCCAATAAGTACTTGGCAAAAATTCAATAATGTTCATTAAATACATAAATGGAAATATTAAAAATAAAGATTTTTCCCTTGTGATTTATTAATAGTGTTTTTGAACAGCAAAATTGAAGAAAGAAGTCATTATCTGGCAAAAAAGGTACTACAGAAATGTTAATTAAATTGTGTAGTCATAGGTAAGCCAGTGAACAAGAAAAAAGCTTCACTGCTTAGAATTGGAAGCCATATTTATTCTGGCTGGATGCTTAAAGACATGAAAAGTTCATCTTTAAATAAAGCATACAGAGCAATATAGTTACATACTTTTCTTTAGAAAACCCAATTAGGAGGCCTGTCATAATTAAGAAATTGGAAACGAGCACAGGCAGGTGTTTGTAGACATGTCTGAAGCCCAGATTACATTACGGAGTAATTACACAAAAGGCGAGGTTGTACCCAAGGAGCTGTTGTCCCCCTGGACCGATAGGAGGGAATGTCTGCGAGGAACTCCCTGTGCTCTGCTTGAGTTGCTTTCCCCTGGTGCAGAAGCTTATTCTGTAAGGAATCAAGGATGGACTACAGCTGCGGGCACTGCGGCGAGCCCGCCCCTCTGCCTGCGGTGGAAAAGTGTAGTTCGTGAGTTATTGGATGTTCATTGGGGAACATGTTCCTCACTGCTTCAAATACATGGGATTTCTATGCTCTGGCTATCTATGGCTGAGCCTGAAGCCAGAATCCTTTGTTCTTCATGCTTGGAAGACAGTTTACCTGTTTTATTTTTGGTCTACATAAATCCTAGATTTTGGGGGCTACATTTCTTCTCTGAGTCTGACACCTTCAGTATTAACTTGCATTGTTTGAAAGGACACGTGAATGTTTTAGGTCTGCTAAAAAAAAAATCCCCCCAAAACCCCAAACAAACAAAAAAAAAATTCCAAAATTTAGATTTCTGTAGCTCCCGATTAAATTATGTACTACTTTTAAAAGTGCATTCCCATCAGTGTAATGAGTCTACTCTATTTCTCAGTACAACTGCAACGCCCCCGAGCCACTTAATTCAGTGCAGCTTCTAAGTAGCGCTGAACTCTACTTTGAGGGGGGAACAAAACCAAAAGCTCTCTTTATTTTGTACTTCAAAGTGATTATTTACTTTTAAACTGATATATTAAAAGGACTCCTCAGAAGGGTTTTCATCTGCTTCTGGACACCTGGTTAACATTAAGAACAGTTTACCAAAGAGTTTTGCTTAGAAATACAGAACTTGCAGTGAGAATTTAGTCAAATATTTTACCAGCCTTGTGTGGATAGTTCAGCTGCGCAGATTAATGTTCCTCAGCAGGATTATGGCTGTTCTCTCTAAGAAGGTATGCAGCTTTCTTTTTTACATCATAAGGTTTTGTAGCACTTTTTATTAATAAAAATCCCTCCTCTTTGAAGGTGCTGCTTCGTACAGCTAGAGCTTTAGATCAGCGTCATTTATTGGCAGTGATTGCTGGTGCTGTGGTTTTAATAAAAATAGTATCAGAGGTTTGTGTTCTGAAGCATATTTTGTTAAGTAAAAATGCATAGGTATATTCTGCACACTCTTGTTTTCTAAAACTTGACATTTGTAGAAGCGATTTGAATAGTTTGAGTGAGCTTACTCATCTATTCACGAGGAATTCTTGTCTCCTCTAATGTGAGGGATATGTTTGATAAATCTAGTATGAAATCACTTTCAGTCTTAGGAAACTAGTGCAGTTACTTTTTTTCTGTGATGAGCTGAGATACTGTGTAACAATGTCCTTGCTCATTTTTGAACCCCTGTTAAAAAAGATGAAGGGGTCAAATTCCTCTTTGCAGTCGTTTCTGCATAACAAAGTAGGCAACGTGACATTTTAGCGCATAGAACTGATGCCAGATTTGGCCATTATGTTCCCAGAGTATGCAGCAGATACTTTCCTTTGTGGTACTGATCACCTGTAAAAGGAAGTTTTGGGGGATACTTTGGCAAAATAACTTCAGAATTTTATTTTAAAAGTTAGAAAGAGTTATCTTAAACTTAAGAGTTCTGTTAATCTGGGTGGTGGGGAATGTCCAATTAACTGGCACGTGTGTTTCGTGTGATTACTGGAGCTTGTTTTCTCCTTTCTTCCTGTCACACACATGCTGAGGACTGTTTTGTATAAGTATCATTTAATAAATAATAATTTCCAATGATGTTTTGTATAACAACTAATAAATAATAATTTCCAATGAAGGATGGGGAGAAGGGCGGAGAGAGAAGTGTCTGTTTTGTAGGCATTCTGAATGTATTCTGAACTTGGCTGGTTGGGAATGAACCGTGTTATTACTGTGAAAACTGGAGGACAGAATGTCGTAGGTACTGAACTCAATTGCGTGACAGTTAACAGACCTAGATGCACGTCACAAGTTCATGT
Organism: Steatornis caripensis; assembly: GCA_013398225.1. NCBI lineage: Eukaryota > Metazoa > Chordata > Aves > Caprimulgiformes > Steatornithidae > Steatornis > Steatornis caripensis. The sequence continues at coordinate 91,623 of VZSC01009144.1, forward strand.
GACATGAACTTGACACGTTTTTTATAAATACAAATGAAAATGGAGCTGATGAAGTGTCACAAATGATTCATAAAATGATGTAAGAGTATAAAGGTATTTAAAAACAGCTGTAAGTGCCTTGAGAAATTTTCTATGGCATTTCAGGCTCTACTTTGTTTTTTGCCTCTATAGAGAATAAAATTTTACATGCTTTTAATTATCGCTAATTTAAAACATAAAAACTGGAATACAACTGATTTCTGTGTGGATAGCCAAAATCAAAATATATGCAGCCAAGGTAAATTTTAAGTAAGGTGAGCTCACCTTTCCTTATTTTCTGGCCTAATTTGATCGTATAGCTCTACTGCTTAAACTATCCTTGCTACCTTGAAAGGGCATCATTCTGCAAAACTTGCTCAGGGCCTGACGGTTTCTGATTATTCATGACTTCCTCAAATATTCTCAGTTTTTAAGAGACACTGCTAATGTTTGTTCCTTTACTTCCCAGGGAGTTGAAGGTATTTTCAGAAATTGTCTAGATAAAACCTAAATGTCAGCTTCTCCAAGGCAGTGAAGTACCAAGTTCAGTGGGAGTTAAGTGACATACAGAGAAGACAGAAATACCTTTGGAGATAGGGGCTTAAGTGCCTTGTCATATCTCAAGGAAAAAAAGAGACAAAGGCCTTATATTTTTTGTGTTTTATAAATACAGATGTTCTTCAGTACGGTGATTCTGAGTCTGTAGAGCCTGTCAGGGTTTTGTTTGCAGTTGTAGCACAAAACTATATCTCTTTGGCAAACAATCATGGTCCAAAAGCCCCTGGAATCACGTGTGCTGTACTTGAGGCGATCTCCACTGGGATGCTGCGTTCATTGCTCGTGGATGTAGATGTGGTTAGGGGTGGAAGGAATGTTTTTCCCCTTCCTACCCTGCTGTGTTACCTAGCTGTGACATAGCAGATCTTCTGGGGAAGTATACTGTAACCACAGAGGCGAAGGCTTGGTTCACTGGCAAAGTGATCATTTGCTTTGTCCCTTCCCCTGACTACTTTTTTGGGACCTTGTACAATCAAATACTCTGGCTCTGCCTGTGACAAAAAGAGCACAGATCCTTTATTTGTAATGAAAGCTCTTCTGGCCTGAGTCACCCCTTGGCTGTCACAGTGTCTGACACAGCAGGGTCTTGATCCAGAGTGTGACACTAAGCATTCTATTCTAAAGGAAGACACCAAGGTCTGATGTGGCACAATCCTGACCTATTTCTGCTTAGAGGGGCCTTTACAGTCGCAGCTCAACAAAGAAGCAACTTAGCACGGTCATAGGCTGTCCTGCACGTTCTAGCGATACAGTCATGTGGCTTTGACACCGTTCTTCTAAATGAAGTGACAACAAACATCTTCAAAGTGGTTTGCTTTAACTTCACTCTTCTGATGAGTTTTAGGTGGGTGCTAGGAGGGGATCTAGCAATCTGCCTCTCAGGATTCATATGTTACATCGCATCTGTCTGCCTAATGCAGATGAATCTCTGGTAATGTCAAGTGCCTGACACTTCAAAGGAAGTTAGAAATCACTAGCAGAGATATTTATAGAGCCTTTCTATAGGGAAGTGTCTTAATGTCTCCAGATCAGTAGCTGCCTTGGAGCTGAAGCAGGACAAATAATCCTGTGTTTATTGTCTATTCCAGCGTCTCATTCTTCTTCTTTTTTTGGTTCTGATTGTTAGTCACGTAAAACATTCAGGAAAGCACTACTGGTAGGTAAGTTGATTCAGACAGTGTCAAGTGTCAGTCTCCGTAGAGAAAATCCAAGTGTAAGAGACCGAGAGACAGACAAGCAGGGAAGAGCAAAGCTGGTACCCTGCAGGGCAGGAGCGAGATGCCTCTGCCTAGCCTCGGTACTGTGGGCCTTGAACTTCAGTTATGTAATTGAATTGTGCCTGAGTGTCCAGGTCCAACCCAAGCTCTCGGCGTGCTGCTTTTCTGAGCATCTCCAGATGGACACGGAGTCCTGTGCTACCAGGCAGGGTTAAGTGAGGAGGGGTAGGAATAAACACATTTGAAAGTTACAGTTCTCTGCTCCTTATGCTAGGGAAATGTTTTGGGAGCAGGAGGCATTCACAGGGGCTTTGTGGGGTGCTGTCTTGTCAAACTGCCTCAGAGGACAGGGAGAGCGTGTAGAGCTCACGATGGAGGAAAAGCAAGGGATTATTTAGAGGTTTTCTGTTACTTGTGCTGCTCAGGGAGTAGCTGCGCTGTGCAGGGCTGCACGGAGTGAAGTGCAGGTTAGCTCTGAGGTCTCCAGGGCTGGAGAATTGTAGATACAGTACTGTGATACCGGTCCCTTATACAGATTTTCTGCAGGAGTTTTGTGAAATACTTTGCTATAATAGCATTTCAGGGAGTTCTCGGCACTGCTGTAAGACGAGTACTGTTGGCTCTGTACTACACTCTGTTGTGTGAGTTCCCCCACTGAGGCCAGGCTGGAGGTGTACTTTCCAGGACTGGTTTCTCAGCTTATTGCACAGCTTTCTCTGGGCTTTGCGTAAGGCAACAGACAAGCAAGGTGGGAGCCTGGTTAGTCTGGGACCAAGCCCAATGTCAAGCACCTAACTATTGTAACAGGGCAAGAGTGCCCTTAAAACTGCAAGTGAGTTTTACACAGAGGAGAGTGCCTACTGTTTCCCTCTTGCAGTGGTGCAGCACAGCCTCTACGCAGCTACAAGAAGTCTGTAGTTTGGAGTAGTGCCAGTCCTGCCACAGCGTAGTCCTAGGGAATTAGAGTCCATGTGCATCCTGCTATCCAGATGTTCTCTCGCTTACATTGAAAATGTAGAAGGGGCAGTATAAAATGTGTCTCTCTGCTGATGTAGATTTAGCACACCACCAAAATTTATTCTAGGATTTGTGTGCTTAGTGGGCATTAAAATTATTTTTGCAAAAAGTATATGGTGCTGAGACTGACATATCTCAAAAAACTGAGGATAATTCCGGATTTGTGTTTGTATCAATTCAGAATCAGGTCAGCTTCTACCACAGTTTTGCAATGTAGTGCAGTTGTATTCGGTGTTTGAGGGTCTCGCGTGCCCATGTTACTGCTAAAGATCTTCCTGCTTGTTTTCTTCTGGACTGCTGCAGAAGCTGGTACTGTGATAGTAGTAGCGATACTGTCCTGCAACCAAAATACCTTGTGCTGCGTGATTTTTTTTTTCAGTGGATCATGCTGCTTTCACAGTCTACAATTTGTCCTTAGTCTAAAGGTTATTTATCATCCACCTGTGACTTCTAGAGGAGGTTTTTCCCCTTGGATTTTGTTTAACCAAAGTAAAATAAAAGGCCACCTTAATGAGTTTTTTGTCTTCTGTAGGCAGCTATAATTTTGTATAGATTTTCTAACAAACAGAAAACTTTTTATTTTGTATTAATAGTTCCCCAAAACTACACTATCCAATGTTAGTCTTTTTATCTGGTTTAGCTAATGCAGAAATGTTTACTTTTTCGTATGTAAGACAAAATACTAACAGCTACAATTTAGGTGAATTTAGAACAAAACCAGAGGTCTTCCTACTAGTGAATTCCCAACTTGATGTTTGGACTGTAGTTCAGGTGAAGGAAAAGCACCTTTGCTTTTCATGCTGGTATGCCAGTGCACAGACAGAATCTCTGCCTATAAGAGAGGTTATTTTATTTTACTATTTAAGTGTCTTGTGTCATCTTGCCTTCTCTAAGGAGAAAGGCTTGTAAAATTTGTTCTCATCTTTGCCTGCTGAAGTCATACCTTTCAGTTTTCAATTATTTTCAATTCCGTAAGCTTATGTTATCATCATGATGGAATTCATTAATTTGTATTTAAATGCATTCGTATAGCCTCCCTGTTGCTCATCTGAGCCTCTGTACCAATTTTTATGGCTGAAACAAAAACATGAGCTTGACTTGAAGATAACCCTTATTTTAGGAGTGTCATCATTTAATCTGTTTGTCCTTTTTAGCTTTGGTTCCCTAAATGCTGCAATTGGGCACCCTCGCCAGGGAAAACAGTATTTCTGTTTAAAAACAAAACTCCAAAGTCAAATTTATCTCCTGGTGACCCACTTTGTCACTCTGAAATAAATTTCTTGGACTTCATCAATACGGATTTTTCCAGATGAATTAGTTGCTGTTGTCTTTGTCTTCTGGAAAGAACTTGGGTTTCCAGTTCAGTGGCTGAACGCAGAGCACAGGTGACTGATTGTGTGGTGGTGGTATGCAGGATCTTACAGGCCATCATTTCTAGCAGTCTCGGACACTGCTGTCCTGCCATACTAAATTGTGGGTTATGTACAGTTAATGCAGCAAAATGGGAAAAGTAGGGTTGAGACCTGTTTTCGCTTGGAGAAAAATTCTACAGATTGTTCAGAAGGCCAAAATACAATTAGTTACTAAAAATGTATTTAAACTTAAAAAGAAATTATTTAACGTTTCTACTCTGGAAACTGTTTCTTAAAACTAAACCATAATTTTGCAGTTTAGTCTTCTTTAATGCCTTTGCTATCTGTGGTTAATAAGTAGTTTATTGAGACAAAGGTTGACTTCTGAGATTATTAGACAAAACACTGATACTTCTAAAGACACCTTTCAAGCAAAAATGTGGATGTTTCTCTTGTGAGACTGTCTTCTCCACTGGAAGATTAACAATCTCACTCTAGGTGAAGATCAAGGATATGTTTTGGTGAAATCGCTGTTCTACTCCTGAAAAAATTGCTCACTTCAGGGTAATCCCGAATACAAGAATAAGAATAAGGCAGGATTAAGCAACAATTTGAAGTCCAGCAGGGTTTTTTTGAGCTGAAAAAGCAAGAACGTACATACTTGCTTGTGGTCGTGGTACACTGCAATGATTTTGTAATTGGGCTTTTGTAAAGGAAGTACTAACGTTCATATTTTCCTGAACCAGAGTCAACAAATATGTAAACATTAGCGTCTGTACATAGCTCTACTACAAAATAGACAATTTTTTCCTGTCTTATCTGTCTTCTGCTGAATTTCTGTTTCTAAGGTCAGCATACAAAAATCCTCACGCATGATACATTCATTTAATACGTCTTTATTGCTAAAGTTGGCCTACATTTCTTAATTCTTTTGGGTATCAGAAAGTATCCCAAATAAAATTCTTCTCTCCTGTGTCTAAAAGAAACAAATTCTGAGGTTCTCTTGTTTAACAACTGTGCAACCTCTTGCATCAAGATTAAACACTTTGTTTTGTCCCCAGGCAGTTGTATATTTATTACTCTTGAGGCAGTGGTATTTGAAATAAATAGAATTGAAAGATCCTGAGAAATGGTTTCTGAAACACGTATATTGAGTTATTCTCTCCTATGTGAGCAGAAAATGCTTCTGATGCTTCTCCCTGCACCCTTGCAAAGGAAAATAGCTGATATAAAAAATCATGATGGGGTGGTGAATAGGAAAGCTTTTTTATCCTTAGTTACGGAGGCTTTTTGCTGCTTATTCTCCTGAAAATAATTACGTTATCTTTATGGAATGCATTACTATTCACTAAAGATAACACAGGTAAAGGCAAAATAAAGGACAAAAGGAAAAGGTTCTCTCCTTTTCTGCCTGAAAAGGTACGCTCTGGAAACAAAAAATAATCCATGGCTTGCGAACAGTCTCAAAAACTTCTCAAAATTCAGATATATTTTTGGCCAATGACAGGGCTTATTTGTCCTCCCTGTTCAAGAAGCCAGACGCTCACCAAGAGAAAAAGTTCTTTTGTGTTATAAGGGAAACAATTTCCATGTAGCTTTTGTGAGTGTGTGTACGCATATTCATAAAATATGGATTAGCAGCACTAGGTGTTCAGCTAAGTAAATATTCATAAAATAAAGGTGGAATTGATATGCATTTCCCAATAGAGAGTAATAAGCATATTTTGCTTTCTCAGTGAGAAATCAAACTAAGGGGAGAGAAGGCACTTTCTTTTGTCAGGGCATATTTTATTCCTCATTCTCATTGTGTTGAGCCTGGTGGCAAAGATTTTCTTTACTGACATTTTGAATATGCAGTATTGCTTATGTTAAATATACGAGAACCAGGAGTTTTGCTTAAAAGATGAAATAAAAAAGAATCCAAAATTTCTTTTTTCCTCTACATTCTCACTTGTGTCTTTGAGGTACATTAAACTTGCATGCTCAAGCTTGTCTTTATAACTATGAGAGGTAGACATGCTTTTTTTCAAAAAAAAAAAAAAATCTGAAATTCTCGGAAGTGTAGGGGCTGGGGCCTTGTTAGCAATACTCGCTAACAAGTATTGGAAGACTCAATAAATAAATGAAGGATGACTCCAAACGTTTGTTTATTGTTGCCTTTGTTGCACTGAAGCTTCTAATTAATTTTGCACAGTTATTGTCACCCACTGTGTAACGGCCGTTTTGTTGCCTCATACAGATGATTGGCTATTAACCTCTGATTTATGCTGGTTTTAAGGAAATAAGATATATATTGCAGAGTCCTGGACTTGTAGGTGTGCCTGACAGCTTCCTTTGCAGTACATTTGATCATTTAGCGTAATAAAAGGGAACTGTTTTTGAATTAACTGAAAGTTAAGTGGGTGTTCTAAAGCTTTAGGTGAGAGATCTCACGAATGGCTCTGTTACAAGCAGCTGGTTGAGTCAGGGAAAAATTACGTGTTGGTATCCAAACAGGCAAACTTTTGGTAAAAATCAACTCAAAGTAAAACAGAGTAGAAATAGATTTTTGCTGTTGGTTTTATTTAAGGTCTAATTAAAGACTTGGCTTAGGCTTCTGGGTTTCAGAAACAAAGTGTTTAAACCTCAAAATTGAAGAATAGGTGTTCCTAGAATTAATATTTGATCCAGTCATTTGGAATGTATCTTGGTCTTTTACCTGCATTACTCTCGATACTGCTTCTTTGCTTTGTCTGGAGCTTTGTTAAACACTATTTCATCCCCTCCTGTTGCTTTACCCCTTTGCTTGGGTCAGTCGTATCTGGCAGTTCTCTTTCTGAGCTGAGGGGAAGATGGGCTTAATCATGTATGTATGGAGCAGGCAGCTCACATCCTTATCCCTCTCTTCTGTTTTGATGTTTCATTCTTTGAACATAAACAGTTCCTTCCAGTAGCAGTTGTATTTCAGATAGTCAGGAAGTACAAGGTCTTTATGAACTTTACCTGATTTATTAATGCATGGGACACGTGCGTTCGGTAGTGTAATTTCAGTGTGTTCATTGCCAATAAGGAAAATAAAAATAAAACAGTCTTTGGCAACTGGCACGGAGCTGGGGTGAGCCAGTACATAAATGTCGGATATTTTAAAAGAGATTTTATTGTTTCAGAGCTCTTAGAGGAAAGGAGGAGATGACTGTTGTCACGCAGTTTGAAAAACTGTCCAAATTACATCATCCCAGAGCTATCAACTGTATATATGTTGATCATTTCCACACACTGGATAAATTAAAACCATCATAAACTATGGCAGCAATCTACATTAACAGAGCTTGTTGATACCTGCTTGTTGAAGTCTATTATTTGAAATCATTCCTTTGGCTTTGTCAATGTTTACACAGGCCAGCATCATTAATGTTGACTTAGGGTTATCTCTATGTTCCATAACTAGAATACAGAACATTTCTATCGATTTCTTAGCCACAGTCTTCTACTTTACTATCGCTAAATGAATTTTGATTCATAAAAGAAAAACCCTGGGAGTCAAATGTCAGCTATTATCCAATATATTGCTCTCCCTTGCAACTGAAATAGTCTGCTTCTGATCTTGGAAATATAATGTATATAAGTCTTCTCTGAAAGAATTTCAATAAAATATTGATGTGAAGTACTTTTTTTGTTTTGCATGATAAGATGTTTTGAAGATATGGACGAGGGCACAAAACAGAGCCTGGAGTCATCCTGTATTGTGTTTTGCATTTTGTGAGCTTTTGCAGTGAGCATTCATAGCCACAAAATGTGGGGTTTTTTTCTTCATGTTTAATAAGAGAATAGTCTGTGGTATTGTCTCGAGTGATGCGTCTTAGTTGATTTTGTGCTGGGAGTTATGATCAAGCCAAACAAAGCATAATAACAAATGAAACCAGTACTTGTGCACACTGCTTTGAATATGGCATTGGTTACTTCCATCATGTTCAGGTGCCCTGCTTTTAAGGAATGTGTTTCTGCACAATGCATTTATTTTTTTTCTCCTAAGCGTGTGGATAGTAATATGTGTAATTAGAATTAATGCTGTCACTTGATCAGTGGGCAGGCCCTCCCTGTGTGCTGGGTGGGAAAGCGGGCTGCTCTAGTGAGTTCTCCAGGTGGTTGCACCTGCAGCATCAACCAAATTATACATTGATGAGACACCTGTAAGTAGTCAGAAGACAGTTCCTGCAGATGCAGAAACGGCTGTGTAGACTAGCCTCTTTGCATGGTTAAAATAGGTTATGTTTTGTATGTTGTTTAAGATGACCAATAGTGATGGATGATGCCTGTTGTGGAGCGGTTGCACAGGACCATCAGTCAGCTGGATTATAAGAGATGAAGAGAACAGCGGTTTGAGGAATCTAACCCAATCCAGCTGAAGGCACTGCTGCAAGGAGGCTTGAAATGGAGACTCCTCCTGCCCTCCGGGCAGTGACTGACCATCCTGTTAAGAGATCCAATTCCCCAAGCGAGCATTTATCCTGTGCAGTGTTGGGGGGGT
>VZSC01009145.1:17788-36078 GCA_013398225.1 Steatornis caripensis
GACCCACACTGGGGCAGTACTTAGTGGAAGACTGTCTGCCATGGTAGAGACCCCACACTGGAGCAGGGAAAAAGAATGAGGAGGAAGGAGAGGCAGAGACAACATGTGATGAACTTACCACAACCTCCATTCCCTGTCCTCCTGTGCCACTCAGGGGCAGGAGATAGAGAAATTGGGAGTGAAGTTGAGCCCGGGAAGAAAAGGGTGGTGGGGAGAAGATGTTTCTAGATTTGTTTATATTTCTCATTACCCTACTATGACTTTTGATTGGCAATAAATTAAACTAATTTCCCCAAGTTGAGTCTGTTTTGCCAGTGATGGTAATTGCTGAGTGATCTCTCCCTGTCCTTATCTCAACCCACAAGGCGTTTGTTATATTTCCTCTCACCCATCCAGTTGAGGAGGAAAAGTGATACACGCAGCTGGATATCCAGCCAAGGTCAATTTCCTGCAGTCCTTTTTGGCTATTATAGACTAACAGCACTGTGTAAATTTTGTGGGCATTAACCATTTGTCCTTTGAGTTTGATTTCCAAACCTCACATCAAAATGTTCTGAACCCTTAGTGAGGTGTTACCACAGAACAAACAGAAAATAACGCTGATGTTTAAGCTCTAACTTGTTCCACATAGTTCATTCCTTTCTTAAACAGAGAATTGATCATTTAATTCTGAGGATTAAGTATATTCTGCAATAAAATTTCAATACTTAAAAATTATTTTTAATCTGTCCTTTATTATTGTTATGTGCTTCAGGTTTGTAAATTGAAATTCATCAGCTGATCTTTCCGTATGATTAAAGTTATTTGCTTGACCAATGACATAAAAATTACATTCCAACTGATTTTCCAAATTTGCTTTCCAAGTTTTGTGGTGTTCTGGAGGTATTTCTACCTTTAAGAGTCTCTCTTATTAGCTAAATATATTAGAATTAATTATAATTTAATGTGACAACTATTTCAAATTAATTCTCATATCCAGGGGAATAATTTTTCTTCATTAAACTCCAAGACATTTTGGAGGCCTGGGTTTGGAAAAGAACTTCCAGAGTATCCTCCTGATACATAGGTCCTGAACTTAAATCCAGATATCACCAGCCTGGTAAATATGTATGACTATTCTAGCTCTACCTTTTCTTGTCTTTAGATAACCACTCAGGCATGAACTAAAATGCTGAAGTTCTGATTCCACAAAGAGCTGACAGCTCACTGAAGACTTCATTTTCAGACTTGTTGAGAAAATTCAGGTGCAATCGAGATGTTCGCTCGCAACCTTGCCCAATCAGGTACAAATCAATCAAGCCTTTTTTTTTTTAATTGAAGTAACTGTCAATACCTAGAAAAGAGAGTTCCTGTGTCTTCAAATACCTAGTAATTGGTTTGCTTTATTCCACCAATTTTTAAACTTTCTGACCAACATTCATATTAGGAAAAAGTGGTACTTGGAGACTTTCCTGCTCCTGTTGACAGGAACCATAAAAAAATTGTATGTTGGTATAAATTGGAAATTTGTAAGAATAGAAACGTTTCTTTTGTAATGAATAATGAACAAACCAATATGCATATGTACAGGGAACAAAAACATGTTTAAAAGGATAATTGTAAGTACTCAGAGTACACCCTCACTCTCATGGAGTGGCTTGGAGGATGTTTTCTTTACATCTTCTAAGAGATGTTTCTCTCAATGACAGGTGTGTTCCAAACTCATGAAACTTAACTTTATGTTCCAGCACTCTTTGTTGGCCGGGAATATCACAGCCTTCTAAAAATCACTCCACAGGAGAAAAAGATGCAGGTGTTCTATACAGATTCATCTATACCTTTGGCAGGGGAGAATTTCCAGCTCATCAGAGCCACCTCTGGAAGAATCAGAGCCCGAAATCCAGCCAAACGTAATTCTAGAAGTTTTGTTATATTTTCTACTTTATTTGCATAATCATTTTGGTAGATTGACTAATACTATAATCTGATCTCTCAGCCACATAATACATCCTTTAAAAAAAAAAGCCTACTCCCATCTCTAAATCTCCATTTCAATTAAATCTAACCTTTAATACTAGCACTATTGAAAAGACCATTTTTGCTGAAAATCTGAGACTGAAAATACGCCTTCGTTTTTGTAAACATCATATACTAAACACTGGAAAAATATTAACAATTCTCATTGTAGAAAGAAATCGGATAAGTTTTACCAAGATGAGTTTATTATTGAAAGCATAGAATTGCAGAATCATTAAGGTTGGAAGGTATCTTGAAACTTAATGATTTTATGATTCACATTTCTGTTAACAAAGCAGTATTAGTTACAAAATCAGATTGGGTTGCTCCCTAGGCTTTCTTCACTGAGGTCTGATAATTGCAAGGAGGGAGTCTGCAAAACCTCTCTGGGCATCTATGTCCAACAAGTGACTATACTCATGGGAAAAACATTCATCTGTCTGGAACTGCTCTCTTGTAACCTCCCCGGAGGTGCTGGAGGGCTGCTGTTAGGTCCTCCCAAAGCTGTCTTTTCTCCAGGCTGAACAAGCCCAGTTCCCTCAATCTCTCCTCACAGCGCAAGTGCTCCAGCCTCCACCAAGATTGGGCGCCCTCCACTGAACTCATTTTGTCAGTGTTTTTCCTGTGCTGAGGGACTTAAAACTGAGTGCAGTATGATAGATGGAGTCTCATGAGTACTGAGTAAAGGTGATAATTGTTCCCCTTGATCGACTGGCTACATAAGGCTGCCATGGGTTATCTCATCCCTGCCCAGTTCTTCCTTGTTCTTGACTAGTGGATACCACAGTGCATCACTGTGATACTTGTACCAGGAAGATACCCCTGACACACACCAGAAATCTTCTGGATTGCTAGCATCCTGCCATTTCAGCAGATGTCAGAGGATAAAGTCCTTCCTAAGAACTAGGTTTTGTGATCCAGAGACTCCCAGTTTCAAAAATTCCTTTCACCTACCTGCCAGCTTTCTCAACTCTGATTACTCTCTCTATGTTTAGGAGTTAGCCACCTTGCTTACTGTTATCCTAAACACTCTCAAAATTATTTCATAAAAATACCTGGACTTCATATTTTCATGCAAATTTTCGTTCCATCAATCCTCTCTATAAATTGCAGGTAAGACTAAACTCTTCTGTGATTAACATTTATACTTTGTTACCTGTCTGAGTGGTCATGTCAGAATATAATGGAAAAAGATACTAATCCGTCTGTGCTTTTGCTAAACTGAGTCTAGCTTTAGAGAGATAAATTTTTCTTCCCTTTTCTCTCTCTTGTGAAAGCTTACTATTGCCCTTCCTGCTGCTGCTTGTTCCCTACCTAAGCGGTAAAGAGGATGCAGAACTGAATTGGTGTGGATTTTGGTTTCCTGCCATCTCTTTGGTTACTCCTGCTTCTGCTGTGCAGTTCTGCTGCAAAGAGAGAACCTCAGGTCTGATCCTTTCTTGATGACTCTCCCATCAGGGTTCCTTTCAGAGACAACTCATGAAGATTAATCAGCCAGTTACTACAGTAGTACACTATTGTGAGTCAGGTGGCTGACTACATGATTTAACAGAAAGCTGTGGATGTATTACAGTTGCAGCAATGCTTCTATTGAGATTTGCAAGTAGACTTCTGGCTAAAGAAAAGACCTTTTCCCTGAAAACAGTGCGAGAAGGTTTCCATCTCTGAACTTTCAAAACCCTGTTTCAGAAAAAAAGACAAAAATGCTTCTGTCAAATGTGGAGGGAAAGAAATATTTTAAAATGACAATTAATTGTTTAACCTAGACGGGCTTTATTTTTTTTTTTAAAATGTTGATGCTTTTTACATATTATACAGATATCCAGTAAAACCCACTCAATAGTACCTGTACATCCATACCAATCCATGCACATAAATACACATAATAATGGTAAAGAAAAGAAGTTTTACTACATTGAAATAGTATCTTGTCCTCCCTGTCTTAATCTGTATGTCTTTCTTTCACTTTCAGGTAGTGTATTCCTCCTGGTACTGGTCTGCTTTAAATAGTATTTGGTTTTTTTTTAAAAAAAGCATTACTATCCTTATATGTACTGCAACCTGATTAAAGGTATTTCAGCTACTAACTCATGCTTTTAGTGATATTGTCATATACTTTGACTACAAGATCTATTGCTGTTAATTCTGTATATCCACTGCTTTCAAACTTGAATATCAGGTGCTAAATGAAATATTGTAGCTGGCTATCTTCTTTTAAATCTGGATGTTACTTGATCAAAAATAACCTGGTGAGAAATAAAGATATGCCTTGCTGTATGAGTAGAAACTAACCAGAAACTTCAAAGAAGTGATGTTTTAAAAATTGTCTGTATGATGCTTTTTGGTGACTTTTTACTGAATCCTCATGCATGTCTACTTATGTAATCACTCGAGAACCTGGAATGAACTGAAGAAAAGTGTTCAGAACTGATGTATCTCCTGCAAACTCTGCTCCTGGGCAGAACAAACTCACTGGAGATGAGAAACCTCAGAGTTGATCATGGAGGCCAATTAAATTAATTACTGTAGAAGAGCAGAAGATAACTCATGAGTGACATCTAATCTATTCTAATTTAATTGCACAAAAAATTAATGTGGGTAGTTTCAGTGCCTGTAGTCTATTGTGTGATGTAAGTATCACACTTTTAAAAAGATTTTCTGGGAATCTGCGGTCAGTTTAGTGTTTTGTTACAGATTTGTATTATATTGTTCTCCATTAGAAATGTCATTAGAGAAGCCCCACAGAGACAAATGTCATTGTGTCATCTTTGTGTTTTGTACGTGGAGGCGAAGGGTCCTTCTGACCTGTGGGCATAAATCATAATTTATTATGAAGAGTGCCTTTTTACTACAGATAAATCTGTTAGCTTTTGTCAGTTTAAGAGGCTATGTCACAGACAGAGAGAAAAATTGTTTATGTTTTCTTTTTCACTGAAGTATTACAGCAAGCCAGACCTTGAAAAACTAAAATGGCAACAGTGTAAGATGAACATGCAGAATGGACAGAATGAATGTCTAGACAGATCTTTGACCTTGTTATAAGCCAAAGTGTCGTTTGGTTTCTGTATGTCTGCTGATTTATTGAGACATAACGTATTACTTATTGTTGACATGCCAGCTTCTTGGCCTAGATAGCAAGTAAGAGCAGGAAAAGAACGATTTTGTCATATGCTTCTTTATTTTTGCCTTCGTTACTGGAAATAGGTCTTTGACTTTTTCTGCTATCTCTGTCTCACAATACCTTAAAAAAAAGTCATGTTATGTTGTAGAGGAAGGGAAATATAATGCAGCTAGTATAGGCACAGTAAGGTTCTGCTCTCTCTTATGCAGCTCCCTGTTCAGCATAAAACTACATTTTTTTCTATTTTTGTTCAATCCACCCCTTCTTATATTATGGTTAGACATACATTAACCCTGAATGACAATAAATTTATAATTAATTTGTCTCAGGTGAATGTCGTCACTGAGGTCTCAGTCTTTTTCTCCTTTATGAATCTTCATAAACCACTTAAGATGTCTACTTTAATATCCTTTAAAATGTTATTCAGAACTGTCTTACATCTCCTCCAAATTGTTACATCTAGATGATGTGTTGGTCTCCCTGGATTATAAGCATTTTTAGCTGTGACCATAACTACAGACAAAAAATACACTGACCTAGATACACACACAGAAATTAAATGTTTTTCCTTGCCTTGTGCAAAATCTTGGTGAGATTCCTTTGATACAGTTCCTTATGTAATTATTTAATGTCATCTGAATATGGTCTATAAAGTGTTAGGTTATGAACATCTCAGTCAACTCAGAAAATACACAAAGATATAAAGGGAATAAAAAAAATTCTCAATTTATTTTCAATACAAATAGAAATTACAAATAGAAATGCTCTCCTTACACTTCATGTGTGAACCATGCTACAAAATTAATAAAGAACAATACTTTTCAAATCCTGTTTTGAAACAGACTGTTCTACTACTATATGAAGATCTCATCACATAGAAGCTGTTTTGGAAACCTCCTGTTTTCATCTTCAAATATAATTTAAGAATTTACCATACAGAAAAAAGGCAAAGTCATCCACACAAAGTTGTTTTACACAAATTATCTCTGGTTTTCTATTGGATTGAAGGCAGAAATCTAGCAATCTTTTTTGTTACAGCCAGAGAAATCACTGATTGAAAAAACATGAAAGCATTATATCACACCACAATGCCACTGCTGTAGTTAGCACTGAGAATATAATCTGAATCTGGAAAGGTTGTAACCTATTTTTATTCAATTAATCAAATACATCCCTCCATTAACATAAAAACAACAGAGCACACTTGACTGTGACCATAAGTCAAAGATATCCACCACTCATTGTGGTTATTTAATAAAGTCACTAATTCAGTATAAAAAAAAGAAAAAAAATTGTCGTGTAAAATACTTTAATAACGGTTGTAGATATTCAGAACTAATCCTTGTGCCCTGCTGCCAGAATATGAGGGAGAAGTTATGAGCAGTGGAGATAGATACGTGATAAGTAATATAAAACTTCCCCTCCAAAGCATAGCTTGACATAGGCTACATTAAATTAAATAAGGGACAAAACTACCAGAACTAGAGTAACACCCATTACTGTTTACCTCTAATTACATTGAAGAGGACGACAATAGAGGATGTGATTACCCACCATTTTTATACCTCCTTCATATGGGACAAAGATTATTTCTGATATAGAGGTCTTAGTTTCTGACAGCTCCATTTTTTCATATTTTCATCCTTTAACATTAAATTGACCTAAAGGGACTTGAATGCCTCTTAAAGGAGGGGAGAAAAATCAGAAAAATAAACTGCAAATTCTCATCTTTTTTTTTCCTAAGCCACTTTACCATACATACTCTATTAAGTATGAATTCTAAAAGAATATACTTATCTGTTGACATTTCCAACACAAGTATCCAGCTGTACAGGAATCTCATATCATGATACTGAAAACCCATACAACTGAAGAAGAGAAGTCAAAGGTAGAGAAGAATTTCAGTTGGAGAAGATAAAAATAACATTATTTGAACTAATTTTAGTACCTGATTAAAAGGAAAAAAATAACAAATCCATCTAACCTGAATATTTAAAGTTTATGGAATAGCCTTTTCTATAGTTACAGTATTAGTATGTGAAAAAATTCTTATCCACTAGCACCTGGTTAGATTCTTTAGAAGGAGAATCACCTCTCAGTGCTTGATCATGTTGCACTGGCTGGAGCTAGTACAGAAAATAAAATATTTTTTCTGACAAAGTGGCTGAGGATCTGAGATCAGGTGGTTATCTTACTATATTTGCTCATAGAAACTCTGAAGATCTAGAATATGTTAGTATAACAAGAGACTTATCGCTGCTTCTATGTCAACTATTTGAGAACGTTATGCTGCAAAACAGAGTTACCAAAGGACTGAGCTGCATGGATTTGATGCAGGACCGAGGTGGAAACGAGTTGAAGGTCAAAAAAGTGACAAAGTAAAATTAGTAGCATTTAACTCAAATGACATGTGCATGCTTAATTTTTTGCAGGTGTATAAGCAAAGTCTTAGTTGTCTTTTTACTGCACCAGCAGCAATGAAAATGCTGCAATTGCTGTACTATTAAAGACTTTGATGTCTGACATTCTGAATCCTGAAAGACTTCCATTCCACTTTAAGATATCAGGGTGACTTAACAGGGACAAAAGTTAGGGAGAGAAAACAGCAACACTGAGAACCTGCTTTGGCACTGCCAGTCTCCCCAGGGTGTCAAGGCCTCTGCCCAGACTGGCTGGACAGGGCAGCCTCTCCATCAGACACTATGATGAGTCTGCACAATCTCCTCGAGTGTAGACACCCACACCTTGAGATGTGTAAGAGTGGGGTGCTTTCTCACTGGTGCGAGCATTAGCAGATTACAGGCAATGGCATAGACGTGTGTATAACTGGAGCACTCACGTCTCCAACCTACTTGCACACATCTTCAGGAGTACGCAGTACTGTAAGTACACAAAGGTAGATGATACTAGCAAAATCAGATTTGTTTTACCTGTGATACAGCAATAGTAGAATAGGACATGACTTGTGATAAGAAATATCAGGATTAAAATCCACTCGTGAAAATTTAGTAATTCTTTACAATTTTATCTCAGTATCTTTCCATGAAAACATGTGACAAATATTTTCAACAAATTAGCAAAACATTTAAGCAGCTGCCTAAATGCACTATGCAGTATATATATAACTTGTTCTGAATTACCCTTCTTCCTTTTTTTTGTATTTCTTTTCTTATTTTATAATTTCAGATATTAATAGTTTGTTAATGTCTTAAGTAATTTATTTTTTCTGTTTAAAGAATCCAGAAAGGTAAAAAGATAAAAGCCAAATAGGTAATGATATTGTAATATAAAATCAGACAAAGTTATCTGATAGGTTCAATCTGGTGGCTTTCCAGATAAGAAAAAAAGTCTTATATCTTGTACTCACTGTCTTCAGATCATGCAGCTCTGAGTAGGTTCATAATGAAAATTTCAGCAAATGTTTTGACTAACCAATAAGATTTCTTCTTATCATTTAAGCATTTAGCTTTAGAAGTGAAAAAAAAAAAGGAAGAGAATACTAAGTAAGGATTCATACATTTTTTAAACTTTCTGTAAGCAGGGTATCTCATCTTAGAAAGAACAGCAGAACTATTTTAAGACACTAAACTGCAGTTTTTCCTATTTTATTAGGTGTATTTAGAAAATAATGATGTTTAAATAATAATACCAAAGGTAAAATGTAAAATAAACTTTCTTTTATACGAAATAATTCCACCCAAATTAATATTTTTACAAGTATACAGAAGTGCTTTTATTTCTTTTAAATATATTTTATTAGGGAAACTTACTTGCAAGCTAACTATAAAGTAAAATGATTCCACAACTACATACTGTACATAGCATTCTTGTAGGTTTTGTGGATCAGTATTTTCTCCTTTGCCCTTCTTTTTGAAATGCAAGGGTAGTATAGCTGAAATTGTTCTATGACAAAAAAACTTTTTGTATTGTCCTTATAGGAACACACTTTTATGGGATTTCTGTTGTTTGATTTTTGTTTCCGGACAAAGAAACCATTATAACTGAAAGATGAACATTTCAGGTGTGACCTCAACACATCTAGAATAATTTTGTGACAGAAAAAACCCTTTGTTGTTGCTGTTGTTATTAGTATCTGTACAGCAAATAATACATTTTTCATCATAAAAGCTTGTTGCCATAATATGAATGTTTTAAATAATTTTCCTAAAATAAGCACTGCCTTTGTACTCACATAAAACTGAGTGGATAGACATTGGCTGTATTTACATACGTTCTAGATTATGGTTAAGTGTTCCACAGGGAAAAAAAATATAAAAGGGAAAATTATATGCATCAAAAGAGAACTAAAATATCTGTAAATGAAAATGAGATATATACGGTAAAATAGTTACTCTCATCAATTGACCTTCTGGTTCACTGAGCTGTATGAAAGTAAGTATACACACTAAGTCAGATGTTCGGAATAGACTTTTTTTTATTTAACTGTATGCACGTTAGCAGATGTACAATTAGTGCGGAAGTCCACATCATTGATTAGATTGGCCAGCCTGTGATTTAGCTAATCCAGGTTCAGATTATTGTTGTGTGATGGGTTTTAAAAGCAATAGCTTCCTAAAAATACAGAGAGATGAATGGGATTTTTGAAAGCACCACAGCATTTAAGTGCCATTGAAATCAATAAATAGTAGTAGTGAGATCCAAAAATGCACTTAGGCATCTGAAGTACAAGATAGTCATCTGAGACCCAGAGCGTGATTTAAAAACGTTTAGGTACTAAGAGTCAGAAGTATTTTAAGTTTGCACCTGTCTCGTTGCAGTGAAGGCTCAGGAGATACTGCTACTACTTTGGCAGAAGAGTACATTGAGGGGTGCCTTCATCCCCCATGGTAAGACTAGACTGCCGTACGGCTAGGGTGGGAGTCTTATGGGGGGAGACAGGAGGACACATGCCTTTGAAATTTAGTATTTAGAGTATTTTGGAAGAAAGGCCAAAGCTTGGCTTCTCATTTTGAGACTATTTCTGCTTTTATCCAATGTTCCATGCAAAATCTGGATAGTGTTCAGGTCTCAGTGCTGCCTTACACTCACTGGCACAGTAGTCTAGTAGCTAGAATATGCTCCTGCAGAGTAACAAGGCTGACTTGAAGGAAGCCAGAGTTGCTGATTCTTGTGACCATCTAAAAAGTGCATATAAACACTCTCCTCTTCTCCTGCTTCCTGTCTTCTTAAAACAAACAAACAAAATCAGACAGCAATCCAGATATCTCTAACCAAATAGGCAGTTCAAGCTTGCACATCCTCAGTTCATTGCGCTGGTTGCTGTATATGTAAGTTTTCACTCCACTGGATAGAGCAGCTGTATGGCTTGACCACCACCAGCTCTCAGAATCGTGCCACACGTGGCATTGTACTCTTATAAAACCATTTGTCTTATTTTACATTTNTCAGTTCATTGTGCTGGTTGCTGTATATGTAAGTTTTCACTCCACTGGATAGAGCAGCTGTATGGCTTGACCACCACCAGCTCTCAAAATCGTGCCACACGTGGCATTGTACTCTTATAAAACCATTTGTCTTATTTTACATTTTTGTGTACCTAAACATTTCTAAGACATTTACTTCTTCTGTGCCTGAGCTTTTCTATTTGATATAATAATATTTTCCAACCTCTCTTGGGCATTTCGAGGTTGATAACATTAATGATTGCCAGGTGATTACATTTTTCTGTAACAAGAACAATATAAATACCACATATATATTCCCTAGTATTACATTTCAAGAAAACTCAAGCTGATTTCAGATAATTGCAGCAGAAATAATCTGGGTCACTACAAGTATAACTACTAAAGTGAGCAGTATTTTATCATTTTGTCATTAAACTTTCTGGGCCACGTCTGCTCTTGGATGTACTATGTCCTTTCATGAATTATGGGGGAGATGTGCAGTTGTTGGACTAGAGACAGTACTTTTCAAAGTGCAATCAAGGTCAAAATGAACAAATTGAAACAGAATTATGTTTCTAACAACTGTCTCCTTCCAGAATAAATAAAGCAAGCTTAGTCCCTCAGAATGGAATAGTAAACTGGCAAAACTTCAGCCTTTAAAAGGAAAGAAAAAATCAGTCACATGAAAATTGTTCCATAGTTGTAAGAAGTGACTTTTCAGAATCAAAGAATTATTTGCATTTGGAGAAATATACGCCACATTAATTCAAGCTTATCGTTATCTTTAACATTATTTATAGTTCTGGTCACTGCATCTCTATAAATATACAGTATATATTTTTTAAAAATCCAGGTAGAGGTGACAATGAAGATGAAATTTACAGAATGTCTTCCAGTCAAGGATGTAGATTAGAATGGTTTGGTATGAAGGAGCAATGAATGAGGAGGAATGGTGTGGGAAAGTTCAACAGATACTTCAATGCTGTTTGTTATGTAAAAGCTAGTGGTAGCCTAAATTAGCAAGATTAATATTAACAAAAGGGAGTAACCTAAATCACCAAGATTAAAACAAAAAGGGAAGTACTGTATTCTCACACACAGAACTCATAGGCTATCTGTAAAGCCTTTCCCCTGCCTTCTTTTCTCTATCTTCCCTTTTCTCTCAGTTCAGTAGCATTGTGAGTTTCATACCTGAATGAGTCACAGAAGGAAAATTTACTCCCTGTCTCCCCTGTATCTTTGCCTCTGCAGGCAAAGAGTTCCTGCAAGTTATTGACAGTATTGGTCTTCTTTGAAAACAGTTCAAATTAGATAATAAAGTATGTATGTAAAATACAGATTCTTATATAGTATTCCATTAAATTATTGTAGATGAATGTCTGTGTACATATATATGTAAATATATGGCATTATATGTAGAAAGTATATATATATATATATAACATGTATGCAATTGATTAAAAAGAATATGACAGAATGATCAAACATTGATGGCTATTAAAGAAAAAAGCTAGATATTATTTCCAGCTTTTGTATCATCCCTCCCCTCTGCTTAAGCAATAGTCACCACTGGTGGTCGTGATGGCTGCATACATCTGAAGTCAGAATCTTGGGAGACAGACACAATAGTTGAGGGCTATAAATCTTGCTCTGCAGCTGAGGTCTAGCTGAGCATGAGGTAACCAAAACACTGCTAGTATGCAAATATGTCTCTAAGTCAATTATCTTACTCCATAAATAGTTAACAGCCCAGGGCCCATTGATCTCTCTTGCATGGCAGTGGGCTGCATGACAGGATCTCCCCTTGAGTAGGGAGGCCTCTCAAGGTTACTCCTTGACATTGAGAGAATCCTTATTGCATCAGATAGATAGTCAGTAATTGAATTGAGAATAAGCACTGAAACTTTGAAATCTCAGGTAAGTGACATAAAGGATTGACTGTGCACATATATAATCCTTTAGATACAAACTGTTGACCAAATCTGGGACTAGGATTGGACCCAGCTGCACCTAGACTCCTTGCTGAGAAGGAGTTTGGAAAACAAGGGTTTTCTTTCTGAACCTCATGACTCAATGGAGGGGGTCTCCCTGGCAGGTAGTCTGACCCTGGCCTCTATGCGGTAAATAATCAAGTGTACCTTGCCGACGAATCTTGTAAAACCACTATCACCTTTACTATCAAACTTTGTTAAATCACTGTTTTATAGCAATAAACATATTTCTGCTTCTCTCTTACAGTGCATCACTCCATCTGTGACAGCTTTGGAAGCTATTAACCTGCTTACTGCCAGAGGCTAGGACAGTATGCCAGGGAAAGATGACCCTATACTGCTCTTACTCATTCCTCTTTCTCTAAAAATCATCTACTGGCCACTGTCAAAACAGTACTATGGAGCCTCAAATTCTTAGTTTGACTTAATACTGACAGAAAACTTTTATGTTATTAAACAATGTATTTTTAGGCATAAGATTGGACTGAGGCTCAACTCCAAAAAAGTCTATTTTCCCTGAAACTTTTTGATGGTTTATGTAATATTTCATTAATGGTATAGAGAACTGGATGGACCTTCAAATCTCATACACAGAAACAACTTCCGATATCTCTATTTGACTTAAATGACATTTGTACAGTAGATTTTAAGGTAATAACTATTTTGTTTGAGTGGCTGGAAAGCTGCCTGGCAGGAAATGACCTGGGGATATTGGTCGATAGCTGGTTCAATATGAGCCCGCAGTGTGCCTAGGTGGCTAAAAAGGCCAACAGCACCCTGTCTTGTGTCAGAAATAGTGTGGCCAGCAGGACTACAGAAGTGATCTTTCCCTTGTACTTGGCACTTGTTAGCCTCACCTTGAATACTGTATTCAGGTTTGAGCCCCTCATGACAAGAAAGACTTTGAGGTGCTGAAATGTGTCCAAAGACGGGCAGCAAAACTGGTGAAAGGTCTAGAGCACAAGTCTTATGAGGAGTGGCTGAGGAAACTGGGGTTATTTAGCCTGGAGGAAAGGAGGCTGAGGGGAGACCTTATCACTTTCTACAACTACATGAAAGGAAGTTGTAGCTAGGTGGGTGTTGGTCTCTTCTCCCAAGTAACAAGAGATAGGATGAGAGGAAACTGCCTCAAGTTTCACCAGGGGAGGTTTATATTGGATATTAGGAGAAAATTCTTCACTGAAAGAGTTGTCAAGCATTGGAACAGGCTGCCCAGGGATTAATTTTGTCACCATCCCTGGAGGTATTTAAAAGATGTGTAGATGTGGTTCTTAGGGACATGATTTAGTGGTGGACTTGGAAGTGTTAGGTTTACGGTTGGATTCAATGATCTTAAAGGTCTTTTCCAAGCTAAATAATTCTATGGTTGTCTGATTCTCTGATTCTATGTTGCGATTTGAGTTGCTAACTCTCTTTGAATCAAGTCAGGTTATTGGCCCTGTATTTTAATGAAACTGAAGAAATAAAAATACATTCTGCTAAAATTCTTTGAGTAAACCATGATTTAATTTGTTGAAAGAAAATGAAGTCCTGAATGTAACATTTCAATTTTTGTAAAAGGGGAAAGAAAAACAGATTTACTACAAAATGAAAAATATTTTAGCCCTCTGGTTTTTCAAGTTTGAAATTTGAAGGAAAAGTTCAAAACATTTTACATAGTGTAAAGCAGCGCTATCCATTGAAAACTGTGCGTGTGTGTATTTTCAATAAACTAGTTTGGTGCCTTTCAAATTTTCAACATAATGATTATAGCTGTGTATTTTAGGATTAAATGGTAAAATTTAAACAAAACAAAACCCCTTTGATATCTGTTTCACTTGAGGTAAAAAAAAATAAATAGGGCAACCTAATTAACAGAACTCATATTATGTGAAATATGTCTAAAGAAACTTTATTTATCTGAGAAACATCTATGTTTCCTGGCAAATACTCAATTCTCAAAAAGTAATGCAGGATTACCCAGACAAGATCACATAAATAAGCAAATCTGCATAACCAATATCGCAAATATTTGTTTAGAAACTCTGGAGAAAGGTGCAACAGCTCATATTTACTTAGCAAGAGGTCATCACTCTGCATTATGTATAAATGTAGTCACTTTGAAAAGGAATGAAGAACTAATCTAAAAGCCAAGCATACTATTGATCATTCAGTGACAAAAGAATATTTCTCATCACAGCAAATTTTCTCTTGATGTAGGTTGTGCTAATGATGCACAAAAAACCAAACACATCATGGGCAAGCTAAAGATTTGCTGATTTTTCATAAGCTCACTTACTTACATTGTAAGACATAAATATGACACTAGAGCTGAAGTCAATACTATATGAAAAAAAATACCACGGGCATTTGAAACACATCTCTTCCTATAGTATATCATCTATGCATTAAAGCAGCTAAGAGCAGATTCAGAGTCAGCATACTTCAGATTCTTTCTTACAATATGGGCGTCCAGCTCACTGGTTCCTAACTTAAGCTTTAAGCTGAAGAATAGCTTCCTCCGGCCTTAATTGACCCAAAAGTTACTGTTATACAGTGACTACTAGGTTGGTTGGACCTTTACTACGTATTTCTGAAGGATAAATGTCAATTATAAGCTTAACTTTATATGTATTTTATTTATAGTCTGGTTGTAGATACAGACAAGAAATGCAATACACTGAGTTTGAAGTAATTTTCAGTTCAAGAACAGCGGTTATGGTGCAAATAAAGAACACCGTAAAAACTACTGAAGCTTTCTCAGAACAGGAAGGATGAATGAAGAAAGATTTTACAGAGACTGAAATTTCCTTCCTAAAGAATTCTTTCTTTCAGGAACTAGACTTCATAGTATCTCATTTCAGTGATTTTATCAAGTTGTCTCAGCCTGAATTTGCAGTTGTGGCTTCCAGTTTTTCTATCAAGGGATGGTGAAGAGCAGAACATTATGCTTTATAAATATTACATACACTTCATCTTTTAACATCACTTCATATTTCTTCCTGAATTATAGCATTATTTGTATAGAAGAAATAAAATACAGCACTGTCATAGAATCAAACTGACTCTGCCTGATGGAGCAGCTGTATGTTTTCCATGTTTTTGCAAAGTTTTATGACCACAGATTAAAAAGAAATTGCTTTATCTATCTATAATAATATTCAGTATGGCATTTCTCCATTGTTATATGTAAGTTATTTTCCCCAAAACTACAAACCTTTTTATTCTTGTTAGTGTATTCATGGGTTTGTGTTCATGATGCTGAATTTTCCAGGATGTATGGTGGTTTTGGCTGAGGTAGAGTTAATTTCCTTTGTGGTAGCTGGTATGAAAGGGATATCTTTTGGATTTGTGCTGGAAACAGTGTTGATATTTGAGAGATGTTTTTGTTATTGCTGAGCAGTGCTTACACAAAGTCAAGGCCTTTTCTGCATCTCATATAACCCCACCAGAGAGGAGGCTGGGACAGCTGACCCTAACTGACCAAAGGAATATTCCATACCATATGGCGTCATGCTCAGCAATAAACTAGGAGGTAGGTTGGTGGGGAGGCCACTGCTTGTGGACTGGCTGGGCATCAGTTTGTCGATGGTAAGCAACTGTTTACATTTGTATCACTTGTCTTTCTTGGGTTTTATTTCTCTCTTTGTTATTTCCCTTTTCATTTTTTTATTATTATTATTGTATTTTATTTTATTTCAATTATTAAACTGTTCTTATCTCAACCCATGAGTTTTCTCACTTTTACCCTTCCAATTCTCTTCACTCCGTCCTGCTGGGGGGATGAGGAGTGAGCAAGCAGCTGTGTGTACTTAGTTGCCAGCTGGAGTTAAACAACAGGATGCAGCTGACTGGTTTCATCACAGAAAAACAAGATGAAAGACAGGGAAGGAAATAAGGAAAATGGAAATGCTTGAGATTTTATTTTTAGTGAGTATTACTCAAATAATATCGTTATAAATTCTTGAATAGGGAAATTTGTGGATAATGTTGCAAAAATCTACTAAGTAATATAGTGAAAAATGTATTAGTCAGGTGCTGATAGACTCTTTTAGGTAGCGCTCATCATACCAGTCTGACAGAATATTGGTAATTATCAGTGACTACACTGTAGTTTATTACAGAGGTTTCCATTACCCTTACCCATTAACTAGGTGGTTGTTGCCAGAAGTACTGAACATATTATATTTCTCTACACCTTTCAGATACCCTGTGAAGTAGCNCACTCCATCCTGCTGGGGGGATGAGGAGTGAGCAAGCAGCTGTGTGTACTTAGTTGCCAGCTGGAGTTAAACAACAGGATGCAGCTGACTGGTTTCATCACAGAAAAACAAGATGAAAGACAGGGAAGGAAATAAGGAAAATGGAAATGCTTGAGATTTTATTTTTAGTGAGTATTACTCAAATAATATCGTTATAAATTCTTGAATAGGGAAATTTGTGGATAATGTTGCAAAAATCTACTAAGTAATATAGTGAAAAATGTATTAGTCAGGTGCTGATAGACTCTTTTAGGTAGCGCTCATCATACCAGTCTGACAGAATATTGGTAATTATCAGTGACTACACTGTAGTTTATTACAGAGGTTTCCATTACCCTTACCCATTAACTAGGTGGTTGTTGCCAGAAGTACTGAACATATTATATTTCTCTACACCTTTCAGATACCCTGTGAAGTAGCTTCATAAGCAAACAATACATAGAAAGTACTGTGCAATGTTTTTTTTTTAATAAAACTTTGTAGATTTTCTTATATGAAAGCAATAGCATTTCCAGAAAGCAAGTCAAATCTGTTATACAAGTCTTACTGAAATTCTAAGAGGTTGAGGTTTTTTGTTATTTTTCCCAAAGAAAGTTATCTGATCTCATAAATCCCCTCTGTCAAAACAGGGGTCTATTCTTGTAAAGATCCTGTTCTACGCTATGAATTCTGGTCACCCGCAATCATGGAGCTAAAGTGTTGTGTTTTTTTTTTTAAGAAATCAGATCCCACCATTCAGGTAGATCACAGAAATAAGATGATACTTTGTGACATACTAAGTAATATGAACTTCTCATAGAATCAAAGAATGGTTTGGGTTGGAAAGGACCTTAAAATTCGTCAAGTTCCAACCTCCCCCCCCTCCATGGGCACCATCCAGTAGACCAGGTTGCTCAAAGCCCCATCCAACCTGGCCTTGAACACTTCCAGGGAGGGGGCGTCCACAAATTTTCTGGGCAACGTGTTCCAGTGTCTCACCACCCTCATTGTGAAGAATTTCTTCCTAATACCTAATCTAAATCTACCCTCTTTCAGTTTAAAACTGGTACCCCTCATCCTATCACTACATGCCCTTGTAAAACATCCCTCTCCAGCTCTGTTCTAGGCCCCCATCACATACTGGAAGGCTGAAATAAAGTCTCCCTGGCAGCTTCTCTTCTCCAGGCTGCACAACCCCAACTCTCTCAGATTATCTTCATAAGAGAGGTGCTCCAGTCCCCTGATCATCTTCATGGCCTTCCTCTGGACTCACTCCAATAGATCCATGTCCTTCCTATGCTGGGGATCCCAGAGCTGAAAGCAATACTCCAGGTGGGGTCTTATGAGAGTGGAGTAGAGGGGGAGAATCAACTCCCTTGACCTGCTGGCCATGTTGCTTTTGATGCAGCTCAGGATACAGTTGGCCTTTCCGGCTGCAAGCTCACATCACTGGCTCAGGTTGAGNGACTCACTCCAATAGATCCATGTCCTTCCTATGCTGGGGATCCCAGAGCTGAAAGCAATACTCCAGGTGGGGTCTTATGAGAGTGGAGTAGAG
>VZSC01009147.1:0-15130 GCA_013398225.1 Steatornis caripensis
TTTTAAACTGAAAGAGGGTAGATTTAGATGAGACATTAGGAAGAAATTCTTCACGACAAGAGTTGTGAGACACTGGACCATGTTGCTCAGAGCAGTTGTGGACACCTCCTCCCTGGTAGTGTTAAGCGCCAGGCTGGATGGGGCTTTGAGCAAGCTGGTCTAGTGGAAGGTGTCCCTGCCAATGGCATGAGGGTGGGACTAGATGGTCTTTAAGGTCCCTTCCAACCCAAACCATTCTATGATTCTATGATTCTCACTTCCTTCAAGTAATGTAATTCTATGCTGCTGTGTAGTAATGCATTATTTAATTAAACATTCATAAGTTATTTTAGCTTTTTTCTTTTAAATTTAGGATGGGAAGATCATTCATAATTTCAATACTAATGAGCAATGAATGCACTTTTTTTGTGAATTTGTAGAGCAACAGCTCTCGGAGTAGTATGGCATTTGTCCAAGCATTTAACTGAGGTTGATACAAATGTATCTGAATGAAACCTATGGACTGTAATTGTTATTTTGATAGATAAAACCCCTTCATCAATAAACACCTTTTCCAAGGTCTGAAAGTAGTACTGACTTAAATTGTTGAACTGTAGCCAGACCTGATATCTGGCATTATTAATCATACATCATTCTTCTTTTTCTTGTAAAGATAAGAACATATTATATCTCACTTTTAAAGTTGTTCTTTTGCTATTGTGAAATTAACTGTGTTGAAAGGTTTATAACTCTACACAAAGCCCAAATGGTATTACAAAATGACAAGTTGCGTTAGAGATATTTTTTCAACTTACAAAGTTTGCACAATAGCATGTTTTTCTTGGTGTTTATTTAAATGAGAAAGATATTACTAACTTTTATGTATAAGTTTAAATTCAGAACATATCACTTAACTGTGACTTGCCTGAGCAGTCAGATGAAGTTATTACATTTCCCTTGCTTACACATTTTAGAGTTTTGGAGGCTTCTTGAGAGTGAATTTTAAATCTGTTACATTTAATTCTTCTCTTTTGAGGGTTTAAAATATTCTTCTCATGTGTTTTGGTGTAGGTAAAACAAGGTCAATTAACATTAGCAGTGTTAATGAGTAGAAAAATAAATGAAGAAAAAAGTTATAAGCTTAAAACAGTAAACATATGGTTTTGATTTATTTTCTGTGTTCTATCTATTTCTGTATTTATTTACTGTTTCGATTCTGATATGTGATTGAATAGTATGAACAGTGCCAAAGTGCAACTCCCTGTACTGGAGAGAATTGCAAATATGTGAACAGATAGGTCACCTTTTAAGCATTTTCCATTCTTGTTACCTTCACAAAGTTACCAGTAAGAATAGTGATTTTTTTTTATCATGTCGGTATCTGTCAGCTATTCAGTGGACCGAATCAATTGTTTTCACAGAAGTCGTCAAATATCTATCAGATAGTGGTAGCTTTTTTTTCCCCTGCCAATCTGGACAGCTTTCAAGTGACAACCTAGAACTGACAGATGTAAATACGATTATTTAGGGACAACCTAAGCCAGCTTTTTTTTCCTTAGCTACTTAAAAATAAAAAGGATAGCAATCTTCTGAGGTTCAAACACAGGACTGCCATTTGTAAAGCTGAATTTGAAAGAGGAGAGTAGCTTTTTCACATTGGAAGAAGGTTTTTCTGCCACGAAAAAGAAAAATCTTGCAAACCGGAAAACACTTGGAGAACCCAAAGCATTGATCAATGACTGTGTATGATGTGAGGCAATAGCTGGAAACCACACCTATCACAGGACTACAGAGAGTGTCCATTACCAAGCTTGGTGGGAATTCAGATCTATATTGGCTTCGGGTTTGTGGTTTTTTCTCTTTTATTTCTATACTAATAAATGCAGTACATTTGAAATAAATCAATCCTAGGAGTAGAATTTTTATAAGTAGATATTTAGGTGAATGTTTCTGCTTTTAGGCATATGCTGTAGGACTGGGAACATTTTGAAGTGAGTACAAGTGAGGGGTTGAGCACTCTTGCTCATTCCAGTCAGTGTTAACAGTCTACAGAACACAGCTGCATTTACCATCCTCAGTCTCCAGCATCCCTGTAGAGGAACGGGGATTTCCAATCAATCAGGCTTTCTGCCGCCATCCCTGACTGCTGACCTTCTCCAGTTGCATGAGAAACTGAAATAAGGAGACAAGCTTCAAATGTCATAAGATGGAAGTTGGTAGCAGATGAGCAAGTCTGCTGGCAAACCTTATTAACACTATTAATTCAAACTGGAAATGTGACTGACCTGTGTCCGGTGTCCTTTATGCTCAGAATGAGTGTAAAGTTTGAATGTTCATGTCAATTAATCCAAAAAAATGCCAGTAAGAAAGAGCAAAGCATTGCCAAAAAACAGTATATAAAATCTCTCTTCTTGAAAATGTATGAAGTAAATAAATGAAAAAAAATTCTCATAACATTTTCTTATTTCAAAATATGGTGGGATTACTAATAGCTGATACTCTACATGAGAGCGTGGCCTTGAAGATATTATAACATCAAATGTTAACAGATTAATCTGTTAATTAAGTTGCTGCCAATGTATGGGTTATATCTTTATATGTCATTATTACATTGTAAGAATTATATTCTAACATTTTTGTCCTTTTTTTGCCTGCATTTTTCCATGTCCTTGTGCTACTGTAGATTGCTATCCATGTCTATTCCTCTTTCTTCACCTGCTGTTTTGTTCTGCACCCATTCATTTTTCTTCCATGTTGTTTCATATGTATACTATCTTGGTGTCTATTCTATCCACTGTGAAAAGAGAGCTCTTAATTTCTGTCTGGACCTAGACAAATTAATTCTTCATACTTTTACTCTTGTAAGATGAATAACCAGACACACCAGTGTCCCAAAGGGAAAACGTAGTATTTATATGCTAGTAAAAAGCTTGAGTAATGGAATTTTGAAGCTTCACACACTGTTAACTCAAATTTATGAAGAGTTTTGAAGTTTCTTAGTCCTTTTGTTCAACTGTTATTTGACTGCTTTCATAGAGACAGATTGTTAAATCACCTTAGATTACTGGTTTATATGATACAGAATAAATAATTTGAAATTATTAGTAATTAATCATTATTGTTAAGAGTCAGTTAAGCAATTATAAACTTCCTTTTACACCACATAACAGCCAGTATGAAATCTTTGAATCTTTACTGTGCCCTAAGATTTAACTGTTACAAATAACATTAACTCTTGACTAAATGTAAACAGTTAATTATTACATAGGATTCTGTGTTTTCCTTTCCTGACTATTTCCTGTAGCTGTCAGCTCACAAGGTCATGCTTCACTTCTGATCTTATTAAAGATGATGCTCACGATCTCAAGAAGATCATCTAAATTTTAATTTTAATACCTCTTTAATGAAAGCTGAAAAATCATTGCTTCTGTTTCACTGCATAGCTCTGAGGAAGATTTTTTTGGCAAAACTCTTAGCTCTCCTTTCCAGTCGATGAACATATGTGTGGATGAGGAATTTTCTGAGTTAAAGGCATGGAAAATGCTGACAGCTTGGCAGTAGCTTTGAGTTTTTCAATAAAATGATAACTACTTTTGTTCTGTTTCAGGAAGCAGCTTCTAAGACTCTACTCTGAATCTCGCATTTAAGCATCGTAGGAGCTGTAACTTTCCCTCTGTTTGTGTGATGTAGATAACCAATGTGACAATGGAATTACAAGCTCACAGGACATTTTGTGTAGTCTTGGTTTTGAGTTAAGTAGCTTTTCTTCAGAATCAAGTTTCATTTTGTAAACTTGGAGATGAAGTTGGTTTTGGAATTTGCAAAACCATTGCAAGTTCAATCATAGAATATTGCTCTCTGCAAATTGAAGGGAAAGCAAAACTAAAACATTTATAGACAAATCTACATTTGATACAGACTTCTAGTTAGATTTTATTTTAAGCAGATAGCTGGAATCAGTGGAGCAGCACTAACTTTAACCTGGAGCAGCATAAGTGGTCAAACAGGATGCTTAGAGCACTTCTTGTGTGGTTTTCAAGAGTCGTCACCGTATTTTATTAATGAATAGCTGTAATGAATTTTAAGAACTTAAAGCTATCAGACCAGTGAAAAGCATTTTATTATTGTTATTGTTCACTTAAAATGTTAATTAAAGACATCACAACAAAGTAATCTGCTTCAGCTTGTTGGTCAAACTTCTTTATTGAATGAATCATTCTATAAAATTTATTTTACATAAATTACATATAAAATACATATAAAATTTATTTACATAAAAATATAGTGCTTTGCAGACAAGGTTTGTTCAGTTGACCTTGTTTGAAGATGGCACTGAAAATGAAGCTTTGTTCAGATTTTTTGTGAGTCACATGCAAGTCTTGGAAATCGTGAAGAAAAACTTAGATAAAAGTGTTTTCTGGCAAAACATTTCAAAACTGCTATCTACTATCAAAATACTTATTCAAGTTATTTGCAGCTCTAAAGTGGGGATTCATCTTTCCAAAGTTAAATTTTACATTCTGGCTCCATACTCAATGGAGGGCACAGATGATGATTATCACCTAACTTGGGCACCTGCTTTGACTCATCTGGATTGAATGTATTTATTTTTCTTTACTGATTACAGGAGAAAACTTACCTTGACCAATGGCTCGGTTTT
Source organism: Steatornis caripensis (assembly GCA_013398225.1). Lineage (NCBI taxonomy): Eukaryota > Metazoa > Chordata > Aves > Caprimulgiformes > Steatornithidae > Steatornis > Steatornis caripensis. Next base: position 4,640 of record VZSC01009147.1, read on the forward strand.
AGACAGATTAGCTTTGGGTTGATGAGTCCTATTATTTTTCTTCTAAACTTTTGGGTAAAAAAAAGGAGCTGATCAGAGCTGGGGTCTGATCATAAACCAGAATTCTTGTGTCTGACATATGTGATGCTTTCTGACGGTTCTGGAAAAACTGTTTCACTATATTGTTTATGTGAGGTTTGCAGTCACAAACTAGGGGATTATTGATGGTTTACTTATGAAATACATAACTCATGTAATTCTGATTTGTATTTCTGAAGATCATTAATTGTTTTCATGTTTGTTTATTGTTAGCTATCATGCTATGAATAGTATGCAAGTCTTTACACTTAAGATACACCAAAGTAGTATTTCTCCATTGTGTGTTGAATTAGCCTAGTTTAAATACAATGCAATGCCGCCTTTGCACGTAACACATCACTCGAGTAGATCTAGATTGCAGTATGTTTTTAAAGTTCAATTCAGTTTAGACCTGAAAAATGTAATATCTACTCTCAATGGAGATAGACAAGAACTTAGAAAAAATACCAGACTAGCCCTCTGATAAATTATATGCTGCTGGAAAATTACAGTTTCTTGGATTTTTCTGTTACTCTTGCTTACTTTTACACAGTTTTGTCTATTTAGTAGTCTGCTATGCTAGCAAAGTATTTCTGAAGTGTGCTTTTCTTTCTCTTAAAAAGTAATTCTGAACTCTAGTGTAAACTGTTTCTAGTTTCCTGTCATACAGCACTGGTAAACTCACAGAAGACCCCAAATCAAGTCTTTTCAGGGCTAGCTTGACTCTGTCTTCACTTGAGTGAAAACCAGAAAGACTATTTTATTGAGTCTTTTATATGGGTACTTCTGTGTGCGTTGTTGTGCTAAGGAAGACAACAACAAGGATATAAATATTCTGGAGGACAGTTTTCTGTTAGGCTTTTTAAAAGCATAGCTCCAGCTCAGAATAGATTCAGATGCCACTATTTAAACTTCACAGTGACTACAGACATATCATGAACTACAAATTTTAAAGAAGATTTATGTTTTTCACTGAGCATACTACTTCATTTGAAATTTAGATGTAAAGTGTGATATATTTTATTCCATTCATGTTTAATGTAATAAAATCAAGCCAGTTTGTATTTATTAAAAGGTTGCTATTTTTCAACATCTTCTTAGGAAGACAAGTATTTTCTATTTGATTTGAGCATGTATAACAAAAATACTAGAATGTATTGACTACAGTGTATAAGTCAAGCTTCTGTTCTTCACTAGATGTTCAACATAAGCTGCAGCTGGAAATGAGGTGGTGTTAACAAGAAAAATACAGCTACCAGTGGAGCCACAGCTGAGCGTTTCATGTTCGTTTGTGTAAACTCAGCTTAGACCACATGCCAGACTGTGGCCTGTATTGATTTATCCTGAATATATTGTCTACAGCGATACCTGTGGCTGAAACTTCCTGGCAGACAAAAGGTGTTCTAAGTGCAGTTTGTGGCCTGAAGTGAAATAACTTTGTGGACTGAAGCCAGTTTCTGGGAACTTCATTATGGAAGTCCCTTCCTAGAAGGTGTGAGCGGAGAGCCGAGAAGGCTCTTCTGGTCACTCTGAACAGCACAGAAGCACAGGGATGAAACAGAATAGCTATATATTCCCCTATTCCCACGCTACAGATTCATTTGTGAGTCACAAATATCACAGTTTATTTTTTTCATGCATTTCAAGTGTTAAAACAAAAATTGAAATGTTTGGTCATTTAGCAGCAAAATTATATACCTCTTCCTTGAAGTAAACATTTACAAGCATTAGCCTAAATAAATAAATGGAAAGTCTCATTTTAAGCAATCCATTTTGTCTTGCCATACCAAACATGAGAGTAGTTTATGCTTGCTGTTTCTGCAGTTACACAATTCATATTTGTCACAAATGTGAAAAAGAAAGTGGGCAAGTGTATTTTCGCCCAAATTCAGCAATATCAATTTTCCAAAACTCTTATGTGGTAGCCCTACATCCTATCTTTTCATTTCTGTATATGAAGGAGGAAAAAATAGCTCTGCAGAGATTTCATCCTCTTTGTCCCTGGTATGTTGCTGATGAGAGACTTATTCAAATCTGACTGACACTGTCAATCTCTCCTGATTGTGCTGAAATATGTGAACAAATATAGATAAAATATATATGCAATTTATTTAATAAAATGAGTATAAAATCTAGACCACATGTAGAGGGCATTAAAAAATCTAGATATATTCCATAAATTTGTATCTGGACATATGCTATATCTGCTACTAAGATTTTTTGCTACTAATCAAATTGACTAATACTAAATGATCTTTGGGAGTATAGTCAAAAAGATAGACTAGGAAAAAAAAGTCTTTTTTGAAAATGTTCGTGCCTAAGACAGATGCTAGCCTACAGTTTTTGCAGAACAAATTTTAGGATGAGCAAAGAAAGGAAAGAAAATGGGTTGCTTTAAATAATTCTGTCTGTGACAACACCCTTTGAATCACTGGTTATGAATTTTAAACCATAGCTCTGAGGCCAACAGTGACTGTTTGTATTAGTTTTTTAATTTGGATGAGGACTGTGCTTTGAAATAAATTTATGGATCATGTGCATTTATCATGCTTTGGTTCACATCTCTGAGTGGTCTTGGAGTATAAAAGCTGTATTCCTTTTGGATGAAACTAAATTGGGAAATGTGCTACAGAAGTCCAGTTGATGTACTTCAGCATGTAGTGCTCAATCTGCACATGGGACCAATTCAGGACTAGTTGAGGTTAAGACCTCTGAAACGCGTGTGTTGTGCACTAACTGTTAAACTCCATGTTTCTGTTCTTCTTGCGTTGTAGTACTTGCTAGTATAGTATGAATTAAACAAATGTGTTTTTGTCTGAGACAGGACCTCTGCTTTTCTTCTAGACGTTGTCTTTTTCCTCTGCAGTATAGGTTTCAGGGAATTTTTGCATTCAGAAACTCACAAGTTTATTAAAACCAGAAAAATCAATGTAGAATGGAAGCACAGAAACAACTTACTGAAGTGTAAATATAGATGTTATGGCAGAAAACATTAAATCTAACAAAACTTGGTTGGTTTGTTTGTTTGTTTTTCCCCAGGAAAGAACAGTAACAATTAGAAGACAGACTGTAGGAGGATTTGGATTAAGTATAAAGGTAAGATGGTTTTTTTGGTCTGTTGTTTCACATTGCACCAAAAGCGTGTTTGTATATAGTTAATGTTATTTTCAATGAGGACAAACTATATTTTAGAGTACTAGAAACAAGAGAGCAAACATATTCTAGGATGTTAGATACTTTCACAGTAGGCAACCAGCAACTACACCGCCCTGTGGAATGGAAGGCAGTGGAAGGATCATTCCCTTAAGATTCAAGCTGAGCAGCTCTGTAATAAGATTTGATATGAGAGTTAAAAAGTGTTTGCAACTGCACAGACTGTACATTTGTTCAACAGCACTCTAATTTAAGTGGTTATTAATGAATGCTAAGTTACAGTGACAGGCACGTGGAACAGCCAATAAGTTCATCGTCCGTTCTTCTACAAAGAATATCACATTAATTCACTGCAAATCGTTAGCAGGACAGAAAATGTTATTACTTTCTCTTATTGTTTATTTTGCTGTAGATCAAGCAAAGGCATCAATTTATCATGTTACCATATATTTGCTTTACTCAGTAAGATTTAAGAACATATGTAAGCGTAGGTGATCCCTTTTGAGGGAGGGAGGGATGAGGAGAAAGAAGAAGGGTTAATAATTTTTGTCATCATAATCTATGATTTTGAAAACCTTACCTTAGCTTTGAATCTCAGCGTAGACAACACAACATTAATTTTATCTTCTAAACACAGCAATCCTCAGTCTCAAGATAGCAATGGAAAAAGTGAAGTGTACTTCATATGAATGCAAAGAGGCTTAAATTATGCATATAAATTCAAATATAGACTTTCCTGTGAACATCTGCTAGTACTTATGAGAAGCAACCTTATAAGAAGTGACTCAAAAGAGGGATATGCATTTGTGTTGTCATTGATAAGAATATTGCTAAATAGAAATACTAGTTCTTAAAATATGTCTTGGTACACTTCCTCTTATCTTGTTGACCCACTGAAGACCTCCAGTCAAGGAAGACAATTGCTGTTTTGTGGCCAAAGTTTCTCATTAGTTTAGTCAACAGCACACAAGTTATTTTCCTCCAATATCATTATAGGTTGCAGTTCACTGAATAACAATGAATTAATGTGTGTCAGTGTAAAATCAAGAATATGGGTGAGTGAGGTTTTATTTAGCTGGTGCTAAGAAATAACTGGTTACAGTAAGGACTTTGGAAGTTTGGAGATCAATTCTCATCAAGAGTCACTAAAATTTCTTTTTTTGCTATATATTACAATGGGTTATCTTTTGGAATTAAAATTGCTGACAAGCTCAAGACCACATTACTTAAGTATCAGGTACATTGTATAAAATAAAGTATCATTGATAAATATAAATTAAATAGTGAATATGCAGTGATCTTTCTTAAATTTGTGGAACAAGACATTCTTAATTTTTTAGAGCAAGATATCCATTGTTTTGAAGAAAATTCTTGGAATTTGTAAAAGTGTTTAAAAGTGCCAGAACAGATTGTGAATTAAGCCTAGAAGGGCATTTAGCATTTCTTTTTATTTTGATAAGATGCTGTTTCAATAGAAAAAATAACAATAAAAAACTGTATCAAGTGTATTAGAAGAAACCGCAAGAGAATTTACAAATAAAGACTTTAAATTAAATTATTTTATTTAAACATATTTTTTAGTTTTATTGCATAGATGTTTTGATCAAACTTAGTTTAAGTAGTGGAGAGGTGAAGCTACATAAATTCAGGTGTGAATAGACGATTTCATTTCAATTTTTGGAATAACTAACATCAGGTGATGGAATCCCTTCAACAGTTGTCATTAAATAGAAAAGAGATCTCTTTTAACCAAAGTAACTCAAACTTACTTGGATGGTGTAGATTAGAAAATGAAAACGGTGAGTAGAATTCTTTGGTCTGGGATATTCTATCGTTGTGTATGATTTATTTTTTTTAAATGGTTTATTTTTAAAAATCAATAAACATGAGACCTTTTTTGCTAGATCCCTTTACTAGTAATTCTACATTCTCAAAAAGATTGACAAGTAATTGGATAGCCAACACAATCTAAAAAAAAATAATTAATCAATATAATCTGCTATTATCATTTTAAGCTAGTAGTAAGGAACAACACAGAACTGGAACTTAATGGTTTTTGTAGTTTGGCAAGCAAGCTGTGAAGACTCACTGAATTGGACTTTTAAACGTATGCTGTGAAGTGTTGATGTCAGTTCCAAATATTCTGAAAAGTGCCAGTTTTCTGTTTTAAAAATTATTATTTAATCATATGTTTCCTCTTGCAGATGAGTAACAGTTTGTTACTTTGTTTTTTTTTTTTGGAAGATTCCTGAATTTTAGTAAAGGATTTATATTTATTATTAGTTTTAAATAGAAAAGTAATTATTTCATGATAGTGCCTTAAAGTAGAGGTCTGCAAGCCACCCTGTAGGAGTGAGGAGGACTGAGGCATTTTCTTCTTGTTTCAGGAACAGTCTCCCACAACTCTACATACTACAGTAGTTCCTGTGTGTTACTACTCTCAGATTATTTAAAGATGGGAGTTATCTGAGGATTTACTTTCTGGAAGTGAAGCAGTTTATCTGAGGTGTGCATTATAGCAGTACCATGATTAATGACCCTCACTTTAAAATATTTGCTTGACCTTTGATATGAATTTGTGTAGTTTTGGCACTCAGCTCTAGGGCATTATCATGCCTTTTTTCTGCTAACTTAAACACCTACTTCCTGTCAGAAATCTCACATGACCAAGTGAAAGTATTAACTTTCTCTTGAGTAAATTTTGAAAGTGTCTGATTCCTACCTTAAGTATTCTAGACCCCTGATTTTGGAGGGTTTTTTGCTGAAGAGCAGAGAGTCAAAATGTTAATAATTCCAACATGAAACTTTTGGTGACTTGTCTCTTCTCTTGTATTATAACCTGGATGGTCCAACTGTGTTTGTAAAAATCAGATTCAGCTAACTGCTTAAAGAAACCAGGCTGTGAGATTGTTTTTTACACAAGATCTGAAATTAAGCCCTTTAAAAAATTGCTTATAATCCACTTTTCGAAGACGTGAAAAAACAAAACACCTGTTTTGTGTTTTGCTGTACTTCATTTTCCTAAAATTAATGGTAAAAGTATGGCTGAACTTGAAGCAGAACTGATCTGTTCAGAAGGAATTATTTTCTCATTTCTGGAGCCAGTTTAGAACCCTCAGTAACAAACCTTTGTGTATTAAGGAATAGCCATGGAGCTAGATGTAGAAATTGGTCAATGTAGCGTAGTACTTCAGTCATTTATAACAGCTCTGACAAATTTGGGATGCAGAGATTTGACACAAGAAGCTGTTAAGTGTATGACTTCTGAAAGAGCATCATGTTTCTCAATAATTGGGGCATAGTTTTCTTGTGGAAATAGACAATAAAATTGATAGTTCATTAAATAAATTAAAGTTTGCAGTTACAGGCTGACTCCTGGCTACCAGGACTCTGTACATTGCCATTTTCCTGCCTCTGTTTTGATCATTCTTTTTAAAAGATGAACAGCATTGCAGATCTGCTGAGGTTCAGTTTGACTTTTCAAAGTTTGACTCAATCAAAAAATCTCTAAAGAAAACATGTGCACCCATCCTGCTCACACTTATATAGATACTTAGATGATTCTCTTCCTCTTCATTCATTCTGTGATTTTTTTTATTAACACATTTTATTTATATTTCAAATTGAAACAATAAAGAAATAAAAAGGCTAGAAAACTGTAATTAATAAACGAATTGTCTAGCTTTTAGTTTAAAAATTGATCTTTTCATCTTTAAAGGCTTATGTACTTGTGGAAGTTGGTCATGAATGCATTTTGGAAGCAGCATTTTTGTTCCAGCTACGCTATTCTACCAAAAAGAAAAGTTTAACATTATTGCTTATACTGTTTAATTGCCAGCGTGATTCCTGGCACAGTTTTGGCTTCACCTGCTGGTATTTTCTAAGACAGTCCATGAACACAGCTTTACATGCACTGCTTCAAATAGGCAACATGTAGAAATTCACCCTTTTTCAGCTGGGAAGATAGTTTGTCCTCATAGACTTGAGCCATATTTTGCCACCTTCAAGCTAAAACAAACAAACAGGCCCATTTTTTCTAGTGGAATAAGTGTTACCTTTTAGTATGAAATATAAATGTCCCCTACATTGTCTAACTCTGAGGATGCTGAGGTCCAACAACTGGTCTAATTTTTTATAGACTCTCTGTTTAGAAAAACAAAATACTAATTTTCTTATTATAATTGAAGCCAAACACAAAACCAGCATTTGTCAATAAAAGTTACTAGTTTCAGTTGCCCTATTTTTTATATGATCAAAACTTCAGAAAAAAACCCTCATACATTAAAAACAGGATAAGAAAAAAATCTTTAGAACTGTATCATGCATGAGGTTGAAAGGAAGTGTGGGTGACCTCCCACCAGTAATGGCCAACATCCAGGACAGTGGGCTTCAAACAGCTGTCAGTGATTAGAGCTTCCTCTGCCTCTTCTAGCAGGACCACCTTTGCAGGTGGGCAGCCAGCTTTAATTCAGTCTCATCCTTGCCTGCTTAAGGAAATATGACAAAGAAAATTGCATTGCAAAGATGAGTGTTAGAATCTGGTAGAGGTCTGAGTTGTTAAGAATTCAACACCATTACTTGACATATTTTTGTTCCCTCCTCTGGTCTCAGGTTATAACTACATGTCCACACTAGAGAGAGGGAAATTTTTTTAAAAAAGGAAAGGTGGCCTATGTTGCCAGGGGTTTCTTCAGTAGAGGATCTCCTAATCCTATGAAACCATTTAGAAACCAGAATTTAGGCACACATACACTTTCTTCTACAGGACAGACAATCAAGTATGGAGGATGCAGGATGCAAGGCTGCAGTGTCAATCTGAAATATTCAACAAGATGTTGCAAGAATATTTAGGTTTTTTAGCTTACTGCAAATTGCTAACAATGACTGGGTACAGATAGGTGATCAAGTATTTTCTCTTTCCGATTTTGAATTTTTGTTTGTTAGAATAGCAGGCAACACCTCCTATGACTAATTTAAAAGGAATCCTTCATACTGGCCAGATTAGGGTGCAGTGAGATGAGATAATTTTCTTCAGTATGACATTACTGAATGCTTCCTCAGATCTGCAGTATAAGTGGATTTAGGTAGTTATAGTGAGTGAGAGAGGAATAATCTTGTGTGCATTGCAGACTGGCTTGGTAATAACAGCAATTTCCCTCTTTACTGGAGAACTGAGTCTAAGGAGGGAGGGAGGCCATTTTACTGACAAAAAAGGACCTGTGTTAGTGTGCTGAGCTTTAATAAACCCTACACTCTCTCGCTGAGCTTCAGATGTCCTGGATAGTGCAATCTCTGTGTAACGTCGGAGGCTTAGGAAGGGAACCAACACAGTTATTTTTCTCTTTGTTTGAAAAATTTGGAACAAATTAAATGTGCATGTGACTACGAAAAAATCTAGAGGGTATAGGTTAAGTCAAGTCTTACAAATTTAGTGAGCTTTAACTGATTATCTTAAGTGAAGTAAAATTTTATTTTTGTGAAAGATACTCAAAAAGTTAAAATGCTACAATTTCTATAGTCTGATTACGCCTTTAAGCGTGACTGAAATGAAGGTAGCCTCATGGTCTTTGTGGAGTGAATACTCAGTCCACGCTACAGATATCAATATGTTCTGTGCTTGTCAGCGCCGATCTCATGCAATTCAAATAGAACTTTTCTTGTAGACATACAATTGTTGTAATATTACTGAGATCCCTATTAACTCAGAGTTTTTAGAAACATTTGCACTGATAGCCACTAGCAGAAGGAACTTTAATCCAATTTATAATTCTATGGTTTCATAGAAAATTATTCTTTATTCCGTGACGGAAATAGCTGTTGAGTGCAGGAGTCTGTTCAATTTCAAATAATAGGTTATTGCATGAAGAAGGGATATGTACTGTTCCTTAGACCATCAAAATACTCATGTCAGTCCTTTCCACAACTCAACACTGGGTGGCTGGACCTATGAAAGCCATTGTTTCCAGAGGAAAATTTGGCCACTGAAGAGAAGAATAAGGAAACCCTTAACCAGGGTTCCTAGGCAAAATAACAGTTTGGCAGACTGTCATTTCTGATGATCTGAATTTTTACAGGTTACATTCTGTCTTACACTTTGATGCTCTCAACAAAGGAAAAAATGCTAGTGTCTCTGTGTAGATTTAGCTTTCTCCTCCTTTGAGTTACCTTTTTATTTAATGTTTATTTTTAATACTATATTCTTAAGCACCATGAATGTTTCCAGTCCCAACAGGATAAATTGAATGAAGGAACAGCATTGAATTGCTGAACTGTTGAATTACCATCCAGTTTTCCATTATTTCCCCCATTTATTGAATACCTACTGTTCCATTTCTTAATGTTTCTTTTTCTGTTCCTTGTTACTTATCCCACTGCTTTGCTCATTCTTTGTGCTTGTGTGACAGAGACAGAAACAAATAAAGGCTGCTTTTCAGATGAAAAGTCCAAACATCCTTTTCTTGGGTTTTTGTTTGCCTGTTCTTGCCAGCATGAAAATAAAGTGGTCACAGCGTGGCTGCAATTGTAGTATGATGACCATTTTGCTTTTGTAGGGCACGATTTCATACATTAAGCTCTCCAGAATTCACAGAAACTGATGGCCTCTTTCTTCACCTCTTGTAGAGTTTTGAACATCGTTCAATTCACTGCCTGAGCTGATGGTGGCAACTGAGAACTCCTTTGCAAGAAGCAATAAGGAATTAATCCAAATCAACTATTTTTTAAAAAATGAAAAATAAAAAAAGAGGAAATGCAGGATCAGAGTTATTTCTCAATCTCTCCCTGAAAACTGTTGTTAGAGAAAGGGTAAAATATAATTGTAAGCAAAAACATATTTCCAGTGACTGATGAGATTGACGTTTATTCTATTTTCAGGGTGGAGCAGAACATAATATTCCAGTGGTCATTTCTAAGATTTCCAAAGAACAAAGAGGTGGGTGTTAGATTAGTTCATTGTGTTTTGATGTGTTCCTTAAAGCAAGGTGCGTTAAGTCTTGAGGTTCTTCAAGAAGTGTTAAATAAATTCTAGTGGTATGTAATTTCTCTCTCCATGTCATAGAATCATAGAATCATAGAATCATAGAATCATAGAATGGTAGGGGTTGGAAGGGACCTCCAGAGATCATCCCTCCCCTCCAACCCCCCTGCTAAAGCAGGTTAGCCTAGAGCAGGTTGCACAGGAATGCATCCAGGTGGGTTTTGAATATCTCCAGAGAAGGAGACTCCACAACCTCCCTGGGCAGCCTGTTCCAGTGCTCTGTTAACCTCACAGTAAAGAAGTTC
>VZSC01009147.1:17604-32164 GCA_013398225.1 Steatornis caripensis
CTGTAGAAGGCCTCGTCAAGTTCCTCTTCCTGATCAGGTGGCCTATAGTAAACACCCACAACAGTGTCACCTGTATTGGTCTGTCCTCTAATTCTTACCCATAGGCTCTTGACTCGTTCTTCATCCACCCCTAGGCAGAGCTCGATACATTCCAGTTGCTCTCTGACATAAAGAGCAAGTCCACCACCCTGTCTTGCTGGCCTGTGCTTCCTAAAAAGTACATAGCCATCCATGACTGCATTCCAGTTTAATTGAGCACAGAAAAGTGCACACTTTTATTTTTGTAATTTTTTTTGTTACAGTAGCTTATCAATTACTTCTAACTTTGATGCCTAGTTGAGATATAATCTACATTACTGCTTTCAACAAAAATACGGCTGATTTTTAGAGAGCTAGTTCTCAGGGACATCTCTTGCGTAGAAGGAGACTACAGTCTTCTGATGTAGAAAGTGTCATGCCACATGTCTGTACTAGGGATCTTTGATACAGAAAATGCTGTTTGACCTGTACCACAGAGCTTTGCAGGCTTGGTTCTGCCCTCCTCCTGATTGAGTCCGGCTCTCTCTTTGGACCTGTAGACAAGAATGTGACATTTGATGCAATTCTTAAAACCATTGATGCGCATAAGGTGCTTAGGCTGGCAGATTAGGTCATATATGAAGTGTTAGTACATGCAAGCCCAGTCTCTGAAGAAGAATGCTGAGATAAGCATTTATTAAAGAAAAAAATGAATCAGAATGTTTATCCTCCAATAATTTAAGCATCCTTTGTTACATGTAGCTCGTAAGACCAGTACTTCAAACATGCACTTGAGTATTATGTCAGTGTTGGTTCCAGTTTTACAACTCATGTAAGGTTTTGGATCAAGTCCAATTCTAGTCTTTTCTAGACAGTGTCTTCTGTGATGTTTTGGAATACTGTAGTTAAATAATGCCATGTAATCTGTTAACAATCTTTAGTTCTCAGGGGTTTTTTTTATTTCTTTATATACACTTAAATAATTTTTGCTTTATTTCTTGTGCATTTATTAAGTATATTTGCATTAGATAGCTCTGCAACACAACACAATATTTTAAAATCGCAATTGTAGAATTAGATTTTGAAAATTGCCTTGTGATTTATAGGATATAGCTTTGTTTTAAAAATCAGATTCAGTTTGGCTGGTGATTTTCTACAATATATTGATTGTCTAGGTCTCCAGCTTGTAAAATGTTGTCCAGCATAAGTACTCCACTGAGCCAATCAAAGATGCAGGATCTAAAGTATTTTTGGTAAAAGCTTACAGTTAGGTTTGTTGTTCCTAAGTAGGTGTGGAGTTTTCATGTTGCTTTTTCCTCAGAGTTTGTAAGAAATGATCTCTCACAGCTAAATAGAACCTAGTTCTGCAGTCATTTTCTATTCAGAAAGTATGTGATACCTCACCATAATGGCCTGAAAGGTGCTAGTGACTGATGGAAGGTGTTTCAGAGTCTTGTACTTGGGCTAGGTAGACTCTCATTGTAACACCGAAATGCTGGTATTTTGGGATTAAAAAAAACCCAAACCAAATAATTTCTTTAGAAGCTATGTGTTGGGTTTTTATTAGGTTTTTGTTTAAATTTTTAAAAGTTTATATAAAAACATTTAATTAAATAGGAATACATGTACACAAAATGTAGGATGTTTTGCAAAATGAGTGAAAAATATGCTTTCTGTTTTCAGCGGAACTTTCAGGTTTGCTCTTTATAGGAGATGCAATTCTGCAGGTGAGTAAAATTGCAAGTTCTTTTGTTCATATTTTTCTAGAAAAGTGAAATGAAATCTATACTTATGAGATGTAGAGTAAGTCTTCTCTTTATCTTTTTAATAACAGATTAATGGAATTAATGTGAGAAAATGCAGGCATGAAGAAGTGGTGAGCTTTTCTGTTTTTTAGTCTACTTGTTGTCTTTGGTAGTTATTGAGATGATAGTCTACACTGCTAGCAATGTGCTGGTATTGGTTGATTACTGTTATTCCTAAACAATTATGACTGTACCTTCTAGGATGGCAAACAACTAAGATCTTAGTGCAAAGTCTTCTTCATTAGTTTGTTGTAATTGCTTTTCTCTATTAAAGTTGATTATTTTATTATGCAGGTTTTAGCTGTACATATTCCAACTTTTCTTCTTCTGGCTTATAGCTATTAAATTTCAGCAATGCTACACCTTTCTGACTGTATGAGGTCATTTTAATTTCAAAAACCGTAATTTGCACTATTCTGGAGATTTGTTGTTTGATTGGTTTTAATCCTATTTAAGAATTGCAACAAAACTATTCACCTGCCGTTTCATCTCTGACTGTTACTCTTGAGGGTGCTCTCCTCCTTCAATTAAGCTGTTATCTATACAGCTTTAAAATAACAGTGTATTAATGAGATTCTTTCTAGAGAAGCCATTTCTATTTGAGAACTTTATAGTAGGCTGGGTCCCTTGGTAAGTGAGCTTTGCTAGAAGTATCCTGCACTTTTGTTGTATTTGACTTTTTGACTCTTCTTAAGTATTTTTAGAAGTAGGAAACCTTTTACTTCAGAAAAGAATGCCAGAAATGAGAAGATTACCAAAGATATTATCTTTATATTCTGTATAGCTCCATAGAATTTGTACCTGTATTTTTAAAATAACGTAGTAATGTTATTTCTGAAGGTTATAAAAGTTTTTCAAAACTTTGCCAATTCAAGGATGCTCTGTATTTCATACAGCATTCTGTTATATGATAAATGATTGAACGTATGCCATTCAGGTATAGAAAGCATGAGTTAATAAAGATGAAGTTCTGATGACCAAGTTAGTGCATGCTGGAAAATTAGATCACTGCACTATTCCTCCTCTCAGAGTGCTTTTGTGCACTGGTTTTATGTTGGAAATTTGTGCTGCAAAATATGCGTCATTCTTCGGAGCCTTTGTCACACCACCTTCTGTATACACAAGCTAATAGTCATATTTATAGTACTTTGAAGCTTTGGATGTGCAACAGTGGTCAGATTTTAATCTTTTATAAGCTTACCAGAACTGTTTGGTTTAATATGCATTAATATGGGAAATATCTCTATGGGATTTAAAGAACAGGGAATTTCAAGACATGACTGAAAGTGCAGACTTGCACACTCAAAGGCATATTGGAAACTGGTAAGAACACCAGGAATTTTTTCTTCTTTTTGGAGACAATCTCTTAACCATTATCATTATACATAAATCAGTTAGCTATTTATCATAAGATTTAAATACTTTCATGGAAAAAAAAAAGTTTTGGAAAAGCCAAAAGGTGCAGATTGGCGTAGAGTAACAAATGTCACCGTGTTAAGTTTTGTTTTATACTTTGTTTGTCCAACATAATCTGCTTCTCAAACTCCTTATAGATAATTCTCTCTGTATAAAAAGAAAAGGTGCATCTTACCAGTTTTGAATGTGCATTTGTGTATGTGCAAGTGTTTTAAAAGTTTAATGAGATAAATATTAAATTAAATCTTTATTCTAACTAAGAATAATTCTTAAGGATTAAGAATAAATATTGAGCAATATTTAAATAAGATAAAATGTCCATATGACATTTTATAAACTAAAATATGCAGAGGAGTTATAAATATAAAATAAATATAAAAACCAAAGCAAATGAACCCTGATAATCTATTTTTTTCAGAAACATTTACTATCATGTGTTATATATTTGTGGAGTAAATTTGTTGTAAAGCTTGATTATAATCCCTGATGCTGTAGTAATGATATAGCTATACATTCTATGTTAATCTGTGGATTTAGGCATAGCCCTGAGTAAAGGGCAAGTACATCAGCTGGTCTGTCAGCAGGAGTTATAGGTAGGATTTTGTCTACAGGATGTCCTTTGCAGTTTGAGTTGTTCTAGCACTTCTTTCTTGCAGGGTCTTTATCAAATACAGAATCTGTAGCTCTAATCTCAAGGTAATAGAGAAAATAGGAAGTGTGTGGAGCATAGTTGCAGGGAGTTCACAGTAGTGGAAACTTAATTTTCCATCCTTATTGCGCCTTGGTACTTTTCAAATGGCTATGCAAGGTATGTGAGCTCGGAGCTGTGTTTCTTTCTGATTTTTTATGTAACTAATTAAGACTTAGCAGGTATCATATTATGTGAGAATATATCAGTGTTTTGGGTTGCCTGAATGTCTTAGAAAATATTCATTTTAAACCAACGTGGAATTTTTTGCAGTGTGTAAAGCTGAAGATGCCCATAGGAAATTCAGACTTGTATCTGCAGCGTGCATCCTATGAGTGTTCATTCTTTTTCTAGATCCTAAACTTCTTGCTGCTTGCAGAAACTTTATAAGCATATGTCATATCTTCATAGCTCTGCAATGCAAAGATCTGTGACATAATCACTGCAGCCTATTGTATTACACCAATGATTAGTTGGTCCTGGTATTTCACTGTGCTTTGCTTATAACTATACTGTGTATATGAAATTACTTTTCTATTTGAATATCAAAATTAAGTAGTTTAATCAAATTAGTACTGTCTTTCATAGTAGAGAGAATCTTTCCTCAGTATGTAATGAACTTAGCTTAACAGTTTTGGGCACTCCTTTGTTGTCTTTATTGGGTTCCATTAGTTACAGCATTCAGTGATGCAAAGATAGTGTTACCCAATAAATCTGACACATAAGTAGGTAGGTAGGTAGGCAGGCAGATAGATAGATAGATAGATAGATGGATGGATAAGATAAGACTGGACGGGTAGGTTTATGAAGTTTTTAGCATACCTTACTGTTACAGAAGCACCCACAAAAGAGGCAGGGCAGGCACTCAGAATGAGATTTATTCTAACCAAATCTACTTAACACTTCGACAAACGATAGTAAACCACAAGTTTGGATGCCAGGTGGGAATAATACTACACAGCTGACTTAAAAATTCCTAAGTTTTCGCAAACGATCCTTTAGGATGATGACCCAAAATGCACAATCACTCACCTAATAAGGGGAGCGCTCTGAGGAGTTACCTTGGGCGGCATCCTGACCCAAGGGGAGAGCTCCCAACTGCAGACCCCCTGCTCTGAGGAGGACCCTCTCAAATCAGCTATCTGGCAGGACTCTGTTTGTACGCTAGTCGAGTCTGATCTGTGGTCAGTCGTGATGGGCTGGGGGCCCCATCCTCCAGTGTGCCTGGCAACAGCCACTGTAAGCACGCAAAAGGTCGAGCTAATCAGGTTTCAACAGCCAGAAAGCCCTGGTCTTTGTCAGGTCTTTTGGGATCTCCAGTCTTTGTCAGGTGTTTTGGAAAGCCCCAATCTTTGTCAGGTCTTTGGCAGGGCAAGTTCATCTGCCATGCTTACTGGAGGCCTCTACTCAGTTCCTTTCTAATTTTTCTTAGCTTTAGGTGAATCACTTAATTTTGAGCTTAGTTTTCTGCTTGTAGAAGGTAAGATTATTATTCACTGTCATGAAAGCACATTATGAGTTTCTGTTAAAGGCTGAATATCAGCTTGTTGTTCATCTTGGGTTATAAAGAGTCCCATCTGAGTACAGGATAACATTGCTTCAATCTTAGTGCTCTCCTATGGTAAAATAAATACATACTCTCTGTGATGAAGTGTCAGCATGGGAAGAGGTTGAGGAGAAAAAAAATATAGCAATTCTTGTAAGAAAAAAAACCTCTCAACATCATTCTAGCAATTTGACTCCAAAAATGCAGTATGAATTTGAATTTGGAGGTCAGGAGAGTCCATTATATCTGTTAATTTACATGAGTTTGTGCTCTTTCTACTCTGGATTTGCTAATTGTTCTTTTTCTAGTCAACTGTCCTTTACATTTTGCAACACTTTTTAAAGGCTTCTATCTGATTAATTTGGTCCAATAATACATAAGTTGTCAATCCACACATCTAGTCTTTTAAGGACTCACAATGGATATGATTATTCATAAGGCTGGAAACTGATACGTGTGTAGTCTTGAAACCAATGTATCTGTAGCCCCAGATATTATTGTCCAAACATAAACCAGAAATGGATAGACAATCACCAACAGAATGCTGTTCTTGCAGCACATGCAGACATTTTTGGTAGTTCTGGGGCTAGCCACTATACCACTAACACTGGACAAAACTTTGGGAGAGAGTGAGAGGCCCGCTGTGAACTACTTCCCTTGAGCCACTACTGAGTGGCTTGGAATAAGAGAGTACGAGTCAACTCAGTTGCATACTACTAAGAATCTTGTGTTAAATCTACAACTCTTACTGTTTCCAGGGTTGTAGTGCACCAAAGCATCTGGGACCCACAGGGAAGGAAGAATTTCTGTCAAATGAACGTGGATATGTTTAAGATTATGTCTCTGTTCTTAGCATTGTGAATAAAGCATCCTAGGTGGTACCAGCAACTATGTTTACATGTCACTGGAGTTTCTGTGGATTTTAGCATCTGTTTTTCTTTTAGGAAAAAAAATTAGAATTAAATTAATATAGATGTGAAATTATTTTTTGCATTTGGGAAAAATTCAGGGGATGTTTCTAATGAAAAATTATAGTTTGTACGTGCCAGTTACCATGACTTAGGTGCGTTCCTTGAGAAGTGACAGGAAAAGCTCATGTAGAGGTAGATGGGTATCGAGACAGCATAGATATTTAGACTTTGGTGGATTTTCTCTATAGAGCTAGCTACAATATGTAGCACCGTGTTTCATTTCATCCATCAGCTGTGTTTTGCACGAGACGTCTTTTTCTGGCAGAATGACCTGGACATGAGATGTCCACGTGCACTGCATTGTATCTTTTTCTTTCTCCTTTTCTCTGTATTCATAGCAGGGCTATAACTGTGCTAGCTCTCCATGAGTTGTATATGTTATATGAAATGGACAGTAAGGGGATTGCAGTGCCTTAACTAATCATGTGCAGCTGATAAACTCTTACCCTGATTTTTTGATTTAAAAGTGTGGTTTCATTCAAACTGGTTTTTAAAACCTGTTATGAATAGTTTTGGTGATGTTTTTCATAAATGTTTTTAAGCAGAAGAACGAGCATATTGTATTTGTAAGACAGGACTGGAAATTAGATGATCTGAAATCTCACTCCATCTTGACTTTACAGATGTGTCTTTTGGTAAATTATGTTTTTATGTTATCTTTGTTTCCTTAACTGTGAAACAGAGACCTAGACTACCATCAGGTTTAGCTCACTGAATTGCTGTTCTTAAAAAGAATTTCTACATAAATATTGTGCTGTTTGGTGATAGTGAAAACTATCATATTATGTGATACTTCTCATATTATATGACAGAGATCCTATACTGTATACTCATAGCACACCCACTTAATCCTTTCCCCTCTAGACTGAATGTCAACTTTAAACATTGAAGCTGCATAGTCAGTGCTTCTAAGAGAAAACAATAACCAATCTGCAATTTGCAACTTTTAAATTTGAAAGTTAAACCTAAACTTTTTGGAAATCCAATATTTTCTGCATAAAAGGCCAAGTTATTACTTTTTCCATACAGCTGCTCCTTTCTATTTGAGACTTGGGTAATAAAAAAGTGCTAATGTCACCTTAGCTACCCTAGTGTAAGTAGTGAAAACATCTGTTACGATTTATTTACAATTATTGTTTATGAAATTTGGAACTAATAATAATGTGTCAAATATTTCAGCATTTATTTGAAACAAGGTTTGTGTCAAGTGGAAAAGAACCTAGCAGGTGTAAATAGTTTACTGGTTTTTTTCTGTTTGGTGGAAATTCCTTGGACTAAGATATATCCTGGAGAAGGATTCTTAACAGGTATTCAACTTATTTTCTAATCTGGTTTTAGATATCTTTTTTTAGTGTTTAAATAATTAAGTTTTGTGCCAAACTCAGTAAAGGCTTGAATTTATTCAAGCACTATGATGTTAGACTTTTGAAATATGTTAATATGTTGCTTGGCTTCCTGATTTATATTTTCATTTCTTTTTCTCAAGACACCTGTAGATATATTAGTCATTTTATTAAGATTTCATCTTTTAAAACTACTCATCAGTACTAGTAAGTTTTAACAGAAGAGGTAAAATATGCCAGCATGACTAATACCAGCTCTATATGATTAATATTGTTATTTCCTTCCCTGTTACATAGCTACAGTCCTCAAAGAAAAAATCCATTAGGGTTTAGTAGGATAAAGTGAAAGATTGAATCGCCAGCTAGCAATGCAACATCCTTCAAATAACTGCCTTTGGTTCCTCCTTTGTCCTGCAGCTCTATAAATGCCGAAAGCCTGAGCTGCAAAGAAAATAGACAATTGAGCAGTGGATTTAAAGTGTGTACCATGAGCCATGCATTGTTTGTGACCTTGTTTACATCAATATTTTACTATAAAGGCTCAGGTGTCATTGCTTCCTTAGGAAGCATATAGAAATACTTTCATGTGTATTTGTATGTGTGTGTGTTTTACCCTCCAGAAGACTTTTTGAAAGATTTAATTCTGCACAGCATCTTCCAGTTATGAAGCTATACCTAGGTTTGACTTTGGTACAGACGCTCCATTTTTTCTTTGCTGGGCATAGATGTAATATTGTACAATAATTGAAAAATAAGAAAATGGGACTGGCTTTCTGATAGAGCACCAGAGTACCAGTTATTTTAAATTTGTTTCTGTGTGGTTTATATTTAAAAAAGCATAGTCTACTTTGGATAGGTGTTCTGAGTTTTTGGTTTTACATGGACTAACTACTCCATAATAATCTAGAAAGACTAGACTAGAATAGCATAGAGAGCATCAAAACCCTCCAAAAGGCAGAGGAAATAAACATACGCATAACACTCAAATTTAATGTAGGAAAACTGAAACCTTCTATAGGCATGAAAATTATCTTCGCTTGTCACTATTAAAAAAAATTCCTTTACCCATATGGACTAGAAAATACTGTCCTAGTGGCAACAGTAATGTTTTCTTTAAACAGGTAACAACCATGTAGTATAGACTGAAAGCAAATGCTGACCTCTAAAAGGCAAACTCCATTTCTTATGGCTTGACATGGGTCCGAGAGAGCACGATGGACAAAATAGACCATGTGTATTGATTTAGCTAGCCAGAAGGAGTCAAAAATGAGAGGTGTGCTCAAAGAAGTGCAAATGTGCACACACATAGAGTTTTCTGACATTTTTGCAGCACTTTCAATACCTGATTTAACTCTTCAGAATTGCCATTGTTCTGGCTATAGTAAAATCAGATGGGTGCTAGGAAGAAACTTTTTATCCAGGGGTTACCTAACACCTGTACATATTTTTAGTTTTTTTTTTTTTCTCTACAATGGGTCTTTGTCTTTTGACAGTTTTTTCGGTGGAGGAGGAAGAGGAAAGGAGAATGGACTCTATTTATTTTTCAATAGTATCCAGTGTTGGACTGTTCCAGCCAGATACATGGAGGTTTCCAGATGGCCCACTCCATACTTCTCAACCACTAGTATGGTACAGT
This sequence comes from Steatornis caripensis, assembly GCA_013398225.1. NCBI lineage: Eukaryota > Metazoa > Chordata > Aves > Caprimulgiformes > Steatornithidae > Steatornis > Steatornis caripensis. The sequence continues at coordinate 27,028 of VZSC01009147.1, forward strand.
ATGGTACTGGTGTTTTGGTATCTGTTTGTCAGCACTGGGCCTACTTCTAGATGTATGCTTTTTTCTTAGTGTTGCCCTCATAGTACTGATATCTTTCTACGAGTTCAGTTTAGTACTACCTGTTTCCCATTAGCTGTTTTGCAAGACTGTGGCTGGTAAAACAGCTTGCGGTAGTAAGAGGTTCACAGATCGCAAGAAAAACTTTGGAGCAGGTATGGTTACAGAGGGAAGAAACTCTTCATTAAAAATTACAAAGGTTACCCATTAATTAGGTTTTAGTGCAGAGACCTGCAGGAGTTGTTGTCTCCCTGTGCTGTTAGTACTTTTCTGAGCCAAATGGGAAATAGCCAGTGCTCAGGCTTAAAAGACGTTACCAGGATAATGACATATATCTTTAAATGAGGTCTAGCAAATCTACACAGCTCTGTTCCACTTTACATGCCCATGTCAAGCCAGTACTGATTCAGAATATTTCAAAGGTTCTAATTATGCTGACTCGTTAAAAGGAAAGTTCAAGGGAATGCTCTACATCAAAAAACTCTCATATTTTAATTTGTTGATATGCAGTAGAAAGTACTGAGGATGTTTCTAGATTCCCTGAAACACTGAAATGCTTTGCCTTCTTATACTAATCTGAGTATAAGTTATTTACATACTAAAATGGCTAGACAGACATGTTTCACAAAATCTTCACCGTATATCAGTCATCTTAAGAATATTTTGACATCTTTTGTTTAGTCATATTTACATGAAAAACCTGATACAAAACACGTTAAAAATCTCATGTGCACTTCAGGTCATAATGTATTATTTCTGAATAATAGATAGTAATAACAGATAAAATATTTTGTTTAAACATCTTTCACCCTGAAAGATTACAAGGTTTTACAGACTGTGTAACCCGTCTTTCCATCAATCAAATGAGGTTTTAGAGAAAAATGAATCACATGTGCAACAATGGCGCCAATGACTCTGTGAGATGAAATATTATTTTTTTCCAATTAAAATACTGGGAAGACATCTAAATTTTTACTTTTACTGCTACAACTACAGCTTTTAATATCCCAGAAGATGTGAAAGCCAAAATCTTTGTATCTTAACAGTAAAGTGCTATCTAAATGGTAGTGTGCTTTTTTGAATCATCTTTCTGTATGCATGTTCCTTACATAGCTTTGAGTTGTATAGCATCAGCACTGAATTCAGAATTATTTTCTGAATTTTTGTAGAGAGAAAACTGTGAAACTAGAATTATTAACATTTGAGGGACCTATACTTTCTAAAAGTGAGGCCTGTAGTTTGTGCATTCATTTGTGATATTCTGACATATTAATCTAGCAGCAATGTAACAGAATTCTACAAAGCATTTTATTTTTCTTTTATTGTTGATGTTGCAATTTTTGTTTCGTAAAACACATCCGCTCTTTATAACAGTCTATAAATTATGGGTTTTATAAGATTTTATAGTCTCAAAGAGTAATTAACTACTGGCAAGAATGGATTTCCATGGGGTTATTGCCTAATTGGGAAAATAAGAAAAGGCAGAATAAGGGTTGCAATGGGATAAGGAGCTTGATCATTTTGGATGAATACATCAGATTTATGCTTAACTTTGAAAATCATGAAGATCTCATCCTATAAACTGATTAAACCTGTAATTCAGCACATTTTCATCATTATGCTGAAATACAAATCAGCTTTTTTACTTCCTTGGGTTTATGTTAATCTCTTAATCTCTTTTCTTTCCAAAATATCTATAAATGTCCTCTAGCAAATTAATATCCAGTGTGAGTACCTCCAAACTCAATTTTGCCAAGACCTTTAAAATTTAGATGCTGGTGGAAATGATCCTTAAAATGTTGAGGCAATACTATTTGTGAAAGTTTCATGTTACAGGATAACTATTTTGAATCCCAGTCCAGAAAAATACATATATATTTTCCTAAAAGTATGAATTTAAGTATTTTACTAAATTGGGGACTTTCTTTTTTGCAAATATTGACAAAGAACGAAGTCATTTTCTCAACTTCAGCTAGATGCAGTACAGTTATTCTGCAGCAGAAAGGGTGTCATGGCATTAAATGGCATGAAAGTATATTCTTTTGATTTTCTTAGCTGAAAGCTTTTATCACTGAACACATTGCCTGAAGTACTAAAATATCTTTCTCAGATATTAGATCCTGAGCTGCTGAGAAGTTAGCAGTTAACTGCACGTATTGGTCTAAAACATTACTTCAAATACAAATTTGTCCAAGAATTATTCTTTATGTCATTGCAAAGTTGATAACATTTAGAACTGAACAAATAGAAGTAGGCTTGTACATTAATATTTATTCAAATTTAGAATTAAAATTTTATTTCAGACTCTTTAAGACCGTGTTGTATTCATTTTTCATGAGCATTTATATGCCGATGCTTGATTAGTGTGACTATTCATGAAAAGTAAATATGAAAAGGTCGTATTTGCCAACAGCAAATTTTATATTGAATATGTAAATGTGAAATTTGCCACTAGCTGTGTATTTGACCCCAGCCTTGCAATGGGATTAGTGTAAGCAAACTCTTACTGGGACTGATTTTTCTTTTTCCCCCAGAACTGGGGCTCTGCTTAGTCAGACAAAATATTCAAGCCGTTTTCAACAATCTAAGACCTACCTCTGTTCATAAAAGATTTTAAAAATTAAGAATGTACTTCAAAATACTGTGTCAACTGGATGACTTTCACTCTTCAAGCATTAGGAACAAGAACATTAGCTGACATGTTGTTTAGTAATGTGTATGCATTTTGAATATTACTGATGTTCTTTTCACAAATTGCTTACATAAAAACTGTGCTTGTTTAGTAATGTGTTAGAAATTTCATATAGAACTCAACTATGAGAGTACTTATTCTGGTAAACTTGAAGTGTGAGAACAGTTTGACTGAAAGAGCAGGAGATTCTTTTATATTTGCTAGCTAAGCAAGCAGCTTCATTGTTTTGTTAATAATCAGACCGTTCAAGTTCACTGCTATAATGAGAAAAAAAAAAAGGTACAGTATTATCAACTGTGAAAAGAAAGAACTTCATATCCTTTAAACTGAATAATTTAATTGGATTTATTTCCTCTTATTGAGTAGCACACATTACCTGCAAAATTTAGTGACCTTAATTGCAAGTTATTGCCCAATTTCTGTTACAGGTTACTAGAAAAAAACATTTCCACTTTCAACTTCGCTTTGATTTTTACTCTTACTTTTTTTAAAAAAAAGTTATTGTTGAAAAAGCAAAAGCTTCTATCTGAAGCTCTTTGGCTTTAATATCGTGTTGTCTAGTGAAAGAAAAATATGTATCCATTCATAAAAAGATTTCTTGGTATCTTTATTCCAATTGTAGCTGGATACTCTAGGAATCATGCAGATAAATATGGAACAATCATTTATTCTGTAAATATAGCTGATGTTATTTTATTTTTCTTCATGTAACATGGATAATGTCTGTAGTCTTTTTCATTATACTGAATATTTTATGCGAGTTTTGTATAGCGGATGGAGACTCCTAAGTGACTTCCAAAGTTTTCCTGGCTAATTGCTGAAATATGGCTATTGGTTTTGAGAGGCCATACACAACATTTTTCTTCAATTCAGCTTATGATTATCTGCTGGTATCTGTTGTGTTCTCATACACCGTTGGATAACTCATACAATATATTTTGTTTTTCTAAAATAGTGAATGCATTATCATGCACTGTATGCCATAATATCTGCAGGACACAAGAAATATTTTAAGTTTTTTATTTAAGAGATATTTATATTATTGTCTGTTGTGTTGATTTTCCCATTTAGTTTGTTAGTAATTTCGTGATTGAAGTTCTGGTCTGTATCCAGCACCAAGTGTTTTTGTGGCAGCTCTTTTCACTAGAAAGTGTCATTCCAGTATAACCTGTCTGTTTGCAGATTACTGGATGGTAACCAAAAATTTGCTTAAAGATGTGTCAGGGAAATCTGTGATGGAGTATTTAGTATGGTGTGTGTTGCAGTGTACACTATAACCTAAATAATCTTTTTTTTTTTTAGTCCAAGAGGATGTGTCATTAATTTTTTTCTACTTTCATGTAAAGATGATTTTATCCATCTTTTGCTGTCTGCTGTCTTGTTAGAGAATAGCAATAGTAACAATTGGTTGTAGCCTATAGAAATTAGTAAGTTATGGTTCTGTCTTATTTTTGCATCTTGTCCTGGTTTGACCCAATGTAGTACTCCATCCCATACCCATCATGCTCAGGATAAAGCTGAGGGATCACAAGGGTCACCCCCTCTCCCGTTATGGCCAGGAGCCTGAGGGCACTGATGGGCTCTAACGGCCCTAAGCAGCCTCAGCTGGTGCTTCCACCCACACCCGTGGCCCAGGAGCCTATTCAAGCCCATCATGGGGCTGTTAGTAGGCGTTCTGGTGATGTTGCGGGGTGCTGCTCTCCAATTCTACCCAGCTCCTTGCTTAAGCATCTGAGGAGGACTCTACCCAATTATTTTATTTTTGATCCTGGATCCAGCTCCTGCCTGCTGCTGAGTACAGCCTGGGACTTTCCTTGGGCATGCCCCGCAGCGTCTGGGTGATGTATTTGTCATCAGGTGGGGCAGGGCAGGGGGAGCTTGACATTGGGTTTGTGCATATTTATATATATTTTGTTATTATTTTTTCCCATTATTATAATTCATGATTATTGTAGTCAGATTAAAGCTTTTTTAACTTTTCCAACCTGTAAGTCTCTTTCCCTTTTCTCTTTTGCCCTCCCTTTTGGGGAGGGAGGGAGTTAACAAAGAGTGTCTGTTGTTCGTTTAATAGCCAGCCCACCTTTAAACTGTGAAACATCTTTATATTACATAGGACTAAAACCTGCTAAAATGATACTATTTGCATGAGTAATATAGATTTCACAAGGATGTTGTGTAGATAAGATGAGTAGAAGGAATTTGTACATATTATCTGCATATTAAAATACGGTCTAGATTTTGATTAAAAGAAAAAAAATATGATTTTTTATGTTGTGGATCCTTGAAGGAAAATGTGCAAAACCTCTGGAGTTGCTTAATGTTATACAGGTGTTGACAGCTTTTTTTGAATATTCCCTGTAACATGTAGTTGGAATGAAAAAAAAAAAA
>VZSC01009147.1:38860-62996 GCA_013398225.1 Steatornis caripensis
GGGGGGGGGGGGGGGGGGAGGGGAACCCAAACCAACCCCCACCTTTTTCTGTTCTGTGGACTAATGTATCAGGAATTTAAGGAATTTAACATAATTATGTCTAAAAATGGAAGTACACATTGCAAAATGAGAAAAATCCTGAAATTCTTCTAAATGACTGGAAATTCTTAAGAGACCTTCGTTCTTGGCAGGAAGTAGAAAATAGTCCTTCGCTTTTTAGTCTTCAGTTATTTTTATCATGCACACACTATGTAATGGTGCTAGCAAAAAAAGCCCCAAAAACCCAACATCTGGAGTTAACTCTGGTCAACCTAGCTTTAAAGCTTCCTTATAAATCAGAAAATATGCTGTAACTCTGGAACAGATGTATAAAAGATTTAGACAGGCTACTTTCCTCTTGTGTTTGAAAGTACCCTTGAAATATTTCTTGAGTTATCACTGCCAGAAATAACCAACACATATGTTGTCAGTGATAGTGCTTAATTGACAAGGTACTGGCAATGTATATACGGTACAGGAGGGAGCTTTCTTCTAAGAACGAGAGCAGGATGTCTGAGCAGATATCTATCCATTTCTTTATCTAAAAATTATATCATGATTGACAACTGATTTCTTCAGCATGTTCATGAATTGACTTTAGTGGTAAAAGCACATTACTACTTTCTTAGCGGAATATGCTGCCAATTCTTCAGGTCCACATGGATATACGTGTACAGATACATTCATTTTTCATGAGTGTACATTTTCCAAGCCTGAACAAGCAATACGTTTACATTCCTCATTTTACCAAAATAGCTCAATAAGTTTTTGAGCTAAACTGACATTTGGCAATGAGGAAGAGAAGTGATTCATATGCCACTATCTCTGAATATTGGTAGAATTCCACTCATGTCTGTAGAACTCTAGAAATTCATACTGTATTGTATCTTCCAGACAAACTGGAACTCCCTATTTTCAAGGTTGTTTTTTTCTTTTTTCCCATAGACATAACTCTCCACAACAGTTAGGCACATTACTTTTGGCTGTTATATTTTTTTAATAGAAGTTGCCAATTTTCCATTCATGAGCATGAGCCATTCCGGTATGCCAGTAAAAACATTCCTTGCTAAGAGCAGATTTCCTGTTGTACCACATTCTCTTTCTGCGTGGAGGGACGGCAGTATGGCATCGTGCACACGTTGAATGAGGACACAAAGTAAATAAGTCCTATAAGGCAGACTTGGTTTAAAACAGTTCAGTAACTGATCATTTCTTATGTAAAATAAAGACAATCAATGTAAAATTACAGTAAAGCTTCCATCTGAAAGCTACAAGACAATTAATAAATTTAAATAAAAATTCCTTTTTCTTCAACTAACCTTATTTCCCAGAATGACTTTGATAATGACCAGAAAGGAAGTGAAATGGGTTCAATAGCTCGTCTCCTCTTTGTTGTAATCATTACCTAGTAGTTTTCTTTTTAAATCTTCTATCTCTCTTTAATCTTTATTCTGCATGTTGGAATCTAGTCACTTTCTGGGTTATATGCTTCATACAATCCAAAATACACTTCAGTCAAATAAGTATTGCTGATTTCAACTAAAATGTGTACTAACTTAAATTCCTCATCCTATGAGATAAAGAGGTTTGAGAGAGAGGTTAGAGAAAAAGGTTGTAGTAGACTGCTTATGGCAACTTCTAGCCTTTACAGAACAATATATTATCAAATGAAGTCACGTCAAGTCATGACTTGTTTTACTCTTGGAAGAAGAAAGATTCAGGGGCAGAGTTTACTCTCTCAGCTTCTTTCACAAATGATATCCACTTACGTACTTAAAATGTGACTCTATAAATTAAAGTTGGTAATGCTGTAACTTGTCCACTTACTTCTTTCCCATTACTGACTAAAAAGAAATATTTTTTAAAGGCAGAGGGTAGCTGTATTTTTCTTGCACTTTGTCTTTCCACATCTGTTGTTTCAATAGAGAATACATGTCTCTGAGTTTCTGCTTTGGCTATGACTGTTCTGAACTGTGTGACTGCTGCGTAAGGACGAATTTTCTATGAACACTGAGGATAGGATACAGTATGGTTTCTCTGATGGAATTCAGGACTTTGGAGTCTTGATCTGTTGTTCTGCAGATGGCAAGTCATCTTCTTTCTATGAAATAAGTACTAGTTACAATTTTTAAGGTATAAAACATATGAGAACTGGTAAGCGCTCATCAAAGAGGCTTATACCACAACTGAAGTTTTTGCCTTGCAGTTTAAGTTGATGATGTGTGTGTGTGTGTTCATACATATAAATACACACTACACTGCAAATTATGCCTTGACAACCTCTGTGCTATTTTAAACAATAAGTAGCCTAGTATTTCAGAGTGGATTTCAGATACAGAATCAAATATCCTGTCATCATATTACTACTCTGTAGCAAGCAGCGTGGAGCAGGAAGTATTGTGTTTAAAGGCAAAATTGACATTTTTTCTTGAAGAATTGCATTAAGTTAACTTAATGTAATGCAGCGATACCATGTGAAGCATCCCTGCATATAGTTATATACATGCATGTAACTAAATCTATCAGAGAGGTTGTTGGTAGGCATAGATTAAAGAATAGCAATCCTCTAGAGATTATTTACAAAGATTTCTCACAAGCAGCAGCATGACAGAAGGATTACTTGTGTGTTATCCAGCTACCATGAAAACACAGCAGAAATGGAGCAGATATATGCTAGTTTAAAACATTTATCTAATATGTCATTGTGTCGCAGCTCTTCGAACACTACTCTCAGCGAGCTGGCTCTCTGCACAGCATCAGTGCAGATACTTAGATAGAGGCATGGTGCAATATTCTGTCTTTGTAAGACCAACTTAAATAAACTCTTGAAGAATTTTGAAGTTATAGAGCCAGAAGAATAGGAAATGATTGTTCTCTGAAATAGAGTTGTGTGACCTGATGCTTTTTGGCTCTGATGGTAATGTTCTTCCTCTGCTCTTAAGTATAGCATTTTGCTTACCTGCTTTTGTACCACTCTGGGGAGGTGCCTAGGGTTCCCTTTCTCTGCTGTGTGTCTTGTGGTTTCTATCAGCTGTACCACACAGAAGCTAAAGCCATGAACAAGACCCGCAGGAGCATTGTGGGAGAGTACAGGAAGGCTAAAAGCATTCGCAGTTGGATAGGTGTTTTACGCATTCTTATGTCCAAAATGCAAGCTGCCCTTTGGCAAAACCAAAGCTTGTGCTTAGCTAAGACTTAAAATAGATATTTATCCTCTGTGGCTGCAAGGAAGATCAGGTTTCTCATCCATGCTGGAGCACGTTGACTAATGTTTACTCTGGCTGCTGGAAAGACTTACTCATAGAATTATGGCACAGCTGTGGAAACTACTGCTATTGTTTTGGTTGGAGATTTATAAGACAACCTCAGGAGGGAAAAAAAAATACATACATGCTAGTGTGTATAGTGCCAGATCTGAAAGAAGAAGGTCCACAACTGAACAGTGTCAGAGAGCAAGTTACGCAATCGCACAATGCAAAGCCTGTGCTACTATAGGAGGCCAGTACCCCCAGCCCCGGCCCCTTACCTGCATGCGTGACTAGAAGCACAACAGAGGAGCATATAGCAAGCTTTACATCTTACTTCCTTTTCAAAAAAATGTCATTGCAATAAATTGCTAAGCAGTTACGTTCAGATATGTGAAAGCTGTGTGGTGCTGCTTACTTTTGCTGATGCATTTTGGTCATAATTTATTTCAGGGTGTCCTGTCTGTATTTCTCTTCCAGGTTCAGGTCCTTCGCAATGCAGGGGAAGAAGTAACCCTAACCGTGTCCTTTCTAAAAAGAGCACCTGCTTTTCTGAAACTGCCACTGAATGAAGATTGTGCATGTAAGCGTTTATTACTTGGCCAAAAGAAAACTCAATTCAATGCACGTGAACACTTGCTGCTTCCAAATCTGTGCATTGAGGGTGATTGACAGCAGCTTTTTTGGTCAGCGTTGCTGCCTGAATATGAGCTGCTTGTATTGCCAGGTCTTGTACTAACATTCACTTCAAGCAAAAAAATGCTGCTTTGCTTGGAAAAGAGATCACCAGGCATTTGACTGGTGTGAAACAGCAAAGTTGCAGGTAAAACTGTGGAATTACATTAGTTTACAGTAGCTTACACCCTGATGCAGAGTATTTAAAAGCAGTTTTTCAGGCCACATCAGATAACATTTTAGTCCGAAAGAGTTTTTCCTTATATATGTGAAATAAGAAAATGTGTAAATGTGTGTATATTTGGAGGGCTTAACTTTTCTACTTAGAACTCAGAGGCTTTGCTGGAAGTATCTGTCTACCTAAACATAAATTACTCTGGGATGATTAGTATTTTGTTTAAGTCCAACTGAGTTTTAGTCAACTAGCACCATGAGAGACATATGGAGACAGCTGCCGTCCTTTAATTATATTGAATTGTAAGTGTGGGTGCATAATTATAGTCAGTTGCAGCATATCTAAGCATATGTATATGTCAGACTGTGCCTTTTGTCACCGCTGCTTTCCTTCTGCTTCTTGCTTCTAAGAGGGTAAAATGAATTGCTTAATTTTTAAGGAACAAAACAATAAATATTTGATTTCAGTACTTTTAGCCTTTGATTTTAAGTTAGTAAGGATTAAACTAAATTATTAAATAATATTTCATACAATCATTTGTTGAAGTCATATCTTTATCTTTTGCCTAGGTGTTAATTTTATTGAGACAAGAAAAAATTAGAACACCATATTCTTAAATAAAAATGTATCCCAGTACATTTGTCCCTTTTAGTAAAGGTTGTGGTACCACGAAGTACACTAATTCACACAAACATGCTTTTGAATCGATCCTATGATGTTACTTTTGAGGTCTAGCACTGTAATTTCCTAAACTGTTACAAGAACAGTTAGAACTGTAAAATTCATCGAGAGTAGCAAAATCATTATGTGAGTAGTTCCTTCAAGTGAAAACAAAGTGAGGAGATACGCACTTCCCTTTTATTATCAAATATCCAAAAACCATTGGGTTTTTTTTTTCTTACTGAACAAATTATTAACTCTTTTAAGCAAAGCACCAGGGAAGGGTTTCTTAAGCCTCCACTCAGCTTAAAAAGGCACTCCACTCAAACTAGAAGACAGATACTGGCTGAACAGAGAAAGTAAGTGAATGTTACATATGACAAAACTAATTGGAGGAGGGGAATACATACAGACATACATAAATTGAATTATAGCATTGTAGGTTAATGAAGATTTTTTTGTGAATTCATATTTCTATTAGGTGCCCCTAGTGACCAAAGCAGTGGCACGTCCTCACCCCTATGTGACAGTGGTTTGCATCTCAACTACCACCCCAACAACACGGTAAGAGCTTATATTTCTTTGATGGAATTACACAGAAGAATAATAATTCTATAATAGTGGAAGTACACAGGACAGGAGCATGAGAGGAGCTCTAACTAACATTGGAAATAGATAGTTCCATAGGGGGGAAAAAAGAGGTGCCAGATATTATGGCTGAATATTAAACTATGACAAGTTATACCAGCTGAGACTCTCCCATGATAGATGTGGTCACTATTTTTATCTGGGCAATAGGAATTTCATGAAAGTTTTTTCTTCTAGATTATTTCCACAGCACAATAATTAAAATTATTAAAATGAAAACATATCTATTTAAAGAAAAGGTAGAAAACTTTTTCAGAATATTTTGCCATGATTTTTATTTCATGTATTATGTTAAACTTTTGGCAAAGGATGATTTAGGTGCATGTTTTTGCCTATTTTTAAGGTGAGTGCGTTTTACTTCTAGTAATTTGCACTTAAAATCTTACTGAAGAATGATAGCATTATGGAGCAAAGTCCCTCTGGGACGAAATGATGCAGATCTCTGATCAGATTTTTGGTAAAAGATGCCTTTCAAGTGCAACAAGGGGCTTTTAACAATTTTCATGGACAAGAAATGCAAAATTTCCATTATTTTATAGCGTCTAAAGGGTATTTTGCTGCATATTTGGCTTTGTGATAGGTGAAAATACACAGATAAAATATAAAGCACAGAATAAATAAATTGGTATACAGCCTAGTTGTTACAGATACGTTGAGAAACCAGAAATGTAAGTATTATTCAGTAGACTTTGCTGTTTCTAGTTTCTGGCTTGTTTTAGTGTTCTTTCATACTTTACTGATAAAGGTTTTAAATAGGAGCCCAGAGACTTAAAAGTTAATAGCACAGATTTTAAGCCTGATTTTAATATGGGAAACCTTTAGGATTTATCATAGAATCGTAGAATGGTTTGAGTTGGAAGGGACCTTAAAGACCACCTAGTTCCAACCCCCCTGCCATAGGCAGGGACACCTTCCACTAGACCAGCTTGCTCAAAGCCCCATCCAGCCTGGTGCTGAACGCTACCACGGAGGGGGCATCCACAGCTTCTCTGGGCAACATGGTCCAGTGTCTCACCACCCTCGCAGGAAAGAATTTCTTCCTAATATCTCATCTAAATCTACCCTCTTTCAGTTTAAAACCGTTACCCCTCATCCTGTCACTACATGTCCCTGTAAAAGTCCCTCTCCAGCTCTCTTGTAGGCCCCTTCAGGTACTGGAAAGCTGCTGTAAGGTCTCCCCGGAGACTGCTCCAGCCTGAACAACCCCAACTCTCTCAGCCTGTCTTCATGGGAGGGGTGCTCCACCCCAGTGATCATCTTTGTGGCCCTCCTCTCTACTCACTCCAACAGGTCCATGTCCTTCTTATGTTGGAGGCCCCAGAGCTGGACGCAGTACTCCAGGCGGGGTCTCACGAGAGTGGAGTAGTTGGGGAGAATCACCTCCCTTGACCTGCTGGCCACGCTTGTTTTGATGCAGCCCAGGATACGGTTGGCCTTCTGAGCTGCAAGCGTGCATTGCTGGCTCACGTCGAGCTTCTCAATAACCAACACCCCCAAGTCCTCCTCAGGGCTGCTCTGACTCAGAATTTGCACTAGACGGGACTGGTTTTGGTCTTTTGTCAACAGGGTTATGCAGGCTAAAGGTAGGGTTAACCTTTCTGTTGCAGCCAGGACTGACAGGTACAATTTTACTTTTAGTATAAAAGTGCTACGTACATTTCAGTGAGAATCATGCTTGTTCAGAAAATAACATCATCACTAGCACTATTTTGTGAAGCTTTTTCTAAAGAAAGTGTTATTGGATTTTTAATAATAAATTTTAATCATTTCACTCTTTACAAGTATTTCTCATTCAAATCTATATTCTGTAAAAATACTAGTGAAATTAGGCTGTAGATGTCTAAATACTCATTCTTTGTAGATACGACCATAGACATAATAAAGTTGAATTTCCATNGCAGTACTCCAGGCGGGGTCTCACGAGAGTGGAGTAGTTGGGGAGAATCACCTCCCTTGACCTGCTGGCCACGCTTGTTTTGATGCAGCCCAGGATACGGTTGGCCTTCTGAGCTGCAAGCGTGCATTGCTGGCTCACGTCGAGCTTCTCAATAACCAACACCCCCAAGTCCTCCTCAGGGCTGCTCTGACTCAGAATTTGCACTAGACGGGACTGGTTTTGGTCTTTTGTCAACAGGGTTATGCAGGCTAAAGGTAGGGTTAACCTTTCTGTTGCAGCCAGGACTGACAGGTACAATTTTACTTTTAGTATAAAAGTGCTACGTACATTTCAGTGAGAATCATGCTTGTTCAGAAAATAACATCATCACTAGCACTATTTTGTGAAGCTTTTTCTAAAGAAAGTGTTATTGGATTTTTAATAATAAATTTTAATCATTTCACTCTTTACAAGTATTTCTCATTCAAATCTATATTCTGTAAAAATACTAGTGAAATTAGGCTGTAGATGTCTAAATACTCATTCTTTGTAGATACGACCATAGACATAATAAAGTTGAATTTCCATATAAGTAATGTCTTGTGTAAACAGGCAAAATCTGAATATCGATCATAAGCATGTACTTTTGACTAAACCATTTTCATCACATGTTAAATTCTATTCATAATTACCAGGGTTTGGAGTGACATCATTGGAATAGACATGTATGTAAATATGCACAATGCCACAGGAAACAAATTAATTACAGTTGTATAGTGAATAATTTAGGTATCCCCGTTATTCAGGGTACAGGTATAGAACTAGTAGCTGGTAATGTGATATGTAGTAAATACTAACTTTTATTCATGACTAGTCATTTCAAAAAAAGCACACAATCTGTTTTCCCTATGTTTTAAAATACTGTTCCTCACACTTCCTCTAAGCATATTGATGTTGAGGCTTATATGGATTTGTTTTATTCGTGAGAAAAAGTTCAGAATCTCTCCAGTGCTAGCTAGAACAGACACCAAATGATTTGAGGAAAGTAAAACAATGCCACATGAAATATAAAGTTTTTGAAATCTCTCTCTCTTTTCAAATCTGCTGAGTACTTATAACGAATGAAGCCTAAAACTGAGAAGGACCTCTTAATGTTTTTCAGGATACATTATCATGTTCCTCGTGGCCAGCATCCCCAGGACTTAGGTGGGAAAAAAGGTGGTGTGATCTCCGATTAATTCCACTTCTTCATTCACGGTTTTCCCAGTACCTTCCAGGATCAGATTTGTGCAGGTAAAGAAGTTCAGAGAGTTGAAACTATTGACTACTTGGTTGACAGATACAAGCCTTAGTGAGTTATCTTGTTAGAGGAATGGCAATATCAGTGCACAGCGGGTGTCAGACACAGAACACAGAAGGTCTGTCTAGGTCCACCTCGGCCCTTATTCTGCTCTAACATCAGCCAGGACCAGGTATGTGGGGAAAACGTGTGATCTTCCACTTGCACCTAGTGGTCAGCATGTTTCTCTGTTTGAGATTACACGTAGGTCGTCGTATTTAATAACTGTTAATGTTCCTGTCCTCAGAAGCTTCTTTCTGAGCTGCTTTTTTTTACACCTTTGTTTTTTGCAATGCACTGTGGCATTGAGCTCTGCAACGCAATTCTATTTTTGAAATGTACTTCCTTCTGTTTGTGTTAAATATCTCGCCTGATAATTTCATTGGGTGAAATAATCTTATTGTTTGGGAACAGCAAAGGCTGGCTGACCCACGGGGAAGGCTAGTCAAGAGCAGAGGGTGGCAGCGGGGCTGGATGAGGCAGTGTCCGTGCAGACGAGAGCCGCGTCCAGCTGCCTCCGGTGGAGGAGCAGAGCGGGCCCAGGGGTGGTCTTCAGATGAGTCCATCATGGTGAGGTGGAGCTCAGGTCAGGCTGGGAAGTCAGCCCCCGGGTTATGTCTGAATCAGTGGGGGACATGTCCAGGCACAGACATAGCTGCAGCCAAACTCAGGCAAGGACCAAAGGCAAGAAAGCCTGAGCTGATACGCAGCTCCCGAGTGACGGGAGGAACAGGCCCCCCACTCAAGCTCTGTCACAGCAGCCTGTTCCCACATGCCACAGCCATGCCACAGCAGAGGTAACCTCAAGCACAGGCGGCGGGCACCCAAGAAGGGGAAGAGGGTGGTCTCTGAGCCCTGATCCTTGTAGCGAGGGACATGATAAATAAGCATTATTGATTTAAGCTTTTATAACTTCAGATGACTGTCTTCTGTTTCCAGTTTGAAGGATCCTTATTGTTTCCTGCTTTTAGGGAAACCCTTCCATAGCTCTGATTATCCTTGTTATTCTCTCTTTTTCTTTCATAATTCTAATATATCTTCTATGAGACAAGGCAATCAAGACTGCAAAGAGGATCCCTCTTGATTTATATTAAGACATAATAATGTTTTCAATTTTTTTCTCTGTTCTTGTCTAATACTTTGTAATAACCTATTACCTTATGACTGTCACTGAGCACTAAGGTGATGGTTTTCAGAGAATTGTTTGTAGCAACTCTCGCAGTTCTTTCCTCAGTGTTTATAGCTACAGTAAGGTTCCCTGTTGCTTGCATATAGCTGAGGTTATTTTTTCCCATATGTATTACTTTGCATTTATTCACATAAAATTTCATTGCCATTTTGTCTCCCAGTCACTGGGGAAGCTGTTCAAAGCTCATAGTCACGTTTAAATTTATTGTGTCATGTAGACCTAGAAGTTGTTATTGTTTAATATTATCCTAGTAAATCAGAAGAAATCAGAAAGGAAGACAAGAATATTCTGGAACGATTACAGTTTTTCAAGTGTTAATACATTTAAATATAAAGGAAAGTAGCTACAAAATCCAACAAGGCATAGTATAAAAATAAGATCATACTTGTTAAAAGGTTTAAATACCTAGGTATCGTGTGGATTAATATATCATCTGTATATATAAGAATGACGCTCTAACACTAAAAAATTCTGTGAGTTCCAACATTAACTGGAGGACAGCTGTCTACAGTTATGGAGCGTGTTTCTCCATTACTTCTATCAGAAACATTAACTCCTACAATAAGCACAAAGGGCTTATCATTTGTGAGGCTGTGAGACCTTACTAATTGAAATAAACCCTGGCTTTCCTGTGTAGCCTTCATGTCTGCCAGCTTAGATGTGTGAGTCCGGAAAGAATAGTGTTATGCTATACCCTGGCAGCTCATCAAGCATTAGTGGTTTAAAATTTCCTATTTCTCCATTCATACACATGTAAAATGTGAAAAGCAGAAAAGCTTCATTAGTATTTCTGGAAAGATTGTTTTGTGAAGGAACCTCCCCAGTATCTTTTCTCTGGTTTTATGCTCATCCTTCCAGTGTTTCTAGGGGTCCTACAGTCAACTGATACCATCTGCCCCCAGGGGTGGGTTTATGATCTCCCCCAGAAACTAGGGGAAGAGGAGTTTTCTTCAACCTCAGTTTGGTGTTTGCGTGGGGTGATTTTATTGTTTCTTATGACGGCCTGCTTCCTTCTCAGTGGTTCTCAGCAAACATTTGAAACTTGCACAAAAGCCTCTCAGGACCTCAGTTAATTCTGAGCACTGTTGTCTCTTAGAAGCACACTATGTAAGTCTGCCAGCCTTTTTCCTGTTCTCAGAACTCAAATTAAAGCAGATTAGGCAATAGTAGTTCCACCACTAGGTAATTGTGAAGCTAAGAACAACCTGCAGCTTTTGACTGGTAATAGTGAAATCATATTTACTTCACTGCATGATCCTTGTTTTATTGAGGAGCAATGGCTGGCCCGGGGAGTCAAGCTGTAAACTAAAGGCTATAATGGCTTATTGGCTGAACTGAATGGGAACAGAATAGAGTCACCACAGAGGCAGGATATTTTTTATTAAGTTCTGTGAAAACCTTCAGCTCAATGTTTAACAATGATTTAAATAGAAATAATTAAGAGTATGAAGCATAAAGGGCCCAAAATCATAACAGTCAAATCTGAGATCTGTTCTGCTGTGTACTTCAGATAAGATACTGAATTGAATAGAACTACTCACATGGAGAATTAGGACATACTCAGCTATTCATAGATCTAGGATTTTAAAATTCAGTGTTCCACATCAAAAAACCACAACCTTAAACTGCATGTTATACAACTTGTACGTTACAGAGAAAGATTTTTAGGTAGCAGTGAAATTCCTAATTTAAAAGTATATTCATATTCGATTTAAAAGTATATGCAAAATATCTGAATTCATACTCAAACCTTGAATAACTACTCTTATAATTTTCTCTTTTTGTCTTTCTATGCTAACATGAGGAAGTGAGAGTACTTAAAGGAAAAAAATGCAGTATAAATGAGAGAAGTGGGGTTTTCTTCAAAAAAACATAGAACCAACATTTTATGTTGTTAGCAAGACAGTTTGTAGACATTTTACATTAGTGTAAACATTTTAAAATGTGATTCCTCAAAATTTGTTATGCAAGAAAGGTAGGTAGTTTTTAAGAGACTGCTATGAAGAGCAACATTAAGGAAAGGATATTGAAAATAATATAAGAAAGCAACATGAAATGTAATTTAATTAATCACATTTTCTTTAGTTAATATTTACAAGGCTGTTTTCACTATATAAAGCCTGATAACTTTTTATGTTTCAGGGTTTGAAAAGACTGACTGGCACAGAAATTCATCATATCGTTATCACATGCAGTATTAGGCCTCATAATTGTATTCTAGCTTTTCCAGTGGGATGCTTGAGACACATGAATTCCAGAGGGCATTCAGGTTAATCTTGGAAAGCTTATTAATTTCAAATATAACTCTGAGTTCCAGAAGACACAAAACCTGAGATGTGTGGTTAAACAAGAATTAATCTGATCATTTTTGCTGTCTTATAAATTTATTAATCTACTATTTGTTCTATTTAATGCAAAATGCATATTTAATACCTTATTTTTTCAAGTTTGTGTGGTAGAATGGACTTTGGCTGATAGACCAAGTCAAGAAAATACTATTACAATATCTAAGGCTGAGGCTATTTGCTGCCCAGAGTGCATTCAGAAGTAATCTGTTAGGTAGCCATGCATCTTATAGTCTGTGCTTATTGATACTTGGGCAAGAAAATTCTGGATGAATGATTTTCTATGTGCACAGATCAAATACCTAGGAACAGTAGTAACGGTCTGATGCCCTGAATACATCAGATTCCCTGTGTTTGTAGCATGTGGGAAATCCGTGCATCAGGATTGCATCTGGAGCATACTGGGTTTTCTTTGCTTGGGTAGTTTAATGCCACACAATAGGTTCCTTGGGTATTTTGGTTTACAGTACGCTGAGTAGAACGAAAGGGAGTCCTGAAAATTATGCTATTTTTCCTGAAAGAGATAATCAACAAATTTGAGCATCATGCTATGCTCTTTATGTAAGGACTTATTTAGAATTTTATTCTGGAAGAATTTACTATTTATATTTATAGCTATTTAAAATAAAGGATATAGTAAACAAATACTAACTACATTATCTGAAGATGTTTAAAATAAATCTTCTCAAAAACTTTACCTGAATTATTGTGAAAATGAGTCATTGAAAGAAGTAGCTCTCAGTTTGTACCTTTGGAATTCTGAAGAAAAATCACTACTTGTGTGAAAAGGCAACTAAACTGATCAGTTAGCTGGTGGATTTAGATAAACCACTGGTCTCTGCATGATCGTGCTAGGATATATAAGCCTTATCCTCCTGTAGAAGCTGGTTCTGATGATGCGACTCTCAAAGCAAAGTCATGGCTCTAATTCATTTTTAATGCTTCTCCTGACTGAAGGAAAAGCCTGTACTTGACACAGATGCAGCAAAGACTTGTATGGTAGACATAGGTATTAGCTTTACATTCTATACAACTAGAATATAATTTTAAGAGGTAAAAAAAAAGAACACAATACTTTGGAGAATGGTTATCTGTCTTGAGATGTCAGAAACTGTCATCAGTGACAGTTTTACACTGAAGATAATGCTGACTTTGAGCCATTCTCAAAGAATCTGAATTATGTACTTCATTTTAAAACATGAAGTGATCATTAACAGATGGGATTGTAGCAGAATGCCAGCAGTGGAACTTGATATTCTCTGTATGTTTAGTAAGCACTTACTCTGGGGAATGGATTAATATTGACGTTTTTTATGTTCTGAAGCCAGAGATCTGTGAACCTTCCAAAGGCTGTTAGCCAAGAAGGCTGTTTAATGAAGAAGTTAGGTTTGCAGCTACTTCAGCATTTGCAAGTTTTCCCTTGTTCTGTAGTTGCTCAGCATTCAACTGTAGAAAGTCAGTCTATAATGCATGGCAGATTGTGTAGGTGCCCAGACTGGTACTGGGATACAGGCACCCAGGTGGCCACTGCTTTTGTGATTGGATGTCTCATAGCATTACAGTGTATTTTGCTAATTATCCTATATTCAGAAATGCAATTGGAAAAATCATTAATGCTTCCTGATTGGTTTTGAAATTCTTCAGCTTTTCTATCAGTAGTTTAGAAGAAGAAAATTGTATAACCAAGAGCAACCAACAAGGGATAGCCTGACAGGAATCTCACTGTGTTTAAACAATGTATTAGAAAAATGAAACAAAAGTTGTTGAGAAAAAGATACTGGTATTCCACTGAACCTCACAACTGGCTGCCGACAGCCTCCAATGCACAGTTTTGTTCTCTGTGATCTGCAATATTAAAGCATTAACTCTTTGGTATGCATCAGCTATTTCACTTGTTTAGCTTCCAAAGTTATGCAGTGTTGGTTAAGATTCTGTGGAGATAGTCTATGGAATTTTTAAATAGCTTTTGGGAAACTTAATATAGTCTGAGTTGACCTTTTAGCACGATCGTTTTAATATGTCAGGTATTTATAAAGCAGGAAAACCAACAATTTATCACTGTTCAGTGGCTGACCTTTGTTGTAGTTGAAAGAAAAGCATTTCTACAAGTATTATTAAGATGATATGCTAGAACAGATGAAATTTTCTTCTGACCTGATCTGTTATGACATGTCTATAGGCAAAATGCGTTCCAAGTAATTGCTGTGGATGGGGTTTGCAGTGGAATAATTCAGTGTCTCTCTGCTGAAGACTGTATTGACTGGCTACAAGCAATAGCAAGTAACATTTCCAACCTCACAAAGCACAATGTAAGTATGGATCCAAGTAAGCCAGAAGGTTTCCCAATCATATTTGATTATAACTGTCATGAAAGCATAATGCATTCACACACAGAATTATCTGCATATAAACAGTGCTTGAGGCTGGCTGAGAGAAGTCAACTCAAGTTTGTCATCAAATCAGACTTTGTGAGAGATCACTGAATGGGAAAATATTCTCCCCTACAGTCATAGAGTTCACTTCTTTGCTACTAGAGTTACTCACTTCTTAGCAATACCATGTAGGATTAGAAACCAAGACCAGACACACAGGAGAAAGCCAGGTGTGATGGGTAAGCACGTATAAAGGCAAAACATTCTGGACTTTCTTGATAGTTTGAGAAAGCACATCTATATAAAGACTGCTATAATCAGATCTGAATTAGATATTAGGTCGGTTTATGTATCATTTAACACAAAGAGAATGGCAAGGTGCTTATGTTACATATATACAGATGTTCACTATCGGCAAAGTTTAAATGCATTTATCCTTTGTGCACTGTACTTTTATGTTCTTATCTTGTGGGATAGACATCTCTTTTTATTGAAGCAAGAATAAAAGTTATGCAAAAGTTTTGCCAAACTACTAGTAAGTTCAGTTGAAAGGTCTTCTGGACCTGCTTAGGATGTGTTTTACATTTGATTGATGATATGTAGTTTTTCATGTAGAAGTCTGTATGATACTTTTCACGTTTTTCCTCGAAAAATACAGAGCACATGGGTAACTCCATTATTTTGAATTGAGTTATAACAAAGAAGTCCTTGAGGATTTTA
Source organism: Steatornis caripensis (assembly GCA_013398225.1). NCBI lineage: Eukaryota > Metazoa > Chordata > Aves > Caprimulgiformes > Steatornithidae > Steatornis > Steatornis caripensis. The sequence continues at coordinate 54,144 of VZSC01009147.1, forward strand.
TTTATATTCCCTCAGATTTCCTTATATCTTCTTTGGACTCCCAAACCTGCCTCTGAATTTGCTTTTGTTTCAAATATAGGGAACAAATTGAAGGAAGTTTTATTTCTTGGAGATTTATATTCAAGATGCATAACTATGTTCCATCTGGCAGCAATATGTAAAAGTCATTGTATTATAAAAACGTGACAGACAGGAATTCATCCACCATCTGCAAGCTTCCACATAGTACAAGCCGACTTTATGGCTATTTATTCATCTCTACAATGCTGTTGCTGTATAGAGCCTTTCTTGTCTCACTAGGCATCCTGACAAATGAGAGTGCTGTTTTTCTCTCTTGCCATATTTTAGTTCAGACTATTATTATTTCTTGCTATCTAAGGTAGTGTATTTGTTTACTTATAACAATAGATAGATGCACCCAAACTTAATCTGATAATGCTTTATGGATCTCTGATGAGACTATAACTACGGTTGCTTATTATAACTTGAATTTTGGTAATGCCCTGTTGTTACATGATATATTTTCTGTGTTTCAAGAATGAGTACGGTTTATAATTCTACACTAGTTTCCATAAAATACAGAAACCATGTATCTGGTGTTTTATAAGACAGAAATAGTAAATTATACAATTATTATGCCAATCTTTGTATTTCCTTTATCCCAATGACATCCTGTAAAGTAACTGTGAGAATTAGGGCTTATGACAACTGTCCATGAATCTATGTTTAGAACTGTCCTAATTGTTCATAGCTCATATGAATTTACAGAAACCAATGAGACTCTTTTCTGTAATATACTTTTCTTGTAAATTGGCAGTTGCCAGAAATAATTAGTTATTTGACAGCATATGTGATAAGTGAATATAAGAAATATTAGAAACACAGAGGGGGGGAAAAAACCTAAACTGTTGCTTGGAACAATGGTTAGATGTGATTAGAGGGCCCTATGTTTTCTTTCTTTACAAGATTGTTACTAACATACACATACTGTTGACATTGGCATTTTTCCTCAGAGAGGCATTTACTCACAGTCACGGTCCCTTACTGTGGCATCCGGTACCAAAGAAACAAAGAGAACACAGGACTTCATTTGAACTTTTGGACAAATGAAGATCTATTTACTCTTCTGATTTTTAGTGTCAATTAACTTATTTCTATCTAGAGGTTGTGGAAAAAAATTTATTTCATTCAAATACTCTGTAGCTCATAGAAATATTAACTTACACACTCTGTCACATCTACCTTATGAAAAAGAAGGAAGCAGATGAAAACAAGAAAAGACTATAAAAACTAAAAAATTTCTGAAAGCATTTCCTTTGCCAATGTGTCAAATCTGGACTCTGTAGATTTGGGTGGGATTTATTTTACCTAAATTTATGTATCTTAAAGCAGAAAGTCCAAAAAGTGATCCTTATAACTTACTTTCAACATCTATTTTATGATGAGATTAATTCCCTCAGGACATATCTTTTTTTTTTTTTCCTTTGACTGGTAAAGGACCCTAGGGTGGTGAATTCAGACTTCAATATCTAAGGAGATATGTATATCCTGTCACTGGTGTCTTCAAGAGGCCAGAGAGAATTTACCTGAATAAATCCAAAATAAAACAACTGTGAATAAAACCAAAGAAATGCCTGGATGTTTTGACAAAAAGCTTACTAGTCTCAACCAGAAAATATGAATTATTTTACTTTTTCACACACAAGCTGGCTGAAAAAAAGTCATGTGATTGTTCAAATCCCACAAATGTATATGGGAAGAGCATAGTTTTCTCTCCCTGTTTCTATTAGTATCTTACAGTTATGAAATGTGAGTCCCCAGCTCCGAAAAATCTCATGTTTAATTCTATAGTTCAATCAAGTTTTTATAAGGATAATGTCAAAATCTCTTCTGTTGTGATCTAACATGACATCACATCTGACACAAAGGTGGTGTGACTCAATTGCAGAATCATATATAGCTATATATATATATATATATATATATATATATATATATACTGATAGCTAGTACCTTTCAGAGAGCAAGATAACAAAAAGGCTGTAGTAGAAGCAAAACCAAAAAGTCTTGACATGATCTTTGAAAGGCAGTGTTGCTAACTTGTGTCTGCAGGAAAACACGTTTTGACTATGGATCATTGAACAGTGTGAGATAAAACTTGTATTGTTATGCAAAAATATACAGTTTTAATGCAGAGATATAGAAAATTATATTCTGATTATTAAAGAAGAGACCAAACAAAAATCTCAGTATGCTGACTGATTAGTCGACTTCTTTTCAAATTTCCATCAAAAGACAGACTTTAGGTAGTGTCACAGTTTAAAGTTGGGCTGGCTATTAAACAGACACTCTTTGTTAACTCCTTCCCTCCTCAAAAGGGGGAAAGAAACTTATGGGTTGGAAAAGTTAAAACAGCTTTAAACTATCTACAATAGTAACAGTAATAAAACAAATAATAATGAAATAAATACAAACATATACAAAACCAATACCGAGCTCCCCCCATTCTCAATGACAAATACATCACCTGGATGCTGCAGGGCATGCCCTAGGAAAGTCCCAGGCTGTACTCAGCAGCAGGCAGGAGCTGGACACAGGAATGCATAGATCAGGATTGAAGGCAGAAGAATCAGGCAGAGTCCTCCTCCAATGCTTGAGCAAGGAGCTGGGCAGAGCAGTATCCTGCCACATCAGCAGAACCTCAGTGACAGCCCCGTGCTGGGCCGAAACAGGCTCCTGGGCCATGGGTGTGGGTGGAAGCAGCAGGTGAGGCTGCTTAGGGCCGTTAAAGCCCTTTAGTGCCCTCGGGCCCCTGGCCATAGAAGGAGAGGGAGTGACCCTTGTGATCTCTCAGCTTTATCCTGAGCATGGTGTGTGTGGGGTGGAGTACTGCATTGGGTCAAACTAGGACAGGTAGGCACTCTTTTTTTTTTGTATTCAGTAAATTAGAACTGGTGTCTTCTAGTGTTTGTAGAATACTGAGAGTGATAGTACTAATTTTCATATCCTTATGTCCCCAGAAACTATGGAAACATTACATATGAAATTAAATACATCCTTTTAAAATTACAAAACACACACTGACTTGTATATTGGTATATGATCAAAATGCATACTATAGAAATGAACTGTTAGAAGTGACTTAATATTACACTATAATTGACGATGTGATGAATCCATAAAGATCATTCATTTCTGAAGAAGGGTTCCTCTCCAACTTCTGTCACTTGAGCTGCATCTGTGTTAAAAATTCATTAGTTTTATCAGTAGCCTCAAAAACAAGGGGTTATATTAAACCCTCAGTTTAGTCTAAGCAATTCTGAAACTGAATTTCATATCTTGAAATATGAATACATTAAATTGAACCTAGACTTGGGAACTGTAATTTCTCTGTGAATTGATGAGGTAGGAAAGGGTTTTACCTCTTTGTGTTACCTATTTGGATGGCAGGCCAAAGACAATTAGAAAGGGAACACGCTGCTCCTTCGACTTTTTCTTACCAAGTAAGAATTTTCAGTTCTGCGCTTCCAATTCAGCTATAAACAATTGATCTTTCCATGAACACTTTAAACTGTATTAATTTCTGTGGAAATTCATACAAATTTCTATTCTTTACCATCTATTTTGTTAAAGAATTTTGTGATGATGGTATCATAACTTTTAAAGAAGATACGCACTGGAAGAATCTAAGAAAATACTCCAAAATCATATGCTCTATCTAGATCCACCTATTGCTAATATGTACCTAATTTATGTGGTGCAATTTTCAAGGGATTTGAAGGTGGTTTAAATGGCTTTTCCAGGGATCAGATTTTACTCAAGGCCTTTTTCAAACTTGAATCAATTGAAAATTATTTGGATGCTACAATATTCTATTGAAGTGCTATCAAAAGAAAAAAAAAAAACCAAAACCAGAAGCTTTAGGTCTTTGTAACCTAAGAGTCTCCTTCTCTGGAGATATTCAAAACCTGTCTGGACATAATCCTGTGCAACCTGCTCTAGGCAAACCTGCTTTAACAGAGGGGGTTGGACTAGATGATCTCCAGAGGTCCCTTCCAACCACTACCATTGTGTGATTCTGCGTAATAAAAGAATAATAAAAAAATACATTGCAGTTAGTATTTCTAGGATACAGCTTAACAGAGTCTTTGAGGATTTATCCTCCAAACTTAATATTTGTCATTCTTGCCCATTACTTTCTCTGTAGCAGAGTTTTATATAGTGAGTGTAATGGTACTTTTCCCTTTCCTCTTCCATGGTTTCCTTGGGAGACACTGTAGCAAGTGCACATTTGTATTTCTTACCTTGAAGCTACCACTTGACAGAGAAGAAACAATGTGAACTTCATCAGACAGGAATGACAGGCAACTGAATTAAGGTTGCCAAGCAGGAGGTGACAAGAAGTTAGTTTTAAATTTATCTTGAGAATGCCCATAAAATCTTTCAAGATTTAGTTCACAGTAACTTCATTCCATCATGGTGAAACTTCTGCGTGAAATAACATGTATCTGTGAAATTAATGAGGCACACATATGTTGATGGTGGAAACGTGACAGTAGCGTGAAAGCAGTAGGATTAAGAGGTCTACAAACATTATGAGTTTGGCACAATGTTTGTGTTTTCCTGAACTTAAGCCTTTTTTTGAACCAAGTTCAAATGTTCAATTGAAATCATGGCTTTAATCATACGCTTAAATGTAATGTCTATTGAAAGAAACTGCTACCAAGAGGACAAATATGTTTTTCCTCACTTTCACTGGAGGAAAGAGAACAATAATACCTTATCTTTACAATGCTGAAGTTGGGGTAATTGTTTAGGGATTCTGTAAATCCCTAGGTAGAGGGAGAGGAAAAAAAGAAAAAACAGGAGAAAAAAAAAGCAGTTACCATAATAGGATCTGTTCCACTTGTGGGAAAAATAAAAAATCGCAGGACTACATTTAGTGTTTAGTAAGTTATTGAAATAAATTAGTAGCCCATATCTCATTTTTCTGGTGGATGCTACCACCAGTAAGAACATACTGTGAAATGTTATGCTGCATGAATAAATCAATTTCACTCATGAAGTGAACAGATTTCACATTTCAGTTTTTTAGTTGAAATACCATGGCAGACCATGAGGATGCTCTGATGTTAGTAAGTTTGGAGTTTACAGAGATTCTGCGCTCTTAGATGCACTGTGAATTGTGTATTACAATAATGTTAAACTTTTTGTTGATTACTAAGCCATGCATGTTTGGAGCAAATCCAAAAAGATCAGCCTTAGTATCAAACCTCATACAGTAAAATATTCAGTAGTAGTGCAAAAGACAAATACTGCCTATAATTTAGAAGTTGAAAGCTTTGTAAAATGAAGACCAAAACAACAGAAGATTATAGGAAGTCTTCAAAATATTACCAATAGAATAGTTTTTACATATATTATTTACTTTTCCCAAGATAGAACTGCTCAGATAGATTGGATGTTATCAGCGTTCAACTGTTTTCGAAGCAGTATTAGACATTCAGGTGTTTACAGAGATCTAACACTTTGATTTTTTTTGTTTTGTTTTTGTTCTGCATCCCATTCTAGACCTTGTAAATGGAAACCTATAGAGGTAGTCAGTCCAATACTGATGTTTGGGTCTCTGTAGGAACATTTAAAATGCAGAACTGGATAAGCTTGTAACATATTGCTGCGATTTTTTTCCCATATATGGTTCTCTTAAGGCACATAGATCTAAGTGAATAAATGTAGTCAGGGCAGCATCAAAATTACATTAATCAAATCTCTCCTATTTTTCTTCCCTATTTTAATGCAGGATGTTACCACTGACATTTAAAACCACATTTGTTTCTATGTCACTGTTATCAAGTGCTCCTGTTGTTTCATCTGCACTTTTATAATGTATCTGAGTTTAAAGGACAATGTCTAGCATGTGGCTGGTCAGGAAAGCTGCAGGAAAATAATATTTCTTTGAGAAATATTTCTTCCAGAATAGTCACCTTATCTGGGAAATTTGTAGCAAGAAACTTCTGTCTTCATAGTTGGAGCATTTGTTATGACACATTCTGGTTATGGTGACAGCCCTCATCATTAAGACATGCAGTCTTGATTTGGAATTTACATTGTAAACTTGTGTTAGTCATGATAGCTTTTCAAATGACATAAAATTGCCTTTCTGTACTGAACTTCTTACAAATGTTAAATCTATTAATGCTATTTTTAACAATATCTTTCCAATTTTCCTGTACATAGTTTTACAAGTCTTATAGCGGTCAATAATGGCTAATAAGGCAATTACCATCTATGTTACTATGAATTACCATTGTAAAGTTCTAAAATACAATTTAAGATAAATAATGTCCTTAGATACAATAAAACCAAAAGCCCTTCTTTTTAAATACTCTTCAAACAGAATCACAATTTAGTTGTTAAATGTAAGTCTTAAAAAAGAAAGCCACATAACTGCAGAGATAATATTTTTGTAGTTTCACATATGATGTTGTCACACAGCAAAGAATCCCTGCACTTTATCTGATTCATCCGATTTTGTATGGAGTAAAATTTAATTGTAGCCTTGCACTAGTATTTAAATAAAAGCAAAAGATCAGAATATTCAATACGTTCTTTAATCTATGTAGGATTTATATTAAGCTCTGAGACTCTTTCTCTTCCTTCATTCCATTATTACTGAAGACTTAAGCTGACACACTATTTTAATAAAGACTATAATCTGTTTAGTTATGAGACACTTTAGAGGAATGTCATACTTGCACTCAACATTCCGCCCTGGTGAAAGGTAGCAAGGAATCTGTAATTAAAGAAAAAAAAAAAAAAGAAAATCCTTTCACTGATTTAAAGTGGCAAAGAAATGATGACAAGAATAAAGGAAGTAAGAGCAGTCTGACTGGGAATGAAGCTAAGTCACTTAGGTTCTTGCAGAGAGGTAGCACATGGAAAAAGAAAGTACTCATTATAAGTTGCCCTTTCCTGCCAAAATGCCAAGCTGCCCTTTCAGTAACAGTTGGAGACTTCCAGCTACTTTAACCTAGTTTTTGTTGTACAGTAAACTGTTCAATATTCCACAATTGGTTTATTTTAAGAGAGAGTGTGTTGAAAGTGGCTGTTGAATCACAGACTACTGTTGATAAAACAGGGCTGGGAACTGGGAGGCTTGGCAATAATAACCTTTCTTTTTGTATCCCTCTTTTTTGCTGTCTTAAAAACAAGAAAACAGCAAACATGAATATCATTATTTGTATTTAAAAGCAAAGTTAGCCTATTTTCACATCCCTTTCCTCTTACTCACTTTTAAAATAAATTTCTAAAAGGTGGTTACTTCAAAAGTTTTGCCTTTCTTGACAACCAATTGAAAGAAAAAAGAAAAGAAATTGAAATGCACTCAAAAAGCCATAAAACATCTCAGGGAATACATTATTAGTAGACTAATGTGTTGAAAGCACTTTCTCCAACTGGTTGTCTTGCTTCATAAAGTGCCATAGACATCCAGCATATTCTGGTAGTGCGCAGCTTCTATTTGCCCAAGGAGGAAGAGGCAGAGGGCTGGGGGAGTAGGCAGGAATTTCAGTCATTTTGGCACAGTTTCAAGAGGTTGGGGCAAACAAGCTCATCTGATGGGGAAATAGGCAAAACAACAAATGACTACTAGGCAGAATGTGCTGCAGAAGAAATGAACCCCAAATCCTTTGGACTTGCCATTTCTCTGCTAACAAAATGTATTATGAAACTCTGTGACAAGTTCCTTATCTCCTAAAAATACCTTGTGTAGTTAAGTGGCAGGCATCTGTGCCAAAAGTCCGAGAAGTCTGAAATTAAAGCTGTGCTGATCACCTGTGTGGGCATCAACATGATTGCAAGACTGTAGGGTTGTTTTTTTGTTTTTTTTTTTTCACAAGTTCATTTCAGAAAATTAAGTAATTACATATGAAACTTATTTCAAAGACTATCATTGAGGTCATGAAGTCAATCTTGAAAAATTGACAATGAAGCACCTTGTTTCATTCTCATTTCTGAATGCATGGTGCTCTGTCACTCGCTGCACTGAATCATTCATAATTTCCTTTGGAGTTTTTTACCTTTTCGAACTGTTTATAATGACCACATGAGACATTTCTCCTTTTTTCTTTTTTTTTTTAATTGTTTCAAAATTTTTTTGAACACTTTCACATCCTGAAAAAAAAATTCCTGATTGTACTAATCAGGAACTGTAGTACAGAGAAACAAAGGAAGATTTTGTTTACTGCATTTATGGAATCACTTGAGACAACTTTGGTCTTAAATAACTCTGTCATACTTAGAAAGTCACAGAAAGCACAGCTTCCATTGACTTCTTTGCAATTGCCTGATTTTCCCCCTTTTCTCATAGTGTTTTACATTAGGAGTCCTATAAAAGTTATTGTTCATGAATTAGAATATTTAGTTTAAAAAATTTTTTTTATTTTTGGAACTTGCTGGCAAAGAGCTGATAAAAATATTTGTTGGAGAATGTTGTTGCCTTAAACATGAGGAGCTTTTTTCTTTGCTGGATTTGCCCTCATTCTTCAATACAAATAACTTTCAACTTTGCTAATAAATTAAACAGAGGTCCCAAATATGCAGAATTCGTCATAGAATCATAGAATGGTAGGGGTTGGAAGGGACCTCTAGAGATCACCTAGTCCAACACCCCTGCTAAAGCAGGTTACCCTAGAGCAGGTTGCACAGGAATGCATCCAGGCGGGTTTTGAATATCTCCAGAGAAGGAGACTCCACAACCTCTCTGGGCAGCCTGTTCCAGGGCTCTGTTACCCTCACAGTAAAGAAGTTCCTCCTCATGTTCAGGTGGAACTTCCTGTGTTCCAGTTTGTGCCC